>OZ005660.1:114033758-114401258 GCA_963930645.1 Salticus scenicus
CTTAGTGTAGATTGCACGACATTTTTATTCAACAGCCACCAAAAATTTTTGAAAGTGGGATTTAATATACATAAAAGGCGAATAGAATCGAATAACCGTCGATTATATATATCACATATCATTTCTTAAAATTATTGGTGACATATGAATAAAATAGTCGCTCATTCTGTACCAGGTGGCGCTGTCTACCGCTTGAACGGTTGCCAAGTTTCCGAGCAATGCGACAGGCATCTAGTTTAGGAGGTTATGCTAGAACAAATAAATAGTTATTTTCTGAATCTAATTTAGAAATATAGATTTTCGAGATATGCATATAAGGTAAGCCAATAAACTGAGTAGACAAAATGATCGAGAATTTATAGTATATGCATTTCTAGATGATGAAACAATATTATGAATATTATCAATTTTATAAACCCTTTGTAATGCAAGAAATTCTTGCTTTACATTCTAGGACTGAGTCGTAAACTCGAATTATAGTTGCTAAAACTCGGCTCTTCCGTTCGCATTCATTTGCAGAGATTTTTCAATAAGTTTGACCTCGATAATATAGGAAGACATACTAGAATTCTAATAGCGGTTTCTAGAACTAGTTTTCATAGGGGGCAATAAATAATTAAAAATAATCTGATGTGACACTCATTCGACTTTCTCAAACCTTTTATTTTTAATTCCTTTGTATTAATTCCGAGAAGAGGGATGATACAATTGCTTGTATTTGTAGTTTTATAATTAGCAAAAATTTTCTTTCACATTTCATTTTGTTTTTAAAAATATATCAGTTAATTGTAAATAAATCAACAATTAATGTGATGCTTCTAATTACCGAGTAAGATCTATAATATTTTAACTTTAACGAAATTCATCCATATATGTAATAATAACATTTAAAAACTGTGAGAGATATTCGAAATATTAATTTGTCTGTCAATCATTCTTATAAGTGATTATAGAGAAGAAGGTGGAGCTGCAACTGTTAAGGACGAAAGAGTAAATGAGTATCCTAGACTGGATAGAGATTCTTCCGTTGAAGTCTTTCTAATGAGCCATTAGTGGGTGATTACGGACGGGGCACATGAGAGGTATGAAGATCATGCCCGACGGCTCTAGATCCTACGCAGAATGCAGGCACTGCCCAGGAATTCAGCTGGATCCGAGGCATCTCTTCAACTGCATCTTTGTTGCCTCGACCCTCTTCAACATTGACCTCAACTGCTGCCATGACACCCTTTACACCGAAAAAGTCGGAGATGTGGCCAGGGCTGTGCTCCATGCCTTTGGTCCCATTTGACTTGACTATACACTTTTTTTTTTTTTTTTTTTTTGCACTTGTCACACGACAACAACAACAACAGTGGGTGCTTAAGATTAAAGAGCCTGTATTGTCGTTTATAACTAAGAATTAGAAAGGGATGCTATACAAATACTTATTAAAATATTTTTAAAAATGGTATATATTAAGACGAGTAGAAATAAAAATTTACCAGTAAAACTAAATTCTTGTAAATATGTCGATAAATACAATATGGGGGGGGGGGGGGGATTCCACTCTGCAGAAAAATTGACTTATACCTTTTGTGTTTGCAATAATTTAAAAATTAATTATTTAAACAAATAAAACTGCTATGTTTCCATAAGACGGAAGTCATAACATGATACGTACATTTTTGATTAAACAATTCGCTTTATTACACTCTGCGAAATATTTAATAAAAATCTACATAAAATTTTCTTTTTAAACGTAATATAATAAACATATACTTTGTATTCTATTATGATTTATTATATTAAATTAACACGTTTATTTCGGGTTAATTGATCCCTTGAACGTGAAAATTTGTCCGACTCTGAAGAATTACGTACTTTCTTATAATGTACAGAGAGTGTGTCACTGTTTTAAAAGTGCGATTTTTATTAAGTCGGTCACATATTTGTCATCAAACCCGCTTGTTTCCGTCAGCTCGAAATAACTAAATCTTGACTAATCAGAAAGAACCACTTCAGCCCAATAATTAACTGATCATTTTATGAAATTTTTAACTCTCTGAAGTCTTGCTTTCCTAATTCTTTTCATTAAGATTTTTTTTTTTTTTCAGATTTTTTGGCACTTAAACTTGCTTTGTTTAATTGTTATTGCACTTTGTTTAAAGAAATTAGATTATTAAACACTTTTTTTAAAAAAAATCCCTTCTATGTTCTAAATGTAATACAAACTTATTTTTTAAGCATTGGATTTTTAACTTGCGATCATCTCGATTGGAGGAGCAACGTGGCCGCCTAGAGACAAATTTCCCGTTTAATCAGTCAAAAAAAATTTATATCTTGCTAAAATCAAGCTCACCAGTATTGCGTTAACATTCCATAATTTTGAACTCCTGCATATTAAAATATTTTTGATTTTCACTCTAAAATTAATACTTTTTGTGGTATCGTTAATTGCCTTAGTCATGCCATTTTTCAAATACTTTCTAAAACTAAAAATTTTCGAACAATTGCATCTTATTTTTAATACTTAGCTCAATCCTAAATTGTCCGGGGAACACAACGTAATAAACTCTGTCCGAAAATTTACTTTTAAAACAATAAAATTGGCTATTGTGGAAAGAGAAATAAAAAACATCCACGTGAGGCTTTTTTTTTTCCCTTATCCCTCAGTGTAATTTTTACCAGTAACTACAAAAATTAGAAGAAATATCTTACTTTGCTCTTACCAGAGGATATTTAAATTTCCTACTCAGTAAGAAAGTTTAAGGATTGTTTCAATCGTTACTCGCAATCCAAATATTATTAAAGCAAATTTTCCAATTACTTTAATAATAATTAAAACAATAGTCCTTAATAACTCATTATATAGTTACAAATTATTACGCTAGTTGGCTACCGGAAAATTTTAATAAAATTTTTTATAATATTTAAGGCGTAAAATATGCTGCAAAAATATATGTAACAAAAATTCTATTTTAACCCTTATTGCTCGTATGTCCCTTCGGAGGGGACATTAAAAAATCGAGCCACGCCTTACGGTGTTCCACTTTAAATGAAATGTTATTTTTCTAAAATGTGTAACATTAGGCAACCTTTCGGCTACCGGAAAATTTTAACAGAAAAATATATTTTATTTAATGGTGAAGTAAAATAAAACAAATTATTACAATTTTTCGGTAGCCAAAACGTAGTATGTTGGAAACTATACGTATGACGTTTTAAAGGAACGCCAAAAGGCGTGTCATACGAAAAATATGCTGAGTGCAAAGGGTTAATTATCCGGCAGCAAGAAAGTGTAAAAACTGGCGACGAAATCAATAAACATCATGATAAATTACGAACATGAATTAAATTATATCGAATGTCTTCAAAATGTAATAAAATAGACAATTATTCGAGAAATATAAGTCTTTTGAAGAAAATAAATAACAGTTCAAACTATTGCAAAATATTGCAGAAAATTTCTTTAATCCGTTTTGTTGAGTTCTGCTAAACGCCAAAGCAGTTTATGAAAGAATCCATATATCCCATAGCATATCTTTAAACTGTACTGTCCATACCTTTTTCTTTGTTTATAAATGTTTAATAAATCATAAACAATTCAATAAATATAAATGATTGCTAAAATTACAGAATTGTCATTTTTTATATTTTAGTCGCGAGCATTTTTAGTCCCGAGTTTTTTTTCACACTAGAAGTTTTGTAGAATATTTCTCTTCAATGTGGGACTACGACATACTAATTAATATTCCATAGTGTTGTTAGCCTCGCCTTCTTTTTCACACCAGTATCTTTTTAGAGTATTTTTCTTCTTATTTAATTGTAATTGCTTTTCGAGAATATTACTCTAAAAATTTACTGGTGTGAAAAAAGGGCGTGACTAACACTAGAGAATATTAAATAGGATATTGGCAAGTATGGACTACGATTAAATATGAAGAAAATAATTCTTAAAAATTATTGGTACAAAAAAAAAAAAAAAAAAAAGGCGGGGCTAACAATGATTCGGGAAAAAAAAAAATGGCAAGCTTGAAATTGTTGCAAAAAATGCATAGGTTCCGTAAGGATGTTCTCTTCAAATTCCGTAAAATAACACCACAGTTTATGGATATTCCCTGTATGCAGTGTCCGCATCTGTCCTATATTTTTACGTGCATTTTATTATTTCTTCACCACTGTAATCAGTCAGTATACTTTTACATGTTGCTTTAGCTTTAAAGTCTTGACAAAAAGCGTATAAAAAAATAGTGGTGTAAAACAACCGGGAAAATATAGGACTGCTGCGGTCACTGTATATGATACAAAATTTCTTTGAAATGTAAAAGTCTCTGTTTTTTTTTTAAAGTTCATAGCTGATTTTTTTTTTTTTTTTTTTGTTAAAATTTTAAAGATCATAAAAATTCAATCTCATTAAAAGGAATAAATTACTCGAATGATTACAAAATATTGTAAAATATCGTTAAAATATCCATATTAACACGCAACATGCAAATAAAAAAAAATTAATTTTATTATTTTATTATTATTATTATTTCTTTTTTAATTTTAAGATTTTTTTTTTTAAATATATATCATTCTTATTAAAAATAAATAAATAAAACTAAGTAAATAAGTATGCAGTTGAGAAAATAAAAATCAGTATTTATTTTGAATCTTAAATGTCATGATTTGAATTTCAATATATGTTGTATATTTATTTTAGAAAATTGACAGGATTCACATTTTCTACAGGAAATAAGTTTTTTCTTGTACATATGAAACTTCCTAACTGTCTCTGTGCATCTATATAGAAATAAGTTTCAGAAAATTTCCTCTTGTTAAGTTTTGTTTACGCAATAAACTGGCGTCCGAATGATGCAGCTATTTTCCCAACGGAATATATTTTCATTTCACGTGCGAAAGTAAATTTACAGACGTTAGCTGTTTTGAAATATCAGTAAATAATAAACAGGACTATTAAGGAAATAATCTCCGAATTAAACGTTAAAAGTTGATAATAACTTTTCTTAATATTTTTGTGCGTTTAATTTAAATAAAAGGCATTTAACTGTCTCTTGCCTACATATGGGAAATGAAGTAATGTTCTTGGTCAACTTCTCAAAATTAACCTATATATATATATATATGTATGTGTGCGTGTGTGTGTGTGCATGTGCATGTGTAATATATTCTAACGTCCCCTAAATTTAAGCGGTTTGACTGTCTCTGTTTGTGTCGTATACGTCTGTTATCAGCTTAACTCAAAAACATATATTAGTAGTATGTTCATTCTCGGTATTCACGAACAGTATGAAAGTAGTATGAATTGAAATTTTTTATTGATATTGAATGAATAGATCACCTGTATGAACATGCCAAAGAATGTTAATAGATTACCTTTAAGTGTGAAATTGCACATTTGTAAACTATATCGACATTAGATTACACTAAACGTAAAGCAGTGAACATGTATTATTTGGTATGAACACTCACGTGTCGTATAAAATGTGGTATAAGAAAGAGGCCTCAGAATATATTTTGTGTGTGTTAGTGTACCATTGAAAATTATTTTATGTGCAATTCTTGTTGTGTTATGCACCCCCCACCCCCACCCCCACCCCAACCTCTTTATTTTTTTTATGTGCTAAAATCAACTGCACTATATGGAATTTATGCTATTTAGTGATAATTTGCTTGCTACCCGTAATTAAGCTAAAACATTCTTTCCCATTGGATGTGATTAGCGTAATCATATAAATGTAATCATGACCTCGAAAATGTTTTAAAATTTGTAATTACGTTATCATACGTATGCATTACACAAAGTATTGCTTTGGAATTCAATTTTTGGAAGCTGGGATTTTGATTTAGCTAGTAGTACTTTGTACAGAAAAATCAATGCTTAGTTGGTCTTTCTCCTTATTTGACGGCTTGTCATCGGTAAATCCTAAAAGTAGGTATATACTTTGATGATCATAATAACTATATGTATGAAATGTACATATAACTATATATTTTTAAAACAACTGAGAGATTTTCTATAATTACAAGTCTTATATTTTGTTATGTGTAATTAAAAAATAATATATATACATATATATATATATATATATATATAATAAGTTTTAGAGATAAATTGAAAGTTTTCTATTCCCTTATGTAGTTCAGGGAGGGAATACTAGTAAAGAACTCATACCGGTATTTGTTTAAGAAGTTTTTCGAGGAATAATATCATCGGTTCAAGTAGAAGAAAAATCTATTTTGTTACTAGTGGTATGAGTTCTACGGCAGTGTACCATCGCTGGTAGTTACAAATTTTGATTTTTTTAATAATATAAGGTTACAATTTAGTGCGACTACCAGTTTTATAGTATGTAAAATTTTGTGATTTACGAAAGATTTGTCTATAGTATTATGATTCCCTGAATGTTTAGTCGAGGAGAAAAAAACGCAACTCTTAACATAATTGCCTTGCTAATCGATGCACATGTAATACGTATCCTTCCGCGGAGAACTGTGAGTACTTTCAGAAAATGAATTGAAATTTTTTTTAGGGCCATCCGCAAATTAAAACGCGCACCAATTTTCATTTTATATTTGAATTCCAGGGTTTGCGACAAAGCGAAAAAATATAGCAGTTACAGTTATAGCTTTTTTTATTTGAATAGAGTAATAAGCGTTCAAAGTTTTATGGTGTTAATGTTAAATTGTTATTTTAAACTTTTATTAAAATCTTCGCAAAAAACTTGATCGATATATATATATATATTTTTTTTAAAGAGATACAGTGAAGAAACCCAAACATAATCTATGATCACGTTTGATTATGAAAAATATTAATAAATTCATATTCAAAAAGTTTTTGAATTATGATTTATAATAATTTGTACATAAAATGAATCCTAATGCTGAAAAATATGGGTGTACAAATTTGCAGCTCATTCCAGTTACTAGTTTCGGAGATATAAATAGATCTTTCTTTTAGGAAGGCTTAGGGCAAGGATCCATATTTTATAAATTTTTGCATGAGATAACGAAGAAGAACTTTAAATATAACAGAGAAAAATAAACAAAGTTTTTAAACTTTTATTTACGGGTCAAACTATACACAATAACCACGTTAAACGCAAAGAATTGAAACAAAAAAGATGATTTTTAAGACATTAATATAGAAAACAAAAATTCCCGTTTTCTAAAAAAAACAAGCCCCGCCTTTCATTGTTCTTCGAAAACAAAACAATTAGAAAAGAAAAAAAGTGACTATGCGTATTTGTGTTAAAACACCTTAATTTACGTTGGCAAAAATATACACAAGTGATAATTACCTTACCGATTATTGGTGATAAATTTTGAATTCTTTGAACGAAGACTAGAATGGCAAAAGCAACTAAATAGGCGGGGCTTACTGTATAAAATCCTAGTTGCCAACATCCTCATTAATATTCCGTAATGTTGCTAGTCCCGCCCTTTTTCTCACACCAGAAAATTTGTAGCGTAATATTCTCCAAATGCAATTACGATCAAATAAGACGAAAAGTACTCTAAAATAATACTGGTGTAAAAAAAAAAGGCGTGGCTAATGATACTACGGAATATTAATTAGGACGTTGTCAAGTATGATAAAATACCAAAGAAAGGTGTAATGTAAAAATTTAAACAAATTAAAAAAAAAAAAAAAAAACACGAATTGTATTGAAATGCAAGGTAGGCCCTTCATAGTTAAAGGGTTTATCATTTAGTTCATATATTGCTTTTTTGGAATGGGATGGGGCTGGCGGGGTTATTATTTTAAAGATACTTTAGTCTTTAAAAAATGCTTTTATAAACATATTTTAATTAAGAAACAACATTTTCATAGAAATTGTAAAACAAATCTAACAGTTTGAAAGAGTTAAACTGACCCAAAACTGGTAAGTACGATTAAAATTGTTTAATGTTTTCTTTATGATACCTTAAAATAATTTGTCTGAAGAGATTTAGTTTAAGCGTTGATGTATATATATATATATATATATATTATATCAGTTCGTATATTATGTCACACCTACAACTTAAAGTAAAAGGAAATTTAAGTAAGACACTTTTTAATCGAAAAATTTCGAACTTTTTTCTACGTATTTTTTTCAAATACTTAAAACGGTTTAAACATATAATAATAATAAATAAATCCATATACCAATTTCAAAAGAAAAGAAAAAAAAAAAAAACGAAAAATTAAGGACAACATTTATTTGTATCATTTATTTCTATAACATTTGTTTTCATCAAGATTTTCCGGTGTCTAACAATAACATTTTGTCTATTTCTGGTGCGATTTTCATTTTAATTTTCTAGATATACAAATAATTCCCAACACATTTTTGGTTATAACTGTATGAGTACTAAAGATAAAGTATACAAACTGCATGTTTTTCTGCACTGCCCGAAATTCAAATATCAAACCAAAAGTGGGTGTTGTTATTGAACAAATGAAAATTGTCGCTTATGTCAGTATGTGGATAATCCCTAATTCAAAATTTTCCACCATTTTCAAAAAGTGCACTGAATTTTTTGTTGAATGATGTTTATTGGATTTTTCTGCGTTAATTAATAACAAAATTAAGGCAGGACATGCTTTTTCTTTTGTTCCCCGACTGTAGAAGGGAATTTGGCTCAGAAATCATTCCGGTATTTTTAAAAATATGTCACTATTTATAAAATTGTTGGTTTAACTCTTTATAGAGGCATTTATTTTTTCTAGCAATGTTATGTTAAAGTATTTTTGGAATTGAGATTGATTTATAAAAAGAAATTCATTTAGCTTATTACCTAAAATTAATTTGATTTTTTAAAACCTTTTTTTTTTGGTTGGAAGTACTATGTTTCCCATCTGCCTCTGGGAGCTATTGAAAGGTACGGCATCTTATGTTTTGCATTTCTTTTTATTTCGCATTGCATTGTAAGTTTTTCGAAAAGTTGGCATATTGTCACCAATTTTAGTCAATCGTACGTCATACAGAACAGTTTTCTTGCTACTCAGGAAACTTACAGGCCGTCCTTTGCGTTTACGACTTGAAAATCCAGAAATCAGTTGTCGTGCTAGCCGAAGTAGAAAATTTAATTGATCTCTAGGCCTCGAATCTCTTCTACTTACTTTCCAGAGAATGAAAGCATTTACAATTGCCAGATCAATTACGAAGTATAGGATTCGACATTTAAAAAATAATGAAGCTTCCCATAGCCTTATAAAGGGTTAAGAAAACGAAAACTTTCTTTCATAAATACCGGTATGTGTTCTGCGCCAGCATCCCATCCCTGCCTATGTATGATGTCTACTCGTATTTGAGTCTACAAAATTAATAACACGTTAGAATTTATTTTCATCTGAAAAATAAGTTTTAATGAACCTAAATTTTAGAATCTACGTTCATCATATAAATTTAAATTAACTGCGTACTAATATTATATAATAATCAATAGAACTACATCAGAATTGTTAATTACATTTATTTCTACTGTATACTTTAGCTTAATCGGATTATTACTCAAATTTCATCTCCTTTACAGTGATACAACTAAGATATCGTTTAAATTACAAGCTAGAAATCTCTTTGAGTATAATTCAAAACAATTTTAAAACACAACACTTGCAGAGTTTGGGGAATTAGAAACACTTAGTGTGAACTTATTGAGATATTTATGTATCATATGATATTTTCTTTGGGATAATTAAATATTTAATCTAGTAAATGAACCTATACTTCTAATACTTATCAAGAAACAGAGACAAAAGAAAAAAAATGGTATAGCTGCGCTGAAGTTAGAATTTAATTTAAATGATTAGTTTTCAGTAATTCAATAATTGCTAAACACAAATTAAATTCAGGCAGTGATGAAATTTATTTATCGATTATACTTCTAGGATCCAATCAATCATTTTAATATGTGATTTAATTTAGGTACTTGAAATTTAAATTTTATATAATTTTTAATTAACACAGGCGCCAACTTGCACTTTTTTTTTTACACCACTATTTCTTTATAAGAAATTCCATCCTGTTTAATCGCAGAAACTGCTTAAGCTTACTTTCCAACATACTAATTAATATTCCATAGTATTCTTTTTCACACCAGTATATTTTTAGAGTATTTTTCTTCTTATTTAGTTGTAATTGCATTTAAAGGATATTGCTCTAAAAATTTACTGGTGTGAAAAAAAGTTCGGGTTCAACAGCACTACAAATTATTAATTATGATGTTGGCAATCATGCTTAAGCAATTATTAGAAATTTCTATTAAAAGTTAAAAAAAAAAAAAAAAAAAAAAAAAAGTCATTGGCAGTTTTGAATTAACTGTGCATTAAATGTAATATGATAGATCATTTTATATCTACGTTTTGTTTCTGGGGCTGAATGATTCGTCATTTTTTTCCTTAAGAACGTATAGTTTTAATAATATTTAACAGAAGAGTCCACTTTATTTACCTTTTTCTTGTACAAGCACCAAAATTATTGTAAATATATGTTTTTAGAACTTCAAATTATAAATAAATAATAGTATATTTAAATACTTTTGACAGTTTTAAAATAAAAAATATATATATTATCTTTTAACAGACATTTATTAAACCAATGAAGAAAATCAATAATTACCGGCGAAGATTAAATGTGAAATCTTAAAAGAAAGAATCCATTTCACGTGTTTCTCAAATTAAATTTCACACAAAAATGTATAGTAAGAGAATTGGTTTATATTCTTACTATAACTTTCTTTAATAAAACAGCAAAAGAAAAAAAAACTATTTAACAATAATATAGAAATGTGTATATATAATTAAACATATAGAAATTTTAATATAATAGTATTAAATGGAAATTTCAGTGGGGATTAATATTAATTTTTTCTAAAATTCAGTGCCATACAAAATTTTTATGTATTCAAAAAAATCTCTCTGTATCTTATAATTATCCGTAAATACATTAAATTTATAAATATTGTATGTTAGTATATATTATGCTGCATTGCATTTCCTCAAAAATATTTTAAAACTCCTTCAAATTAAACCATAGCCTTTAAATTACCTTAGAAAATAATTTCCGCTAAGAATAAGATTAAACGAAAAAGAATAATAAATTAAAGAATAAAATACGCATTCTACGTTGCTTTGCTCACGATAATTAAATTTCTGAACAAATAAATGCTAATAGGTTCTTAACATGCAACCGAAATAATTTTACAGTTCGAATTCAAATGCTAAAATTAAATTTAAATGCTTAACTGTTGAAGAATTTCTTGAATAAACTGGACTTAAATAATTGGAAAATGAAATATATTTTCTTTTGCATACAGAATACAATATTAGTTTTTTTTTTTCATATAAATAATATAATATTAAAATAGTTTACATGCAGAATGCATTTCAATTAAATAAATAAACACACTTTTCTACAGAAGTTCTTATTCATATCTGCACTTCAAGGTAATTTAAAGCATACTGCTCTCTCAAGCATGAGTAAAGTTCATTCATGTGTAATATTTTTACAAGTATTAACAGATAGTAAAAAATCATAATATATGCAAATTTTAGCAATAAAAGCTAATTTTTTAAAGCCTCATTGAATTTGTAATAATCGCCAACTTGTAAGCTTTTTTCATATTTGCCAACCATCTTATTGTAACCGTACAATTTTTAAAGGTTTTATTTTTAGCCATTTATTATAACCGATTATTATACATAAGCCATTTATTATATTAACACCGTTTTATTTTTAGAGTAATTATCTGCAACTGTTGTTACAATTAAATAAGGTTAAAATTACTCTAAAAAATGTCTGGTGTGACAAAAAAGGCGTGTACTAAAAATTGTACGGTTAAAAAAAAAAAAAAAAAAAAAAACATGTTTAATCACAGAAAACTGCCAAAAAACATATTCAAAATTTCTATTAAAAATTTCTAGTAGTATAAAAACTTATACATTGGAAAAAAGAGATTAACACTTACCGTAATCTATATATGATAAAAAAGAAGGAAAGAAAAGAAAAAGAAAGTATTGCCAACCAAAATAAAATACTGTTTAGGAAATACATTTAATTTTGTTTTTTCTTTCTTTGCCAATATTTTGCATTTCTTTCTATATTTAATAAGAGAAAGTGTCGGTTTTGTAAGAATATTCCGCTAGCAGTCTTCGATAGATTAACTCGTTTCGGGAGAACACGATTTAATCATTTTTAGAAAGTAGCTATTCGTTCCGTCTGTCTATGTGTGTGTGACAAAAATTCTAGCTCTCTCAGTTACAGGGTTTGATCCTAGGTCATACTCTCTGGCCTAGCCGTTCGGAGTTTTCCGTGGATTTCTTCGAAACTTGTGTAAATACGGGTTGGGACCCCCTAGAGAAATCCTACATGCGGAGCACTCCTCCCCTCAGGCCTAGGGCCCTAGTGCAGTGAAACGGCCTTAAGAGGAGGCAATACCTAATCACGTCGACAGCCGTGGCTCGTGTTATTCTGTGGGAAAATTTGTTCCCACAATTACTCATTACGTAATGCATTTTTTTTTAATTCTGTTTTCACATTCAGAAAATTCATAAGCGTTAAATTAGTACTCATTTCCGAAAAAATCTTTTTTTTTTTTTGAATTTTACATTTTAATTTTGAGTTCAAAAAATGCGAAATTTCACTTAGTGCATTTTCCTCATATTTAGTTACAAAATGAAATACTAAAAATTTAAAAAATCAATTTTTGGAAAGTAAAAAGTAATTTAATTGTTATGAATTTTCTGAATGTGAAAACGGAATTGAAAAATATTCATTAGATAATGAGTTATTATGAAAACAAAAATTCCCATAGGATAACATTGGTGACGGCTATCGGCGAGAATAGGTATGTATTCTCTGCTCTTAATCACCCCCCCCCCCCACATACTCGCAACTGTAACGCAAGAAATAATGAGCAGACCTTCACACAAATTTATATTTTTTGCATACCAGCCGGCATCCTCGTTAGCACAAATTATGTGTTAATGAAAGAAAAACATTAAAATAGTTTTTGATCCAAGGTATGTGTTTTAATAACGTCAAATTTACGATTATTCTAACAAAGAGCTTTAGGTAGTATTCATTAATGCTGGCTGTAAAAGGATAAAATATCTTTAATTTCGACATTTTGAATTTTTAACAAATTTCATGCAGGTTACCTAAACATGGTTAGTGGGAACACAACTTTTTTAAAGCTGTTGTTTACAGGGTGTCGACAGCCGGATTATTTTCTGCTTCTTCCACCACTTAGTATATTCAAATATTTCGCAAAATTGCTGGATTTATTAATGTAAAAATTGAAATTATTTATTAATCTTACGTTACAAAGTTTTTTAGAGTCGCATTTTGCAATATATTAATTTGATAAAACTAACACATTCAAATGAATTGTATGAACTGTATAAAATAAAAAATTCTTTTATATATGAAACTAAAGCTAGCAAAAAATCTGAATTTTAACTATTTTAAATCAGTTCAAAATTAATTGTTAATAGATGTTAAGGTCATGTGTAGTAAATAGTACAATACTAAAAAAAAAATCAGAATAAATTTAAATTTATATATATATATATATATATATATATATATATATATATATATATATATATATAAGCCTGGTTAAAAGAATGCATATACACCTTTTTCACATAGAATGAAAATGGCGTTTTATAAATATGTTTGGCAAATCTCTAAGCTTATTTTACGAAAACAAACTGACACCAGAAAATTTTACTGAGAAATATATGGTAAATGGAATGTTTCAGTCGTAAAATCCGTTGGGCGCCATTGTGAAGATGTTCGAGAAGTTTGTTGCGTTCGCATAGCGACGTAGCATTGATTGTATTATACGTTGATTTATACCGTGGTAACTAAATTGATTTTTATGCAGATGATCCTTTTGTTTTTTGAATGTGACGTTATATTATGGTACTTACTCTACATTGCTTTTATTACATTAATTAAAAAATCAAAATAAGTGTACTTCGATTCATAATGCTGTAACACAAAATAAAATATTTCATATGGCTCATTTATAAGCGGCAAAATGAAGATATGTTGTGTTCTTACCAGGAAAACCTCCCATAATGTAATCATACAAAAATGCAAACAAGCATTAATGGAAAGAGCGTATATCATGTTTTTTGACATATTAACCCTTGTCAGCTTGTTTTCGAGTTAGTAATTCTGAAATTTCGCTAACAATCTGTGCAACCACGACTGAATCGCTAACACAACACCTTACTGAAACAATGAATAAAATCCAAAACAAGAAGAAATCGATAGAGCATAGTCAAATGTGTTCTTCGATGGAATAATCAGTTGCCCATTTTAGCTTTGAGATATATTCAATCGAGATATAATGCCTAAAAGTTCGCTAAAATAGAATATAAAAATTAATAAAAGTCATTGTTCTGACAGGTTTCAACGAGACTCCTCCCATTTCTTTCAGATTACTATATTTTTACCCACGCTTAAATATAGATTTCTCGAGGAATCGTTTATGAGGGCTAACAGTTTATCCATCAAACATCACGTTATATTACGCCCTCTCAAATGAACAAAATTTAATTAATTTCTATTATTACACTATTCGGATGGATACACTATAGGGACTCTCTGTCTCCTATAAAAAGCTAATTTTTTAATGCCTCATTGCGTTTAACATAAGTGCCAATTTGTATGCTTTTTAACATCGATATTTTTTTGTAAAAAAAAAAAAAAAAAAAAAAAAAAATCCATCATGTTTAACCCTTTGCGGCGCAAGGTAATTTGGATCATTTAAATTAGACTGCCACCGGAATACACGGACAGAATAATTAAAGAAAAAAAAAAAAATATTTTTTGATGAGTTTTTCTCCTACGTCGTGAAACTAAAATTTTGAAAAAAAAAAAAAAAAATCTGGGATGAATTTTGCAGTTGAAAATTAAAATTAGGTGATTCTGTAGTGGGATCATCGGCCCTGAAATGGTTAATAAGAGAAAACTGCAAAAATGCATATTAAAAAATTCCGGTAGTATAAAAACATACACTTAGGAGAAAACCTATGGTTTAATAACACATTCTATAATCTATGCACAATAAAAAATAATAATAATAAATAAAGTAAATATAAAAAGTAAATAAAATACTCTTTAGAACATACCTTTAATTTTGTTCCTTCTTATTTTTCAACATTTTTCAATTCCATCTATATTTAATAGCAGAAAGTTTTGGTTTTATAAGAATTTTCGGATACCAGTCTTCGGTATATTAACTCGTTTTGAGAGAACAGATAGCTGTTCGTCCGTCTGTCGATGTGTGTATGACAGTATCTTTTCGGCAATTCTAGCTCTCTGAGGTGTCGGGATAGATCCCAGGTCATGGTGGTCGGCCTAGCGGTTCGGAGTTTTCCGTGGATTTCTCCGAAACTTGTGTCAATACGGGCTAGGACCCCCTAGAAAGATCCTACATGGAGTGCACTCTTTCCCTCAGGCCTTGGGCCCTAGTGTAGTAAAACGGCCTTAAAAGGAGACAATGCCTAATCCCGTCAATAGTCGTGGCTCGTGTTATTCTGCGGGATAGTTGGCTCCCACAATTACTCATTGCGTAATGCATTTTTTTTTAATTCTGTTTTCATATTCAGAAAATTCATAGCCATTAAATTAGTTCTCATTTCCAAAAAATTGATTTTTTTAATTTTTTTTAATTTAAATTTTCTGTTTATAAATGCGAAATTTCGCTTCGTGCATTTTTTCAAATTTTTAGCCGCAAAATGAAATACTAAAATTTAAAAAAATCAGTTTTTGGAAACAAATAGTAATTTAACGGTTATAAATTTTCTGAATGTGAAAACGGAATTGAAAAATATTCATTAGGTAATGAGTTATTATAGAAACAAATTTTCCCATAGAATAACATAGGTCACGGCTGTCGATGCTTTTTTATACTTGCCAAACATCTCATTAATAACAGTACAATTGTTAACGCCCCTTGAAAAAACGCCCCTTTTTTTACACCGTTTTTTTTTTTTTTTTTTTTTAGAATAATTATCTCCAAATGTTTTTACGATTAAATAAGATTAAAATTACTCTAAAAAAAGACTGGTGGGGAAAAAAAGGCGTGCACTAAAAATTGTACGAATCATAATGTGGTTGTTGGCAAGTATGCTTTTTTAACATCAGTAAAAAAAAAAAAAATATATATATATATATATATCATGTTTAATCACAGAAAACTGCCAAAAAACATATTCAAAATTTCTATTAAAAATTTCCGGTAGTATTAGTACAGTCACATTAGGAAAAATAAGGGAAAAAATTTATAAAGTTTTGAAACTTTGGGATTATACTTATGAAGGGTCTAATAATTCAAAACAAAAAAGTTCCCCACTTTGAGGGGGGAGCTTCCCCCCTAATTCCTTACACCCCCCCCCCCCAAAAAAAAAAAAAAAAAAAAAAACGTATAAATCCTTGAAATGAAGAAAAAAATAGGGAATTTATTTATCGAGTATTAGAATTATGGCATAACAGTCCTGAGGTGTCTGATAATGCAAATTAAAAAAGTTCCCTACCGTGGGGTGGGAGCTTACCCCCTCCCCCCCAAAAAAAATGTATAATTCGTTTAAATAAATAAAAAAAAAAAAATATATATATATATATATATATATATATATATATAATAAATTTATAGAATATTGAAATTTTGGTACAACATTCCTGAGTAATTTAATAACTGAAAACAAAACAGTTTCCCATCCTGGGGTAAGAGCTTCCTTCTCCCCCTCCCCACCCCCTCAAAAAAAAAATTATTTAACTTATTAAAAATAAGAAAAATGTTTAAATAGAATTTTGAAATTTTGGTATAACATATTCTTGAGGTGCTTAATAATGGGATACAAAATTAAAAAAAAATTCCACCATGCAGTGGGAACTCTCCTCCTTCAGCCCCCCCCCCCCCCCAAATAAAAAAAATAATTCAATTTTGCTGAATTTAAGAAAAATACGAAAGCAAGTTATATAAGAGTTTTTAGTTTTAGGGAAAGTTCTCTTGAAGGGTCTAATTATAGGAAACAGAAAAGTTTGGGGTTTCTCTGGGTTTCCCCCTCCACCACCCCCCACCCCCCCCAGGAAAAAAACGAAAAAAAAAAAAACGTATAATTTATTGAAATAATTTGTAGAATTTAAAATTTGTGGACAAAATTGTTGAGTGGCCTAATAATAATAATAATAATTCACCCTCTTCTGGAGCAAAAGCTTCTCCCCCTGTCCCTTTGCCCCATAATTGTATAGTCCATTGACAGTAAGACAATAGAAATTATTTATATAATTTTAAAATTTTTTAGATAGTATGCTTGAAAAGGTTTCAATGAAAACAAAAAGCCTTCCCTAGGAAGGATGCCCCCCCCCCCCCTCAAAAATATTGCAGTTCTTTCAATTAAAAAAAAAATAGTTAGAACTTTGGGTTGGTTGGTTGGTTGTTGGATTTAAGGCCGATTGACTCCTGATGTGTCCTAGGCCTAGAGGGGGAATGCCCTCCGTGGGGGTCTTTCTAAGGGGTCCTAGCCCGTATTTACGCAAGTTTCGGAGGAAACCACGGAAAACTCCGAACGGCTAGGTCGATGAGCGCGACCTGGGATCGAACCCGGCACCTCCCATCTACCAACTTTGAGCGCAGAACCGCTCGGCCGCTGGTGGGCCGTTAGAACTTTGGGAAATTAATCATATGATCTCAATGGGAAACAGAAAAGTCCCCTCTTAGGGAGGTGCTTCCAACTCCCCTTTCCCCCAATAACAACTACTTCAAAATTTTCCTTGAGTTTTCCCTTTTCCTTTTTTTTTTTTAATTAACACAGAATTATTTGGTTTTCAAAAACAGCTACTATTATAATAATTAAAATATATATATATATGCCTTGAAAAATTCTGCACAAAAAATTCTGTCCTTTCCATTATGCATAAACGAAAAATTATTTTTCCTTTAAGTTTTTAAAAGCTACTAAATTCTAAAATGTAAAATAAATTGAAATGATAATAATGAAATTCAGATAATAACTAATACAAAACATACCAAAATGAGGAACTCAATTTTTTTGTTGCCAAATACTCTGAAAAGATTGATCATATTTATATATATGATATATATATCATATATGAGGTCTTAAAAAAGTTTTTTTTTTTTTTTTTTTTTTTTTGTAATAGCAAACATAACGATTTTGTGTAAAAACTGAAAAGTCATGGTTGGATTTCCTTAGATCGAAAAGAGGAAAACGGGATTTTGAGAAAAAGGAGGGGAGTTCTCCCCCCCCCCACACACACACACAAGTAGGGAGACCTATTCTATTTTCCATTGCTAGTCAATTCATAAGGGCTATCCTAAAATTTTAAAACATTGTAAATTATTTTATCGGTTTTCCTTAATCTGAAAAAGTTGTACAAATTCAGAAGGAAAAGAGTTATCCTCCGCCCACAGATGAAGAAGGGTGTGGAATTTTCTTTTTCCATTGCTAGAGCTCTCGAGAGCAAGCACTATTTCAAAATATCAGAACATTATAAATATATACCTATGTAATAAATTCCTTTAATCCTTTAGAGTCTCTTATTTTTCATAATTTAAAGGAACTGTATGTTTTGGGGAGAAAGGGGGGGGGGGGGAGTGCTTATTCAGAGAAGGGGGTGTCTTCTTTTTTAATAATAGTCTATTCATGAGTATTATCTCAATGTTTCAAAGTGTCAAATGTTTATAAATTATTTCCTGTTTTTTTTTTTTTTTTTTTTTTTTTTTTTTTAAATCTAAAACAGCTTACACTGTTTTTTTTGGGGGGGGAGGGGGAGGGGAGAACCCTCAGGAGTATTAATTCGAAATTTTATAACTTTATAAATATTTATTCCTATAATATAATCCCTTTATAGTCCCTCATTAAAAAAAAAAAAAAAAAAATGAAGGAGCTAAACAATTTTGGGGGGAAAGGGAGGGGGGGGGGTATCATACCCACAGAGAGGAAAAAAAAATTCTTGTCCATTACTAGACTTTTCATGAATGTTATCCTAAAATTTCAAGCGCTTATAAATTATTATATCTGCTTTTCCTAATATGAAAGAGCTATATGGTCTAGAGAGGAAAAGGGGGGGGATGGGGGGAAGCTCCCCCCCCCCCAGGAAGGAGGAACTTTTTTGTTTTGCATTACTAGAGCCCCCAGTAATGTTATTCCAAAGTTTCAAAACTTTATAAATTTTTTCCCTTATTTGGTGTTTTTTGGTCTAATTTGACTGTACTATATGGAAACGTATACATTGGAAAAAAGCGATTCTTCTTTAACACTTTCCGTAATCGATAAAAGGAAAAAAATATTGTTAACCAAAATAAAATGCTGTTTAGGACACGCATTTAATTTTGTTCTTTCTTCATTGCCATATTTTGTATTTCTTTCTGTATATAATAAAAGAAAGTTTTTTTTTTTTTTTTTTTTCTAAGAAATTTTCCGTTAGCAATCTTCGATAGATTAACTCGTTTTGAGAGAACACGATTTAATCATTTTTAAAAAGTAGTTGCCCGTCCGTCAGTCTGTGTGTGTGTGACAAAAACTCCAGCTCTCTCAGTTGCAGGCTTTGATCCTAGGTCGTGTCGTGCTCGTCGACCTAGCCGTTCGGGGTTTTCCGTGGATTTGTCCGAAACTTGTGTAAGTATAGCTTAGGACCCCCTACAAAGATCCTACATGGAGGGCACTCCTCGCCTCAGGCGTAGGGCCCTAATGCAGTTAAACAGCCTTAAAAGGGTCAATACCTAATCCCGTCGACAGCAGTGGCTCATGTTATTCTGTGGGAAAATTTGTTTCCACAACTACTCATTACGTAATGCATTTTTTTTTAAATTCTGTTTTCACATTCGGAAAATTCATAACCGTTAAACTATAATTCATAACCGTTAAAAAAAAAAAAAAAAAAAATCCAAAAAAAAAAAAAATATTATTATTATTATTATTATTATTATTATTATTATTATTTACATATTAATTTTGAGTTCAAAAATGCGAAATTTCCCTTCGTGCATTTTTCTCATTTTCTAACCACAAAATGAAATACTAAAGATTCAATTTTTGGAAAATGAGAAATAATTTAACCGTTATAAATTTTCTGAATGTAAAAACGGAATTGAAAAATATCCATTAGGTAATAAGTTATTATGAAGATAAATTTTTCCATTGAATAACTTGGATGACGACTTTCAGCGAGATTTGGTATGTATTGTCTGCTCTTAATCACCCCACACATGCCCGCAACTCTAACACAAGAAATAATGAACAGAGCTTCATACAAATTTATATATTTTGCATACCTGCCGGCATCCTAATTATAAATCGGAATCTTTTTCTTTTAACAAATGGAAAAAAATACAGATGATAACCGATCATAGATTAATATAACCGATAAGTATTCGCGAATTGCCTTGTTTTTAATATACTTCCTTAGGAAGTATGAACCGATGAAATAACCGTGTGAATTATTTTTATGTTTGAGTTTTTATTAGCGTCTGCCATAGACATATGTAATATATTAATGTCGTCTGCTTAATCATTATCATCGGTATTCCATTCGTAATGCACTGCAGAAAGAGAAAGGAATATCCCCTTCCGAATTCGTTCAAAATTTTCTCGCGCATGCCCAGATCGTACGATTTTTGTCTTACAGAAAATGCTTTGTGCTTTAATATTATAGATGTTTTGCAAATCTGTAAGCTTTGTTTGCAAAAACAAACTGACACCGGAAAATTTTACTGAGAAAGATATCGTAAATGGAATGTTTCAGTCGCAAAATCCGTTGGGCGCCACTGTAGGGATGTTCGGGAAATATGTTACGTTCGCATAGCGACGTATCATTGATTGTATTATACGTTGATTTATACCATGGTAACTAAATTGTTCTTTGTCGAGATGATCCCTTTGTTTTGTGAGTATGAAGTAATATTATGATATTTAAGCTACATATGCTATTTATTACATTAATTAAAAAATCAAAATAAGTGTATGTCTATTCATAATGCGGTAACACAAAATAAAATATTGTACATAGCTCATTTATCAGCGGCAAAATGAAGATATGTTGTGTTCTTACCAGGAAACCCTCCCATAAAATAATCATACAAAAATGCAAACAATCATAATTCAAATGATCGTATATAATAATGTTTTTGACGCATAAAGCAATAGCCCTTGTCAGCTTGTTTTCGAGTTGTAAATTCTGAAATTTCGCTAATAATCTGTGCAACCACGCCTGAATCTCTAAAACAACGCCTTACTGAAATAATGAATAAAATTCAAAACAAGCAGAAATCTATAGAACATAGTCAAATGTGTTCTTCGATGGAATAAATAGTTGCCCATTCAGCTTTGAGATATATTCAATCGAGATGTAAGACCTAAAGATTCGCTAAAATAGAATATAAAAATTAATAAAAGTCATTGTTCTAGCAGGTTTCAACGGGACTCCTCCCATTTCTTTCAGATTACTATATTTTTACCCAAACGTAAATATAGATTTCTCAAGGACTGGCTTATGATGGCTAGCAGTTCATGCATCAAAAATCATGTTATATTATGCCCTCTCATATTAATATAATTTAATTAATTTCTATTATTACACTATCGGGATGGGTACACTTAAGGGACTCTCTGTCTCTTACAATTAGCCGTAAATACATTAAATTTATAAATATTTTATGTTAATATTTATTATACTGCATTGCATTTCCTCAAAAATATTTTAAAATTCCTTAAAACTAAACCATAGTCTTTAAATTACCTTAGAAAGTAATTTACGCTAAGAACAAGATTAATCGAAAAAGAATAATAAGTTAAAATATGAAATACACACTCTACGTTGCTTTACTCGCGATAATTAAATTTCTGAAGAAATAAATGCGAATAGGTTCCTCGCATGCAACCGAAATAATTTTACAGTTCGAATTTAAATGCTAAAATTAAATTTAAATGCTTAATTTTGTTGTGCTGTTAAAGAATTTCTTGAATGAACTGAACTTAAATAATTGGAAAATGAAATATTATTTTCTTTTGTATATAGAATGCAATATTAGTTCTTTTTATATACATAATGAAATATTAAAATATTTTACATGCAGAATGCATTGCAATTAAGTAAATAAGCACGTTTTACTACAGAAGTTTTTATTTATATCTGCACTTCATGATTATTTAAAGCATACTGCCCATACGCAACGTGCAAAGTTCATTGATGTGTAGCAATTTAACATGTTTTAACAGATAGTAAAAAATCATAATATATATAAATTTTAGCAATAAAAGCTAATTTTTCAATGTCTCATTCCGTTTAACATAAGCGCCAATTTGTATGATTTTTTAAACCTTTCAGGGGCGGTGGCTGCATAGTGCAATCACAAATTTTCATTAAAAATTGCACAAACTGTCCCCGGAAATCTTTTATAATTTTTTCTTCTTTAATGTAAATAAATAATTTGATTTATATTTTGTTGCTAATTTCTGGTGGCTGCTGATTTTAAATCAGGAACATTTATTTGCCCCTGAAATGGTTAACAGCAGTGTTTTTTGTTAAAGAACATCCATCATGTTTATTCAGAGAAAACTACAAAAAACTACTAAAAGTTCTATTCAAATTTCGCGGTTGCATAAAAACGGACACATTGGAAAAAAGTTATGGTTTAATAACACATTCTGTAATCTATATATGATATAATATATATATATATATATATATATTGTCAACCAAACTAAAATACTGTTTAGGACATACATTTAATTTTGTTCTTTCTTCCTTTGTCACACTTTTTATTTCCTTCTATATTAAATAGCAGAAAGCTTTGGTTTTTTAAGAATTTTCAGCTACCAGTCTACGATAGGTTAAGTCGTTTTGAGAGAACACAATTTAGTCATTTTTAGAAAATAATTTTCGTCCGTCTGTCTATGTGTGTGTGACAAAAACTTTGCAGAAGCTCTAGCTCACTGAAGTACCGGGTTTGATCCCAAGTCGTGCTCGTCGGCCTAAACGCTCGGAGTTTGCCGTGGTTTTCTCTGAAACTTGTGTAAATACGGGCTATGATCCCTTAGAAAGAACCCCATGGTGGGACTCTACTCCACAGGCCTAGAGCCTTTATTCTATCAGTTGGCCTTAAGAGTAGACAATACCTAATCTCGCCGACTGCTCATGTTGTTCTATTTTGTTCCCATAAAATATGTTCCCATAATTACTCATTGCGTAAAGCATTTTTTAAAATTCTGTCTTCAGATTCAGAAAATTCATAACCGTTAAATTAGTACTCATTTCCGAAAAATTGATTTTCTTTTAATTTTTGCCCTTAAACTTTGAGTTCAAAAATGCGAATTTTTACTTCTTGCAATTTTTGGAAAACAAATAGTAATTTAACGGTTATAAATTTTCTGAATGTGAAAACCAGGACTTGCAGCATTCCTAAAAATTTTTTCGCGTTTTATTATACTGACACCACCATTGTTAAAAACTTTTTTCTTGAAGGTTTTAATGTTAAAGCATTAGGTAAATAAGTGTTCATTTAAAATTGTGGTGACAATGTAGCAAAATGATTCCTAAAATTTTAGGAACGCTGCGAGGCCTGAAAAATGGATATGAAAAGTATTCATTAGGTAATGAGTTGTTATGGAAACAAATTTTCCAATAGAAAACATGAGCCATGGCTGTCGGCGAGATTAGGAATTGTCCGCTCTTAATCACCACACACACGCGCGCAACTCTAGCTCAAAAAACAATGCACAATGTTTCATACAAATTTTTTGCATTCCTGTCGACATCCTAATTATGAATCGGAAGTTTCTTAGTACACGGACATTTTTTTAGCTCTACTTTATTTTTAGAATAAGTATCTCCAAAAAACAGAGTTAAAACAAGTTGTGTGTTTATGAAAAGATAAACATTAAAATAGTTTTTGGTCCAAGACATTTGTTTTTATAACATCAAAATTACGTTAATTCTACATTGCTGCCGATATCTTAATTTATTCCGCAGTATTTTTAGTCCCGCCTCTAATTCATGCCAGTTTTTATTTAAGAGTCATTTCTTTTTATTTTATCGAAGTTATGTATTATTGGAGAAAAAAAATCTATAAATAAAGTGGTGCAAAATAGCGGCGGGGCTAAAAATACTCTGGAATAAAATAAAATATTGAGAGCTATGCATACTTGCCAATCGTCTCATTAATAACCGTACAATTGTTAACGCCTCCTGAAAAAACGCCCCTTTTCTCACACCAATATATTTTTAGAGTAATTCTCTACAAATGTATTTACGATTAAATAAGACTAAAATTCCTCTAAAAAGTTATTGGTGTGACAAAAAAGGCAGGTACTAAAAATTGTACGGTTCATAATGAGATGGTTCGCAAGTATGGCTATGATTCTAACAAAGAGCTTTAGGCTGTATACACATACTTGCCAACCATCTCATTAAAAACCGTACAATTGTTACCGCCCCTAAAGAAACGCCCCTTTTCTCACACCACTTTATATTTAGAGTAATTCTCTCCAAATGTTGTTACGATTAAATAAGACTAAAATTACTCTAAAAAATTATTGGTGTGAAAAAAAAAAGGCGGGTACTAAAAATTGTACGGTTCACAATGAGATGCAGAGCTGCCAACCTAATCCGGCAAATTGTTAGTACCGCCCCTTTCTACTTAATTCATCATTAATTCATTCCTTTCTACTTAATTCTTATTTTTCTACTTAATTCATCATAGATACATTTGAAGAGAATTGCTCGAAAAATTAAGTGGTGTAGAAAAAGGGGCGTTTTTCAATAGGCGTTAACAATTTGCCGGATTAGGTTGGCAGCTCTGGAGATGGTTGGCAAGTATGTATACATTAATGCTGGATGTAAATTGATAAAATATTTTTAATTTTGACATTTAGAATTTTTAACAAATTGTTTTCATTTTACCTAAACCGGATTGGAGGGGGCCACAACTTTTTTAATGGAGTCGTTTACAGGATGTTGACAGTCGAAATATTTTCTCCGATTATTCCACCAGTATTTTTCTTCCGAAATTTTTAGTAGTAAGTTTGTAAGATAAATTAAGTAAAGAAGAACATTATATAAATATACTGGTGGAAGAATCAGGGAAAAATTTTCGACTGTCGACAGCCTGGTCTAATGGTATTTTTAAGCAATATATTTCGTTTTAAGTTAACAAAAATTGATATAGTTTCATAGAAAATTGATATTAGTGGCCCAAAGACCATACAAACCCAGGGAAATGTTTTTTTTTTCCCTCTTAACCTTTTCCGACACAGACTGTACCATCGTGCGGATTAGACATCCACGATATTTACATTTTTTGCATCTGGAACAGTAATAAAATGTAATAAAATCAGGAAATGAACGATCTTGTTAATTAGCAGAAAGTGTAAAGCACAATTTTCAATCAACAAATGTCAATTATAGTCCATATTTTTCTTTCCGTTTGCAGAAACAGAAGAATGTAATGTTTTAAGATAAAAATGTTTCGAGTCGGAAAGGGTTAAGAAAACAAAACCAACTTCATGACATTTCTTTAAAAAGCATTTTACTTAAAAAATGATCTTGCGTATTCATGTTTAACCCCTTATATACTGTGTGAGTCTATAATCGATCGATGAGCCTATTATTTATTATTATTATTAATTTACGCAATTGCGATAACCATTTCTTTGCCAAAATGGCAAAAAAATATTTAAAGTCGCCAGTGCAGGGATGGAACACGGGCGCAGAATTCATACCGGAATGTGTTTAAGAAATTTCTCTACCTATAATATCGTCGATTTAAGAGGTAGAAAATTTTCTTACATTGATAGTGGTATGAATTCTGCGCCCGTGTTCCATCCCTGCCAGTGGGATCCCATGCTAAAGTTGTTCTGTTTAGTTGCATCATACATTTTCAATGGTGACCATCCAAAATACTGTTATCGATAAAAACGGAAATTTCTATTCCATGAGAATGTCCCGAAAAAAGATCGGAGCTTACGACCTTTGTATTTCTTATGATATTGATTTTCGGGAAACATCACATGCATAGCTGCCAAGTTTTTTAATTTATTCCGGAATGCTATTAGTCCCGCCCCTTTTTCACACCGCAGTATTTTTAGAGTAATTTTCTTCCTATTTAATCGTAATTATATATTGAAGAAAATTTTTCTACAAAGATTACGGTGTGAAAAAAGGGCGGGGCTAACAGCATTCCGGAATAAATTAAAAACTTGGCAGCTATGAACATGCTATCTATTGTGACATCTGTAAATAAATATCTGTATATAATCTAATGGAAAAGTTTTTAAATATATGTTTATGTTATACTTATTGTTTTATAACTAACGCCAACGTTTCGATATTTGTTATACAAAATAAATTATTATTATTATTATTTTATTTATTTACCTCAACGCAGACAAGAGATTGGGAAAGAATTCCAAAACAAAACTAGCCTGCCTTCTGTATCGCTGAATAATAATAAATAAATAAATAAATAAATAAATAATAAAAACTTGGAGTGTTCGTATTTCATTCTATATGGGGAGCTGGTATTGATAAATGCCCACGGCATTTACCACATCGACTGCTGAAGTCAAAATATGAATGATTTAATCATAATTATATAAAATCATTTTGTTTTATACTATTAAGATTTAGAAAATATTTAAAGGCGGGAATTATTTTAAAAGATAGCTGCATAATTAATTATAAGATTTAATATAAATGATAATTGTTTTCTTTTCTTTTCATTTTTTTTCTTTTCACAATTAGACCTGCTAACTATGATAGTTTATACATAATGATATTAAGCTCCGCCTTTTTTTCAGACAAGAATAGTTGTAGAGCAATAGTCTTCTTGTTTAATCATGAGAACATATTGCTGAATATTACTCTACAACTATTCTGGTGTGAAAAAAAGGCTTGGCCTAATACCATTACGGATATTCTAGCATAGTTAGCAGGTCTACACAATGACCACACTTGCCAACATCCTAATTAATATTCCGTAGTGTTGTTAATCCCGCCCTTTTTCTCGCAGCAGTAAATTTTTAGAACGCAAATCAAATGCATTTGCGATTAAATAATAGGATTAATACACTAAAAAAATACTGGTATGAAAAAGAAGGCTATGCTAACAATGCTACGGAATATTAATTAGTATGTTGACAAGTATGCAATGACTTATTTCTATTAACTGCTTATTTGTTACTTTCGATAAAGTAAAAGACTATCTATTAAAATAGTTTTGAATGTCAATCAGAGGTTTATTAAAGTAGTTTTAAGTAATTTTTTGGATATTTCATTTATGATTATGATATGCAATAAAAACAGCTATTTTTAGTATTTGTGAAGCGGAATAAAATTGCAGTTAACCCTACATTATAATTATTAGGGTTTATTTCAGTTTAATAAAAATTTTTAAAACTTGAAATTTTATGTAGAAAATATAAATTTATTTAACTTGAATTTTTATTTTAGCAAATATAGATAGAATACCTAACTCACAAAATGCGATACGTAATTACAGCTGCATATTGAGGGGGTGGGATAGAAAAATAAAAATAAAGAAAAGCAGTTATTCTATTCAAATGCTTTACAAAATTTCTGGATTTATTAACGTAAAATGAGAAATTATTTATTCATCTTACGTTACAAAGTTTTTTTAGTGTCGCATTTAGTAGTATAGTAACTTGCCTATATAACCAAAACCTACACACAGATTGCATAAACTGTATAAAATAAAAAAATCTTACATTTGAAATTAAAGTTAGCAAATATCTGAATTTTAACTGTTTTAAATCAGTTCAATATTCAAAGTTAATACTTGTTAAGGTCTTCTGTAGTAAATAAGAGAAATAAATAATAATGATAATAAATTCCAGAATAAATTTAAATATATATATATGCATATATATATTTGAATGCCTGACTCAAAGACTGCATGTGCACATTTTTTACACAGAATGAAAATGGCGTATTATAAATATAATTCTCTAAACTTACATTGCGAAAACAAACCGACATCGGAATAATTTACGGAGAAAGATATCGTAAATAACATGTTTGAATAAAGAAATTCTTTAACATGAACTTAGCGTTGAAGTTCGAGAAATTTGTTACGTTTGCATAGCAACGTAACAATGATTGTATTATACGTTGATTTACATGATAGAATCTTAGGGCCATGTTGGCCAACTTCTTAGCGCGCGGATTAAACCTCTGATCAGCGGTAATCGCTCGATTATGGGAAAATCGGTATTCTCCAAGGAAAATCCGCATTTCACCGGCTACTTCAACACTTCGTTTTTGATCCTCGAATATCGGAGTATTAACACAGTTAATTCTCGGATCTTTTCGTAATACATGCGCACTCCGTAGCTCAGCTTCGTAAACAAATAACAGACATGGCTGACGTTGACAATCTATTCTCACTAGATGATACTGAAAGCTTAGAACTATAGGAAACATTTGAAATACATGAAATTAGAGTAAATGATTTGGATTCTTTGGATAAAGTGGCATTTCGATATCGCTAACGATTAAATAAAAATTCCGTAGAATTTCTAATAGGAATGTTAGATTGGCTGTCATCTGCCACAGAAAAAACTAATGTATTAACATCTGCAGAAAAAAAATTAATAGCTTTTAGATTCTCTTAATCATAACAATAAAAATTTTAAATCGTAGCGTAAACAGTTGTCGTCTGCGTGATTATTCTTTTTAAAAATGTTCTAAAGTAAAATTGATTCTTAATCCGTGCGTAAACAAAAGCGAAGTAAACAAGGGTATCAGTGTTGCCAATTTGCTTTTTCCGTTTCTAATCTTCTAATCCGATTGATTAGTTAATTGAAGCCGAATGGTAAATAAATGCAATCTTCGTTCTTGGCCATACAAAACGAAGCTTTTATTTCTCTTTCAGTTAATCCACGGATCACGTAATCGGCTGATGGTGAATACCTTAGGAATTTAATCCAGTGTTAGCTTTAATTCTCGTATTTGCTGATCCCTGGTTTAATCCTCGATCAATCAAGTTTGGTGAATACGGCCCTAAATTGTTCTGTGTCGAGATGATCCTTTTGTTTTGTGAGTATGACGTATTATCATGATATTTAAGCTACATACGCTGTACATTACATTATTTAAAAAATCAAAATAAATGTGTGTCGATTCATAATGCTGTAACACAAATAAATAAATAAATAAATGTTTTATATAGCTCATTTATGAACGTCAAAGTGAAGATATGTTGAGTTTTTAGAAGAAAACCGCTTCTGCACCTTTTCGGGGATGGCCGTACGTTCATACAAAGTAAGGTAGGTGCACGTTTGAGACCAATCTGCCTGCAGCGTAAGCACTCTGCTATTGCAGTGGAAGTTATAAACAGGGGAGTGATATCCTATGCTACCCCAAGTATTCATTTCAATATCCCAGGAACGCAGCCGCCACAAACATTTAATTCAGATTCGTTATTGAACCTGAACCAGCCGTGCGGCCGCTAGTGAGAACTAACCAAAAGAGTGTTTCCTTCATGGTTAAACACCTTTTTATATCATTGGTGCAATCCAACATCATCTACATAGTGGACATTTTGCGTATTCCTTCATAATCAGCAGATTTATTTATTTATTTATTACCGAGGAATTAGAGGCATTATTCGACGACAACGAATATTATTAACCATCAACATTATCCGTTGATGATATGAACAACCATGTGCAACACACTATGAACTTCATTTCACAACATGACATAGTGCAATGCTACGCCTATTCGTTCAGACTTCAAATGTTTTTTAATGTACAGTCATTAAAAGAAAAGAAAAGAAAAAAAAAAAGCTTTCTCCGACTGATTTTGCCTAAAATAATCCTATAAATATACGACTAATATCAATCATCAGATAATTTTTAATTATTAATGGAATCGTTGAAATTTGCTTAGGCGTGTCTTCTTCATGATAAAATTAGCATTATATTTACCTTTCCGAATAATAACTGCAA
The DNA here is from genome assembly GCA_963930645.1 of Salticus scenicus. Lineage (NCBI taxonomy): Eukaryota > Metazoa > Arthropoda > Arachnida > Araneae > Salticidae > Salticus > Salticus scenicus. Next base: position 114,063,739 of record OZ005660.1, read on the forward strand.
CTTTTGACTTCATATTGGAATTTCAGAGATCAAAGGTCATGTACTTTTAACTCATGTTAAATATAAAAGAGAGAATGTGTTAGGGTTAAATTTATATATTTAGAAATGTTTAATTGAGTTCTCACACAGAAAAGCATTGTTTTTATTCAAACAACAACCAAAAAAAAAAAAAAAAATGAAATTTTTTTTATATAAAATAAAACTTCTAAAGCTGATAAAATCATTTCAATTGTGTGTAAACCTACGTTATTGGAACAAAAAAAACTCTAAAAACTATTTGCTGATATTAAAAAACTAATTAATTTCTTCTATTAATTTTCACGCGCTAAATTAGAAGACTAATGTTCGAACACGAATAACTCACCTTCTAAACCACGAGAAAAAAGCAGATTTCTTCAAAATATATACACAGTTTATGACAATAGCAATAATTTTATTTTAATTTAATTTTATAGTTCAAGTAGAGATAATTATTTCCATGCAACTAAAGAAATATCCAAAAGCAGTCTCATCACCTTCTCAGGGCATGCCAGCTTGTTCTTGAATATCATTCAAAAGTACATGTACTGAATAAATCGTCTCATTCTTGTTACATTATATTTTTAATCTGAGCACAACACAACATATGAATTATATTTACACACTATTTACATGAAAAATTTGACAGGCAGAATGTATTTCGTCCATACAATTTCAGACTACCTCATTAGATAATGTAACCAAAAAAAAAAATCTCAAAACTTATCTTAAAACTCAACTGAAAAAACATTCCCAAAGCTGTCAACCTATTCCGGCAATTTTTTTAGTACCGCCCCTTTCATAATACCACTTAATTTTTATAGTGTTTGTTTCCTTCATTCATCGTAAATATATTTCAAGAGAATTACTCTAAAAATTAAGTGGTGTAGAAAAAAGGGCGGTACTAACAATTTACCGGATTTGGTTGGCAGCTCTGCATTTCCTTCTACAGAAATCGAACAAATCACTCTTGTAGAATACAAGCCAGAGCCTGATTAAGGGGGAAACACACATTATCTCAGCTCTCACCGGAATATTTTTACAATTATTTTTTACTTCATATCATAAAAATTCCACGCTTTGACGAGAAAATATTTTTTATAAAAAATGAACGGTGTAAACAATCCAATTTTCTCACCATTATTAGACACCAGAATTCTTTTAAAATAATTTTTAATGAGAATTTTCTGTTTATTATAGCAGGAAAGTATTTGTTAAAAAATAATGTGTAAGTATAAATAATGTGTGCTTCCCCCTTAATCAGGCTCTGATACAAGCGCCTTCTCTTTGACAAAATGGTTTCTAAAATGTTACTGATCCGATTTAAATGCAATATCAATTTCAATTCAAAATATAAAAGGTTATACAAATCACATGAAATGTAACTAAATCAATTAAATTTTAAGTTATAATATAAAAGAAATAATAAACTAAAATAATAAACTAAAATAATACTAAAAAGTGTTTCAATTGAGTAAACGAATTATAGATATTTGTTAATAAACTGAAAATGAATTTAAAATAATTATAGGTAGCAAATTGTTTAGTGTTGCCATCTATTGTTGATTTTAGGAAACAACTCCCTCTTTCTTAACATACATGAATAACTACTGTAATTCATGTAGAGCTGCCAACATTTTAATGTATTCCGTATGCATTGTTAATACCCGACTTTTTTTTTTTATGACAAAATCTTTGAACAATATTTTACTTCATATGAAATTATTAATAAAAAAGAAACAATTACCATGATTATGAAGTGTTATGGAAAAAAAAAAAAAAAAAAAAAAAAAAATGGCAGCATTTAAAAATTTTACGGATTACATTAAAATATTAGCAGCACTGTTTCTCTTATATAAGATGTGCATTAATTACCTAAATGTTTATTACTAAGATGTTAAGTAATTATATATTTTTTTTACATTTATTTGTAGTAAATGTGGATGCTATAATGTAATTGTTCAATTTTAGTTGAATAAAAATAATACTGCACCTTTACTTCTAATAATAAATTTTGCATGTTAAAGAACGTCCAAGCATCAAACACCATATTTTTGATAGAACAAAAAATCACGTAGCTGCCAAATTTTTAAATTTATTCCGGAATATTGTTAATACCTGCCTCTTTGTTACACAATTTGACCGTTTTCTTTGTAACTTGCTGTAATATACAATTACGAATAAATCTGAAGAAAATTACCCTATAAAGACACCGCGTGAAAAAAGGTCTGTTTTTAGAGAACATTCCAGAATAATTTTAAAAAGGTTGACTGATGTGAAATCATCATTCTCCCCCCCCCCCAAAAAAAAAAAAAAATAATAATAATAAAATAATAATAATAATAATAATAATAATAATAATAATTTGATTACTTTTGATTAATATGAATCTAATATTAAAGTCTCCTTGCGATTTTCTTAATGTGAACAATTCACAAATCACAGTTTTTATTCTTTCTTCTTAACGGCCCTCTTCACTTACCGTCACCGGAAGCCCGAGCCAATGTTATTCTATGGGGAAATTTTCTTTAAAAATAACTTATTGAGTAATACACATTTTTAAATTCTATTTTCATATTCAGAAAATTCCCAACTGTTAAATTGACGGACCTTTTTTTAAAATGTATTTTTTTTTTTTAATTTTTAATATTTTATTTTGAAATTGCAAAATGAAAGAAATTGACATATTGAAAATTCGTATTTTGCAGCTTCAAAATAAAATATAAGAAATAAATAAATAAATAAATAAAAATTTAAAAAGGTCCGTCTTCTTAACAGCTGGGAATTTTCAGAATGTGAAGACAGAATTTAAAAATATGTATTAGTTAATAAGTTATTTGTAAAGAAAAATTTCCCATAGAATAACATTAGCTTTGGCTTCCTGCGACGGTGAGTGAAGAGGGCCCTTAAACACTATACAGTTCAAAAATTAAGTTCTTTGGTAAGTTTTTTTTTTTTTTTTTTTTAATGAAATAATACTTAATTCAATCATTTTTAAGTTGAATTGTAAATAACTTGGAGCGTTCGAAATTTACAACATCAAAACACAAAGATATTAATTTACAAGATTTAAACAATAAATTAGCGGTAAAAACTTAATATATATATAAGAAAAAAAAAAGAAGAGTTAACTTAAAGAAAAAAGAGCTAACCTATTATTTTTTGGACATGTCTGTTTAAAACACTGCATTAATGCATTTCCTCAACACTTTCACGACTGCTGATGTAGATTCGCTTTATTTGAAAATCTATAACTTCGCCAGTGGGTGTCTCTTTTGAAATTTGTGTTTCATTTATTTCTTTAAAATATAAACAATATTAATATTTGTACAACTAATGTACTACGGATATAAATATTTTTATTAGAAAGAGTATAATTATAATGTATGATCGTTTGTTATATGAATATAGAAAATTTTGTTCTGAAATACGGTAACATAGGAGAATAACGCCCAAAAACGGACCTTTCTGTCAAAAAGAAAATAAAACATGCGGTCGTGAAAGTGTTAATACTTTATCATAGCTGCCAAACTAATCCAAAGGATTGCTAGTAACGCGCCTTTTTCCACAACAGTCCTTTTTTAGAGTATTTTTTTTTCTTAATTCATCGTAAGTACATTTGAAGACAATTACTCTAAAAATTAAGTGGTGTAAAAAAAGGGGCGGTACTAACAATCCTCTGGATTAGGTTGGCAGCTCCGCTTTATATTCACATAAGGCACATGAATCTTAAGATTTTTAAATTCGAAAATACATATAACAAGATTAACTCAAAAATTAGCAGAAAAAGATGGGAAAAGTTACCTAATATTTAAGAAAAATTAGTTATTATATTCTGATCGGGCTCTAACTTAGGTTGTGCTGTCGACCAAGCCATTCGGAGTTTACCGTGTTAGTTTCCAAAACTCGTCTGAATACAGGTTAAAACGCCTTCGGAAGACCAACTGTATGGTGGGAATTTACCTTGGGTTGACGAGATCGCTACCAGGTCTCTAATCATAGCCGAAAACATCCTACAGGGATGGAACACGGGCGCAGAATTCATACCAGAATCCGTTTAAGAAATTTCTCTACCTATAATATCGTCGATTTAAGAAGTAGAAAATTTTCGTACATTGATAGTGGTATGAATTCTGCGCCCGTGTTCCATCCCTGCATCCTAACTAATATTCCGTAGTATTGTTAGTACCTGCCTTTTTTTTTTTTTCCACAACAGTCTTTTTTTTTAAGAATATTTTCCATCATTTGAAGAGGATTACTCTAAAAAAGAAGTGCTGTAGCAAAAGAGTTTATTTCGGTGTAAATACAGGATTTCGTTTTGCTAAAAAAAAAAAAAAAAAAAAAAACAGAAGTTTTATCCCTAGATTTAGTAATGTAAAATTTAAAATTAAGTTAGATAAATTTGTAACGTCTATACAAATAAAGCAAAGAGTTTTTCGCCGGAAAACAACCAGGCGGATCACTCCTATTTTTGATTGGTCTAGATTTCACTACTTTGGTGATGAAAGCCGGCCATTTGTTATAGTAAAAACTGATATATGTTATACTTTTTTTCTAAATACTTGCATATATGTTATACTTTTTTTAAAAAACAATAAAAACTTTTTTTTTTTTTTTTTTTTTTTTTTTTTTTGTTAGTGCAGTATATGCATTATGTTAATAGATTTAAAGATATTACTTTGCAAAGTTTCACAATCCGATATCATTCAACTTCTGTTGATAAAAACCGGCCATTTTTTTTTTAGTAAAAATTGATGAATTTCTTTAAAATATACTGCGTAAATGTTATACTTTTTTAAAAGTGCTCTAAAAACTGTTCATTTTTTGTTAAGACGCTATATACATCAAGTTACTGAATTAAAGATATTACGTTGCAAAGTTTCACAACGCGATGTTATTCGATTGCTTTTATCTTATAATAGGAGTCTAAAGTTAAACAAAAAACAGTCTAATGTTAAATAATAATGAATATGCTTTTTTTAAATTATCAGCTCTGAAGTTCTAAGAGCTGCAATTTTTACATTATAGCGTACTTATTTCTCATACATAATCCATTAATTTTGTAAATAATTGTTGATTCATTCTTGATAATCATTCACATAGGACCATCGGGCATAGTTGCAAAACGGAAGAAATATTTAATTTAATTTAATTTTTAACATGTTATTTTGACTTTTTGACTTTAAAAGGAATTTTTGATCATATTACAATGTCCAAAATGTGATATAAAAAACAATAGTGATTCAATTCTTTTGAAAATTCATTTAAATTTAATAACCAGCGAATCGGTCGTAGCCTGTTAGTAATTGTTATATAGTAGGTTAAGGCGGGGTAATATGGGTATAAATACCACTTTTGAAAATCAGTGGAACAATGTTAATATAAGATTTTAAAAAAATAAATAACTATTTGTTGTATATATGCACTACAAGTATTAGGAACACACTGCGCTTGAATTTTTGACTCAATACTTAAAAATAATTAAATAATAATGACTTGAAATAGATTAAGTTTTATACCCACATTACCACATGACCAGTGGTAAAGTGAGTAGTCTGTGGGGTAATGTGAGTAATTAGTTTAAAAGGAGCAAAATTGCAGGTAAATCTTTTTTAACAATTTCCAACAAAGTTGAAATTTAACACTTTCGAACAAAGTTGGAAAGAGTTTATGTCTTCGGTTTATCTCTCTGCCTGTCTATCGGTCTGTCCGCGCTCTAACTCTCTAAATATGTATGGAATTCTTTGAAACTGATGTGTTTTATTCATGTTCAGTATGGGATGTTCCTTATATAAAATGGAGGAAGTACCCCGCCAGTTTGTGTGCAGGGACACCCGAAATCATTCAAAAGCATTGAGTTCTTAAAGAAGTGCTTTTATAACTTTATATTGCACAAATCATAATGATATTGTCATTAATTATACACAAAATGAAAATAATTTCTGTAGAATACAGCACGAGTAGAATTAGAATTTACTGGGTCACACAAAAAATATTCAGATATTTTAAGTACTGTAAACGAAAATTGCTGGAATTGCATTTCCGATTTTATTAAGAGTTTTTATCAATTTCTAACAAACTTTAACAGTGCTTATAAGTACTCTTTGCCCATCTGTCTATGTTTATGTTAGTCTGTGAGTGATCTGACTCCCGTAGATATTCATGAATCCTTTGAGACTTATATATTACACACGACTATCATTGAAAGTTCTTTTGTTAAAATGGAAAAAATACTACCACTATTTCGTGTACAAGGACATCAGAAAGTCTTTTAAAAAGCACTGCATTCTATGAGATATATTTTTTAAACCGTAACATAATAACTTTATTTTGCAGAGATTATAATGGAAATCATATCTATCATTCACACGCACAAGATAAAAAAAAATATGTTTTATAGAATATTATATTATGAGCATTAAGATTTCCAGGGCCACTCAAAAGGTTCAAGTGAATTAAGGGATATAAACAGAATTTTTGAAAAATTACTTTTCAATTCTCTTGATCGATTTAACCCCTCAACGATCGCATATTTTTCAAAGACACGCCCATAAAGTCCACATTTTTCTCTAATTACAAGAAATAGATTGAAAATAATTATATGAATAACATATAGGGGAGACCCGTGTACCTAGGGCCGCTTTTTTTCAATGCCCAAAAACGGAGCCCTTAACCTGTTTAAAATTATCAAACTGATATGTACATATCTTTAGGACTAATTACTTCCAATTGGGATTAATATAAATACCTAAATTAATAAATTCCGACAAATAGAAGGTTTTTAAAAAAACTTCACACGTGGCCCTAGGTACAAAACCCTCATTGTACCTGGGGCCAGGCCTCACTGTACCTAGGGCCATTCTCTCAAACTTAGATTTCACTTTGTAATGAATAGAAAATAAGCATATAAACATGTATTTTATAAAAGAAACAATATCAAGTAATATATTTATTTATCATATAATAATTATCATGTTGTTGCCTAAATTTGAAACACGCCCTTTTTCTTTCTTTTTCTTTTTTTTTCTTTTTTTTTTTCTTTGGGATATTCTAACAGAATGTTTTTTTTCTTCAGTTTCTTTTTTTTTCTGGAGTGTCTCTTGAGATTTCTAGATCTCTCTGATTTTCGGTCACATCTTTTCTTTGATGTAGGAGGTTTTGCTTAGGTTCGTACCTAAAGCACGACACACGAAAAGATGTTAGATGTTGAAAGTTTCAAAATTTCAACAGGAAATGAAACAGAGACATCCAGTTCTATCATTGTTGGTTCACTTTCTTCCTGGAAAATCTTTTTTTTTTTTTTTTAATTTATGGAGGGATCTTGTCTTTCAGTCATATTTGAACTTAAACATTCATCCTCAGTAAATGTGTTTTGATTCATTGGCCATATGCCGGATACACGAAAGCCTGATAGAATGTTTACAGGAGTAAAGGCTGATGGATAGGACTTGCCAACATTTTCAGCAACGGCATATATAGTGATTGGTTTACCAGGGTTTGCCAGGGTTTGCCAGCATCCAATTACTATAGACTGTACTGTGTTTCTTAACACTTTCGCGACCACTGACGTAGATTCACGTCGTTTGAAAACATGAAACTCCACCAGTGGGCGTTTCTTTTGCAATTTGTATGTTATTTGTTTCTAAAAAATATACACAATATTCATATTTGTACAATCAGTATACTATGGATGCAAATACTTTGATTAGAGAGGGTATGATTATAATGCATATTCATTTGTATTATAAATGTGAATACGAAAAATTTTGTTTTGAAAAATTGTAACTTATGGGAAAAACGCTCACAGGCGCACCTTACTATCAAAAAGACAAAAACATGCGGTCGCGTAGGTGTTAAAGGGTCCAAACACACTGGCCCTAGGTACAAGGTAGCTATGTGGCCCTAGGTACAAGTTTTGGTAACTTCATTCAAAATGCCTTCCACTAAAAAATCCACATGCAGAGAGGACTAATTAAATATCTCATTTATTACTCAATATAACAAGCAAAATTATACACTAGAAATGAAAGAAAAATATTTGACTTGCCTTTGTAAAATAGCAAAAGAGATGAGCTGCAAAATTTTACTTCAGACCATGTAAATTCGTTTTCTACATGTAACTTGTCAAAACTTTCTCCTCAAAAGTTCCAAAGTAGTTGTAAAAGTAGCAATTGGTGTTGTTACTCGCCCAATTGAGTAATAAAACTTAAAATTAAATATTATTCAAATAAAGTGGGGTGGCCCTAGGTACATGATGGCCCTAGGTACACGGGTCTCCCCTACATTTATTCTGTACATATTTTCAAATACATTATACATAGTTTGGTACTGGCTGGTGCTTTCATGAACCCAAAAATGTTAAAGGAAAAATACAAGGGGGTGTGGTCACAGCCCGTGAATACCATGAGAGCGAGAAGGAAGGGGTTAACCCATACTTGCCAACATCCTAATTAATATTCCGCAATATTGTTAACCCCACCTTCTTTTTCACACCAGTATACTTTTGTAGTATTTCTTTTTTCGTATTTAATAGTAATTACATTTGGAGAATAGTACTCTAAAACTTTACTGGTGTGTAAAAAAGGGAGGGACTAGCAACACTACGGAATATTAATGAGCATGTTCGGAAGTATGGGTTAACCATACTTTCTAACAGTGTTTGGGAATAATTATGAATTCAGTAAGTCTACCTGTATGTCTTCCTGTCCCTCGGTTTCTACGTTGTGTAACGAGATAGACAAAATACATTGACAATCAAACGAGTCATAGAGTACGAACAGTTGCTGAAAGAGTTAATAATCTCTGCATACTTGCCCACCATCTCCTTAATAACCGTACAATTGTTGCGCCCCCTAGAAAAATGCGCCTTTTCTCACACCACTATATTTTTAGAGAAATTCTCTCCAAAGGTTGTAACGATTACATAAGACTAAAATTAGTATAAAAAATTATTGGTGTTTAAAAAAAGGCGGGTACTAAAAATTGTACGGTTCATAATGAGATGATTGGCAAGTACGCCTCTGTGAAGTACATGATCTTCCACTCTAGTTAATATTTTCAAATAAAGTTTAAAAAAATGTTTCTGACTTTTGTTTGTTTGTCCGTCCGCACTCTAAGTGTCTCTGAAATATCTTGACACCGATAAACGTTATTTCCGTTCAGTATAGCATGTTCCTTTTTGAAAATTGTATAAACTAACAAGGATTTCCAAAGATATTTCAAAACATCGTGGTGTATGAGAGTTTTCTCTGTAAAGCCTGTTTTAATACCTTTATAAAAATGAAAACATAATGAAATTAACATACATTGTAAAAATATGTTATCAGACAAAGTCTGACAAAACTGCATCAGGCGCAATCATTTGATATTGGAAATTTCATTAAATTGAGTATAATGTCGTATAAAAAATATGTTCAATAAAATGTCATAAAATCTTCCAGCTTGGAAGCAAGGCTTGCTGCATACTTCTTGTTAAACAATGTTCAAAAAATTTGCTCCGTGCAAATGGTACTATGAAATATTTTTGCCTGCAGCTATATGTGCCGTGTGAAGTAGATTAAAATGATATGCACAGTGTTATCGAAATCGTTTTATTTCAACTTGTATATTTCTTTAGGTTTATATAAGTATCACACAATAGGCCATCAGGTATTAAAAAAAGAAAAGAAAAAAAAATATGTAATTCATTACACGCTCTAAGTTATTTTTTAAAAAATCAAAATAAAATTACGCATATTTATAGCGATGAGACACAAAATAAAATATTTTTGGGAAATCGTCTATTTTTTTGAGCTCATTCTCCGGTAGAATGAAAACGTGCTTTGTTCTTAGACGAGAACCATTTTTTGCATGTGCTTGGTGATATATCAATGTTTATAACAAGGCTGACAGGTGGACATTTTCAGACAGTCTACTTGCAGCATAAGCACACTGATCATACACTGGAAGTTATGGTCTAAGAAGCTAGAAAATATCCTATGCCAGTAGAAACAAGCTCGTCACTATCACATTAACGCCATCACAAACATGAAATTTAATTTTTGAACAACTTATATAATGCAACGTATTCTACAGAGTGGGCATTCTTTGTGTGTAGAAATATGTTTCGGCGACAAACCAACACGGTCAGCAATCAACATTAACATTGCTGACATAAATGGCCATTTGCATATCTCGCTAATCTCTGTTCTACAAATCACTTACGACACTTGTATTTACTTTTTTCTGACTTATGTGGTTTTTAATGTACCGTTGTGTTTTGGAAGAAAACTATTTCAGCTTCTCTTTGGCGATAGCCTTAAGTTCATATACAGTAAGGTAGATGTACGTTTGAGACCAATCTGCCGGCCGCGTAAGAACATTTCTCTTGAAGTGGAAATTACGATCAGGGGAGTGACATTCTATGTTACCATAAGTATTCATTTCACTATCTTAGGAACGCAGCCACAGACATAACTTCAGACTGGTTATTGAACCAGACGTGCTGCCATTAATGAGAAACAATCAAGAGAGTGTTGCCTTCATGGTTTCACGCCTTTTTACATCATTGGTGCAATCCAACATATTCTTCAGAGTAGACATATTGTGTATTCCTGCATAATCAGCAGATTTATTCATTTAAAATTTGCATTATCTTTATTTTTCGAAATAGTAACTGCATTTTTTGACTTCATATTCGAATTTCTGAGATCAAAGCCGTAAGGTCATGTACTTTTAACTCCTGTTAGAATTACAAATGCGAATGTGTTGGTTAAATTTATATATTTAAAATTGTTTAATTGAGATTTCGCACAGTAAAGTATTGTTTTTATTTAGACAGTAACCAGAAAAAAAGCATGACTATATAGAGTAGAGAATATTGCATAAAAATGTGGTAGCAATAAATTGAAAAAAAAAAAAAAAATCATTTCTTTAGTTCGGTCATAAAACTCAAGTCCGTACTTTTTTCGAGGGGACTTTTTTTATGTTTGAAAATCATTTTTGACATGTTAAGAGTGAAATTTTGCATTGGCGCCATTTTTGTATTTTGGGCCCCATTTTGAAAGATGGCACAGAAGATCTATGGTATACTACATGGATCTCATGATCATATTATACGTTCAATGTGTTCATATGGTCAATCATATGAACACAATCATTATCGTTCAAAAGAAAACGAAGTTCACAAACTTCGATAGAAATGAACACCATGATATAGAATGTAGAAAAAGAGTTGAGAAAAAGCTACAAACCCCATAGAAATAGCATGGGAAGAAAATAAAAAAAACTCACAATGTCAAGTGTGAAAAAAAAAAAAAAAAGGCTCACACCGGAAGTAATAAAAGGACAAAATTGAATAGAAAAAAACATCGAAGAGTAAGAAAGGGCGGATTGGGGCGTTAACTATATCGATCACGATCAATACGACTCGCCTAGGAATTTGTTGATGAGCAAAACGATAACTTTTGAAACGAATTCTTATGATTGTTTACGACGTTTTGGTTCATGTTATTTAATAATTTAAATCAACGCTTTGTCATTGTAAATATCATTGATTAAGTGAAAAGCTATTGCTTGAGGATGACGGCTCAGTATTTACTTGTAGAGGTGCGTGGCATAACAGCTCAAGATAATGTGCGGTTGTACTTTGTTCCATACCATTCCAATACTTATGACGTCATGGTAAAGAAAACTGGTAATGATGACTTTACGGGTTTTAAAGTTTTCAGTGTCATAAATTTTTATTTGACAGGTTTGTGGAAAAAGCCATCGGTTACAAAAAGGAACAGGCTAACTGTTGTTATTCTGTATCGCATGATGCCGAGTAATGTAACTGTAGGAGTTTCCGTACTAGTTAAAACATCTATAACTTCCTTCTTTCAGGCGTGGTCTGCCAATTTCCTTAATTGTCGCTTATACTTTTGCGCAGGAGTCTTTGTCACGAATGTTTTTTTTCTTTTTATCTTTTTTTTTTCCTTCTGCTGATGGGATCATGCAAAGATCGAGATCCTGAGATAACACGGTCCAATATTTCTTCTCGCTGGTTCCATGTCAATTTGTATGTTTCTTTAGATTTATATAAGTATGTCACAAAGTCAAGAGATACAAATAAATTATGTAGTTTATTACGCGCTGAAAATTATTAAAAAACGAGAAAAAAAGAAAGTACGCAGATTTATTGCGATGAAAAACAAAATAAAATATTTTAGGGAGATGTATTTTCATGAGTTCATTCGCCTGCAGAATGAAAACACGCTTTGTTCTTAGAAAAGAGCCATTTTTGCATGTGTGTTCGGTGATATCTCAACGTTTATAACAAGGCAGACAAGTGGACATTTGGAGCCAATCTACTTGCAACATAAACACACTGCTCTTACACTGGGGGTTAAGGTCAAGGAAGCTAGAAAATATCCTATATCAGCAGTACACCTTGTATAAATATACACCTTGTATAAATATATATATACATACAGAGCTGCCAAACTAATCCGACAAATTGTTAGTACCGCCCCTTTTCTACACCACTTAATTTTTAAAGTAATATTCTTCAAATATATTTACGATGAATTAAGAAGAAAAATCTCTAAGAAATGACTGGCGTAGAAAAAGGGGCGGTACTTACAATTTGCCGGATTAGGTTGGCAGCCCTGGATATAGCTATATATATTAAGACCTAAGTAAAAAAAAAAAAAAAAAAAAAAAAAAAAAAAAAAAACAATGATTTTTATTAATAAAAGATGTAAATTTCATTCAATATAAAGAGATATTGTTCCCCAGGCTTTTTCCTATTCTAAAGTATTTTATGATTGATAAATAGACAATAAGACTTCTTCACACACCATAAATTTTAATCCAGCACAACCGGTTTCGAAAGGACTTAGCCTTCCTTCATCAGGTGCAAAAAAAAAAAAAAACACGTGCTACTGCCTTGGAGGCAAAAGCAAGACTGAAAGCAGGGCAGAATTCAGAGGGGGAGGAACAACACAAACAACCAATAGGAAGCATCATGCAGGGCCAATTAGAGAGGAATACGCATGCACACACAAAAACAAAAGGAGGGAGAGAAGGAATAAACATTTTTTTTTTTTTATGATTTATTAATTTATTTTTATTATTTATTAATTTATTTTTATTAATTTATTTTGTTTTAATTAAGATTAATTAATTTATTATTATTATTTTTATTTATTTATTTATTTGTTTAGAATTATATAATTATAACTATTATTATTATGTTATAAACATAATGAAGGAAATTATTTAATTGTATTAAATAAATTTTTCCAGGCTGTAGACACCAAAGTGGAATCAGATTTTTCATTGACAATTTTATCACGATGAAGGTAAATAGCTAAATTTTCCAAAAAATCCAGTTCGGAAATGCGTTTGGCATGAAAGATAATTTTGGCATTATTAAAATTAAAACTATGATCAAATTCCCAACTGTGCTTCGCAATAGAAGATTTAGAAATTTCTTGATTAACAACATACCGAGAATGTTCACGTAAACGGCATTCAAGATTTCTTTTTGTTTGACCAATATAAGATAAATCACAATTATTACAAGGGACATTATAGATACCCCACTTATGAAGCTCGGAAACAGGGGATTAAGTTGAAGGGAATTGGAATATATTGACAGGTTTAAAAATAACGTGAAAATTGAAACGCTTCAAAACTTTGGCTAATTTAAAACATAAGGGGGGATAAACAGGCAAGACAACAAAATTATCAGGTTTAATTTTATCATCAATGGAAAGAGTAGAATTATAAGTTGGCCTACTGAACTTTTTGATAGCTTTATCGATTATAGAGGGTCTAAAACCTCTTTAAATAATTGAGTTCTTCTTTAAGAGAAGAAGTATCAGAACAAATTTTAAGGATTTTGATTGTTTTATTAGTTCAACAATGTTAAAGTAACTAATTTCTTTTTTTTTACTATGAAAAAATGCTATTAAATAAATTTTCATTTCTACATTTCATTTTGTCGAAAATATAGAAATTTCATTTCTGTACAGATTATCATGTAATGACTTTAATGAATATAGATTTGAATGTACTGATTCAGTAAAGACTGATAAAATATGTATAATTATATACTGATAGCAAATAATTATTATGACATTCTTAACGGTGTAATATTACATAACATGTTCAGAATTGCCAGTATCATTACTAGCAGTTAATTTTTATATTTAATTCTGTATTTTCATTTTTTTTTCTTTTTTAATTAACAGCACATTATATTCCTTTAGATGTTCTTGTTTCAATGTTTTATACTAGAAAAATACGTACAATTTTGAATATGAAAAATTATAGAAATGCAGATTTGTACGGAACTGGAACATTCTTGTCCGAATAAGCTTAAATATATTTTCATAGATTTTAGCGTTTAATTTTGTATGTTTTACAGGCATGTTAATGTGATATATTAATTTTCCATAATCTAGAAAAAAAAATATTTTTTAATTAATCTATTATTAATTAATGTTAAGTTTTATCATCCGATTATTCATAATATTATTTGCATAATGATTTGCCTTTTATTAGTTCCTTACGTGTTACTTTCGATTCAGAAAAAGAATATTTATAAAAATATTTGTTTATGTTGTTATGGGTTTATTAAACTAATATCCTTTAACGCATTAACCGCTGGTGTGGCGTTCACGCAACGCCAAAAATAATCGCGTTTAACAGTTAACTAAATAAGGTTTTTTTTATATTAAGTATTGTTTTTAAGTAAAAAAAAGATAGTTGTTTATTTTATTACAAAAAAATTTTATCTGAAAAAAAGTTTTAAGTTTAAAAATGGATTTCAGACTTGAAACACATTTGAAGAGAAACGTTTTGAAAATCTTCATATTTGAATGAGTTTACGTAACTTGTAAAAAAATGTCTCCATAATAAAATAATTACTTTTGTAGTTATCTGCAGTTTATTCCGTTTTATGCTTCTTCAAGAAAATTTCCGTAAACATTTATTTATTTCGAATTTTGGGGTTTAATGTGTTAATACATTTATTAAGGTTATTGCTTTTATATATGCAATTTAAGCAGCAATGTGCATTTGTGTATTTTAGTATTTGTGCATAGCCTCCTAAACTAGATGCCAGCCGCGTGACTCGAAAACGTGGCAACAGTTATAGCGGTAGACAACGCCACCTGGTACAGATCGTGAGACTTTTTTATTCAACACCAACCAAAAATTTTTTAAATTAGGATATGATATACATAAAAGGCGAATAAAATCGAAGAAAGGTCGATTATATATATAATATATTAATTCTTAAAATTATTGATAACAGTTGAATAAAAAAATCATGCAATCTGTACCAAGTGGCGCTGTCTACCGTTTAACTACCGCTTTAACTTTTGCCAACTTTCCGAGTCACGCGACAGGCATCTAGTTTAGCAGGTTATGATTTGTGTAGCAGAATACAATTTCAGTGATGTCTACTTTATAATTGTTGTTGGCGCATGCGCGTCACCTGTCGATGATCACGGAGTACAAGAAAAGAAAAAAATATGTTATTATTATTTTTTTTTAACTGCAGAAATGCAGACTAAGAAGTAAACGGATTCTTTATTATAACTACTTTCTTATGAAGATTGAGGATTACATAATCATCTGATTATATACGTGGATAACATTTGATATGTCATAGAAAAAAATTCTCAGCATTGTAATAATGTTGCATAATTACTGCAAAGTTATATGGAAATCTAAAACCTTCTCAGGTATTTTAGTTTTGTAAATAATTTTATTTAGCTTTTATTAAAAATTATTAAAAGATTTATAATTATTAAAAGATTATTAAAAGAAGAGTTCATTCCTATTCATTTTTAGTTAAATATCGGCAAATTTCGTTCTGTCAAAGCAGGGGCTCGAATTGGTTTATACGATTTCCAAATTTAAAAAAAGCAAAAATTTCCTTGAAAGAAAGTTTATGAACTGAAACCTTTATTAAAAAGGTATCAAAATAACCAACATAACTGAACTATATGTAAACTTAAAGAGATCGATCAATCTATATGAAAGCTAGAAGAGTTAAAAATTAATTATTTTAAAAATGAATTCTTTGGCATTTTGTGCCATTTTGGCGATGTATTAACCCTTATCGCTCGTATGTCCCTTCTGAGGGGACATTAAAAAATCGAGTCTCGCCTTAAGGTGCTCCTCTGCAAATGAAATGTTATTTTTCTAAAACGTGTAACTATAGGCTACCCTTCGGCTACCGGAAAATTTTAACAGAAAGATTTATTTTATTTAATGATGAAGTAAAATAAAACAAATTATTACAATTTTTCGGTAGCCAAAAGGTAGTAAGCTGGAAACTATACGTGTGACGTTTTAAAGTAACGCCAAAAGGCGTGTCTTACTGTTCAAAATAGGAAAACACGCCGATCGTTAAGGGTTAAAATAGCTATCACAGTTCCATAAATAAAGATGTTGGCGAGAAACATCTGAGTTACTGAGGAGACAAATTTTTAATTTAGCCAATGAGATCTTATACTAGAGCTTTATCCTAATATTAATGCATATTTAGTTATCATTTTTCTGACCGAAATAAAGTTACTTAAATATTTTAATGTAATT
Source organism: Salticus scenicus (assembly GCA_963930645.1). Lineage (NCBI taxonomy): Eukaryota > Metazoa > Arthropoda > Arachnida > Araneae > Salticidae > Salticus > Salticus scenicus. The sequence goes on from OZ005660.1 coordinate 114,080,332, forward strand.
TACAGTGATTTCCGGCGTAGAATCCGCAGGTCAGATCAGCAACGCAAAAACCTAATTTATCCAACAGTTGTAACAGATTATGTGAACTGCATAAAATTGAACTTCGTTTATATTGGAAATTAAATGTTGCAAAATCTCCAATGCACAGTATTTTAAAACAGTCCATATTTAAATATAAGTAATAGTGGAGGTTATGGACTACTATTACATAGTTTCATTTCTTTTTCTTTTTTTTTTTTTTTTAATATATATATTTAAGAATAAGTTTGAATTTATATATAATTTCTTTTTCATTTCGTAACTAAAATTTGTTCACATTTTTAAACAGATTAAAATTAACCCCCCCCCCCCAAAAAAAAAAAAAAAAAAAAAAAAATGATTGTCTAGGTTTTAGTCTTTGAAAACAAAACAGAACCGGTAAATTTTGCATTGAAAGAATACCGAAATGAAATGTTTTGACGTTAGTGAACGGTCGGGTACCATTGTAAGACGGTGTTCAAGAATTTTGCAACGTGAGCTTAGCTGCGGAGCAATGTTTGCATTTAAGAATTGTAGGATAAGTTAAATCAAAAGCTTTACTGACAATGCGATAACTATTGTGGGCACAGTTGGCAATTTTAGGATGTAGGCGGGACACTTTACGATAACAATTTTCTATAACAAATTATATTTCATTTAATCGTGGGATATTGATATGAAATACTTTTACCAAAAAAATACTGGTGTAAAACTCGATTTAAAATGTGAAAAATTTCGCTAAAATGTTTCTTCCTGTTTACATGAATATGACACAATATCATTGCTGCTAACATTGCTAAGTTTTAAATCAGATTTCTATACCAGTATTCTTAAAAAGGAATCCCTTATATATATTTTTGTCAAAAAAATTAAAATCAAGTAAACTGAAAATACTTATAAAAACTTTCCGGTATGAAATCTCTGTTAAAAAGAACGGAAACTTGGTACCTATGTAATATGATCTGATTTTAGCAACATATGTTGCTTATTACGCGCTCTAAATTGTTTGAAAGTTCAAAAATCAGATTTATATAGTTCTATAACACAAAGTAAAATATTGTATGAAGCTCCTATTTTCTTAAGCTCAATCGCCGGCAGAGTAAAGTTGTGTTCTTGGAAGATAATACCTTCTGCTTTGTTTCCGGTGATAGTAGAGAGCGATAGACTATGTCGGTAGAAACACTTGACTTATTATCACAGTAACACTGTCAGAAATATAAATTTATGATAGTTATTGAAACAGTCGTGTTGCCACTAATAAGACCTATTCAAGAGAGTATTTTTCTACATATAGACCTGCTATTTATGCAAGTTTATCCGTAATGGTATTAAGGACCACCTTTTTTTCACACCAGAATAATTGTAGAGCAATAGTCTTCTTATTTAATCATGAGAACATGTTGTTGAATATTACTCTACAACTATTCTGGTGTGTAAAAAAAGGCGGGGCCTAATACCATTACGGATAAACTAGCATAGTTAGCAGGTCTATACATAGTAATACTCACAGCCATGCTTGGTGTAAACCAGAGAATTCTAGATATTGAACATGCTGCTTTCTCTACAAGATCATCATTTATGATCCATTTTTTCAAATCCAGGAACTATATATATAATTCGACGACAAATCCAACAAGATTTCCAATCACTAGTAACCAATGTTGATGTGGTTGACCATGTGAACATTCATGGAACACTTGCAAATTGACATGCGCACTTGCATGTATGTCAGTGAATTTAAATGTACGACTTCAGCTGTTTTATATGTACCATCATTCTGCATTTGAAATTTCTGGCGCATGCTCTAATCCTTATCTTAAAACGTTAGTTAAGTAAATGTATTGTCTAAGCAATTAATAAGCCTAATTTTAATTTCATGAAACTAATTCATTCCAGTCGTTGGAATAATATATATATATATATATACTGACTTTCCATAGTAATACTTGAAGATAACCTTTATATTTATCTCTGTATTTTCACTAAAAAAGAAAAAAGAAAAAAAAAAGAAAGACAACACATTTTACTCCATTGGAGCTTTTTTTTTTTTTTTTTGTTGTTGTTGTTGTTGTACGCTCAAAAAGAGCCTGATATGAAGGATTACTTAATTTAGCAATGTAAAATTTGAAATTATCCTATCATTGTATAATAGAGAATTTCGTAATGCTGGTTGCAGCGATGTAATAGCCTGAAAAATGCAATATTTTGGACAAATTTTATGAAATGTATGAAAAAGCACATTTATATTCAAAATTAAAGTTTTCAAAAATTTTAATTTAAGCTTTCTTAAAATACGTTAATATTAATTGTTGATAATAGTTAAAATCATGGCTAAGAAGTAATAATTTTCTTAAAAATGATATTTCCGAATAAATTTGAATATAATATTTAAGGTCTAATTTAAACAATATCTGTATTAACCCTTATCGCTCGTATGTTCCTTCTGAGGGGACATTAAAAAATCGAGCCACGCCTTAAAGTGTTCCTCTGCAAATGAAGTGTTATTTTTCTAAAACGTGTAACTACAGGCTACCTTTCGGCTACCGGAAAATTTTAACAGAAAGATTTATTTTATTTAATGATGAAGTAAAATAAAACAAATTATTACAATTTTTCGGTAGCCAAAAGGTAGTAAGTTGCAAACTATGCGTGTGAAGTTTTAAAGAAACGCCAAAAGGCGTGTCTAACTGTTCAATATAGGAAAATATGCCGAGCGCAAAGGGTTAATTTTGAAACATGAATTAAACAGATTTTCATAAAAATGGCTGTCTAGGCGTAAGAATAGGAAAACAAACCAACACCATAAAATTTGAAAGAAATCGTAAATTGAATGTTTTGTGCGTGGACACTTCATTGCTTGATTGAATTTTGGTCAGTTTTTCCAGAAATTTAATACGTGCTTGTAGTAATGGCCAAATAAACGTGAAAAACACCTTTCTTTTAGGTAGTTTCTTCTTCTTTTTTATTTATTTATTTATTTTTTTTTGTGTGTGTGACTGTCAGGTTTCCTTCTCTCTATACTTTCGTTTGGCATTCTTCTCCGTGAAGTTTTAGAGTGTCTATTATTTAATAACACAGATCTAGAAAACTGATGTTGACAAAATTTGATTTGAAAATTTCAGCTGATCTTTATGTTTTTTCATGAGCTGAAACCGAAAATGCAGCTTGTTTTTCTCTATCACATATAGATTTTTATCAATAGAGGGTGTTTACAAACACAGTTTCTTACATACATATACCATCATAACAATAGGTTGGTTAGTTGGTATGGTTTTATGTCGCACTAATTCTGCGCAATTACAAAAATAGGTATCCATGATCAATTAATCTTGGAAACATCCTATGAAATTTACCATAATTTTTTTTTGTTGGAAGATTAATGAAGGAAATTGCATATATAGGCACCCTGTATTGACAAACATCTATATGTGATTGAGAAATACTAGCTTCATTTTCAGATTCAGCACACCAAAAAACATAAAAATCAGTCAAAATTATAAAATCGAAATTTTACATTTCGATCTGCGTAATCACTGTTAAACATTGTTAGAAATTGTTAAAAACACTTAATGAAACCGAAAATGGAATTCTAGCAAACTTGTTTTACAGTACTTAAAATATCTGAATATTTTTGAGTGATCCTGTAAATTTTAATTCTAATTGTACTGTAATCTACAGAAAACATTTTCTTTTTGTGTATAATTTATGACAATATCTTTATGATTTATGCAATATAAAGTTATTAAAACGTGGAGATTTATGTAAACACTTATTATGGAACTCAATGCTTTGGAATTATTTCGGATATCCGTGTACACAAACCAGCGGTGGTAATTCCTCCTTTTTCAGTAGGGAACATCCCATACTGAACATGAAAAAAATACATCCATTTCAAGGAAATCCGCTGGTATAGCTCAACACCGCTCTTCGAGCGGTGAGCTGGGGCTGTTCCGCTGTTCAATATTTTGGGAATGTAATAAAATAGCTATCCTTAAGTACATTTGACAGTAAAATTATTCGAGCGCTAGTAACAATTCTTATATAAAAAAGGTGCACTTAATACTGCTTTGTTAAATAAATCCTTGTCGAGTCATGTACTTAGTCTGTCTAGGAACAAGATTCAACAAGGATTTATTTAACAAAACAGTATTAAATGCACATTTTTAATAGGAATTATTTCTAGTACTCGAATAATATTGCTGCCAATAGAAATGACGTTGTCGATAAACATCCCAGCTACTGTGAATGCACATTTAATTTATTTTAAATTATCATTTTTCTGACCAACATAAAGATACATAAATATTGTAACGTGATTTAATGTCATTTTCGTCATACAGACGGTAAGTCAGAAGAGCAACACAGAAACCGAACTAATCCAATAGTTGGAACAGATTATGCAAACTACATAAAATTGAACTTCGATTATATTGGAAATTAAAGTTTACAAAATTTTCAATGTACAATATTTTAAAACAGTCCAAATGTAAATAATAGTATTAGAGAATTTTATGACTAATACATAGTTTCATTTTTTTAAATGACATTTAAGAGTAAGTTTAAATATATATGTAATTTATTTTTTAATGCCTAATTAAAATAATATGTTCTAATTTTTAAAAAAAATTGAAAATATCTATTTAAAAATTTATTGTCTAGGTTTAAGATTTTGAAAACAAAAATTCACCGGTAAATTTTGCAGGGAAATAATAGCTAAATGGAATGTTTTGAGTGTAATTATTGGATAGATATCATCTTCGAAAGGTGTTCAAGAATCTTGCAACGTGAGCTTAGCTACGGGGCAATGTTTGCATTAAAGAGTTGAACGAGTAAGTACATGTGCTGTAGGATAAATTAATTTTACAGTTTTACCGACTATATGATAACTACCATGCACGTTGTTACCAATTTTACGATATAGGCGGAATACTTCATGCTAAAAATTTCTGTGGTAAATTAAGTTTTTTTTTAAATGTGGAATACTTTTATATAAAATACATTTACTAAAAAAATAATGGTGTAAATCTCGATTATAAAAGTATATATATTGGATGAAATGTTTATTCGTGTTTACATGAATATGATGTAATATAATACTGCAGCATATGTTGCTTATTACGCGCTCTAATTGTTTAAAAGTTCAAAATTCAGATATATAGAGCTCTATAACACAATGTAAAATATTTTATGAAGCTCCTATTTTCTTAACTCATTCATCGGCAGAATAAAGTTGTGTTTCTGGAAGAGAATACCTTCTGCTTTGTTTCCGGTGATAGCAGTATTTTCATACGAAAAAAGACAGATAAACGTTTGAACTAATTTGCCTGTAGCTTAAAGACACTGCATTTGTATGGAGTGAGAGCGATATCCTAAGTCGGTAGAAACACATCGACTCACTATCCCTGTACCACGGTCAGAAATATAAATTTACGAGAGGTAATTGGACCAGTTCTGTTGCCACTTATGAGACCTATTTAAGAGAGTTATTTCTACATAGTAACACATACAGACATTCTTGGTGTAATTCAGCGAATTCTACAGATTGGACATGCTGCATATTGCTACAAGATTATCAGATACCTTTTCTTTATTTATTTTCTTTCTTTTTAAATCCACGAACTATAGATATAATTCGACGACATATCCAACAAGATCTACAATCACCAGTAACCGATGTGGATGTGGTTGATCATGTGAACATTCACAGAGATGCCAAGTTACTACCAAGAAATAAAACTTAGCCTATTAAATTGCAGATAATTATTACAAAAGAATACATTAAAAATTTTCCGGTATTAAGATTACAGACAATCCGTAATAACTTGGCATTTCTGCATTCATGGAACACTTGCAAAATGGCATACGGCACTTGCATATACGTCCGTGTAATTAAATGTACAGTAGGGGGGGGGGACGCAACAGCCGCTGTAATTTCGTTATTAATTGACGCAGGAACATCTAATAGACATTCAACAGGCAATTAAATGCACTTTCTGAAAATGTCGTCGAATTTTGTATTAAGGGTCATCTACATATTGAAATGAGCTTAAACTTTGATTTTTTCAATAGCAATACCCAATTTTGACTTCATATTCGAATTTCTGAGAGTCTGGCAGTTCAGAAAATTATACTGTTTGTATATCTTATCATTAGTATTTATATAGTTTTAATGAAAAATGTGCTACGGGGCTATCTGTAAATGTAGAAAAATAAAATTAAGATCCTATAAGGATTGACAAAATTTTAATGTTTCACACCGGAAATTTTTCAGCGAAAAAAAAGAACTATACAAATTTATAAAACGTTAATCTTTAACGGTTCCTTAATCATTTTGTATTGAGTTTTTAGATTTGTATATACTTCAGAACTCTTTTAGATAATTTTATGTCTATTTAACCCTTTGCGGCGCAAGACAATTTGAAACATTTAAATTATACTGCCACCGGAATTCATGAACTAAATTAAACTAAAAGAAATTTTAAATTTTATGGTTTAGAAAACCGGCCTTTTCTGATATGTTATAAACGTGAATTTTTGCTAAAATATTTCCGGGATGAATTTTTGCAGCTGGATCTTAAATTTTGCGTCCTCGTGGCGAGGACACCGCGCGTTAAGGGGTTAAATACATTATTATAGTTGCGATTGGTCTCTTTAAAAAAAGTGCAATATTTTTCAAGAAAAAGTGTGGCTTTACTGATCACCGATAAAGCTTAAATTTTCTTATATATATATACAACAACGCATAAACTAAATCTTTTCGGATAAATTATTGTAAGGTTTCATAAAGTAAATATTAAACAATTTTAATAGCACTTACCAGTTTTGGGTCAGTTGAACTCTTTGTAACTGTACGATTCGTTTTATAATTTCTATAAAAATATAATTTCTTAATTAACACTTTCGCGACTGCTGACGTAGATTTACGTCATTTGAAAATCTGTAACTCTGTCAGTGGGCGTTTCTTTCGTAATTTGTGTGTTATATATTTCTTAAGTATTTACCCAGTGTTCATATTTTTGCAATGAAATATACTATGGAAAGAAATACATTGATTAGAATGAATATAATTATAATGTATATCCATTTGTAATATAATTCTAAATACAGAAAATATATTTTATTCGCCCTTAGGCGGATCTTACTGTAAAAAAAAAAAAAAAAAAAAATCCTGTGGTCGCAAAACTGTTAAAATACATTTATAAAAGTTAAAGTATATTTTTTTAAATGTATAAAGTTAAAATATATTTATAAGATTATAAAGACTAAAGTATCCTTAAAATAATAATCCTCCCCTCTACAAAATAAATAAATAAATAAAAGCAATATATGAAGCAATTGATTAAACCTTTGTCTATGACGGTAGTTAAGAAACGATTTTACAAGTCTGTCTTGTATTCCAATTCCATTCTTCTTTTTTTTTTTTTTTTTTTTTTTTTTTTTTTTTTGACAATTTTTACATTCAACCTATTTTTCTATTTAAAACAGTAAACCACGCCTATTTAGTTATTTTTTTTTTCTTCTAGTGTCGTTTAAAAGATTCAAAATTTATCACCAGTAATCGATGAAGTAAATACTACTTCTGCATATTTTTGTCAACGTAAAATAAGGGATTTAACGCGAATACTCACTATCACATTTACTTTTCTTTTCTGTATTGTTTTGTCTTGAATAACGATCAAGGAATTCTTAATGCTAACACTAATGTCTAAAAATCATCATTTTTGTTTCATTTCTTTGCATTTGACGTTGTTGTTATATAATTTGACCAGTAAATAAAAAATAGAAATATTTTGTTTAATTTTTTTTGTTATTTTTTAAGATTTGATTCGTTATCTCGTGCAAAAATTTATAAGAGACGGTCCCCTAAACCACTCCAAAAGAAAGATTTATTTATATCTCGAAATCTAATATCTGGAGTGAGCTGCAAACTTGCACACCCGTAGTTTTCAGCATTGAGATGCATTTTATGTAAAAATTAGTATACGTCATAATTCATAATTTTTATGAATGGGAATTTATTAATATTTTTCAGAATTAAAAATATTTTTCAGAATCAAAGGTTATGATGGATTATCTTTGGATTTCTTCACTGTATCCCATAAAAAAATAAATAAATAAATAAATAAATAAAGATAACTATATATATATATATCGGTCAAGTTATTTTTTGTGAAGATATTAATAAAAGTTTGAAATTTGAATTTAACTTTTGTACTTTCAAACTTTGAACGCTTACAACTCTGTGATAAAATAAGTAAAACATACAACCAACATACTTTTTCGCGTTGTCGCGATCCGAGGAATTCAAATATAAAATAAAAATGGGGCATTGTCACTGGAAAAATCAAAGTTGGTTCACGTTTTAATATGTAGACGACCACCAATCCAAAATTTCAGTTTATTTTCTAAAACTACTCACAGTTCTCCGTCGAATAATACCTATTGCATTTTTCTACATCGATTAGCAACGGAGTTACTTTGAGTGTTGCGTTTTTTCCCCGACTGTACATACAACTTCAGTTGTTTTAAATGTACCTTCATTCTGAATTTGAAACTTCTCGCGCATACTCTAATCTCAATTTTAAAACGTTAGTTAATTAAATGTATTATCTAAACAACTAATAAGTCTAATTTTAATTTCATGAAACTTATTCATTCAAGTTGTTGGAATAACACATGCACACACACACATATATATATACATATATATACATAACTGCCAATATTTTAATTTATTCCGGAGTACATTTAGCCCCGCCTTTATTTCGTGTCCCTCTATTTATAGAAAAAAAAAATTCTTCACAATATAACTTCGATAAAATAAGAAAAAATTACATTTAAAAAATAAGTGGTACGAATTAGATGCGGGGCTAAAATGACTCCGGAATAAATTAAAATATTGGCAGCTATATATATCTATATCTACCTATATCTATCTATAACTATTATATATTTTATTATATATAATATATAATATATATTTTAATAATGATAAATGATGACATGAAAGTGAAATGTAACAAACAGGAAAAATTATTAAACAATGTTAATAAACAAGAAAGTTAGTTAAAGTCACGGAGTAGTTAAAGTTAAACACTATCTAAGCCAGAATATTAATTTATGCTGTGCCAATCTCCTCAGCAGGTGGGAACACAGCTATTAAAAACTACATAGTACTTGCAGGTTTCAAAAGATATGTAGGCTAGCATACTTCAAATGTATTTCAAATTGAATAGTAATGAAAAACTTAAAATGTTAAAACAGTATTTCTATTGCTTGAAAATTAAATATTGAGATTTGAAAACCAAAAAAATGTAAAAAAGTAATTCCATTTAATAAAATTAAATATTGAAATTTGAAAATCATAGGTTACAGCCAACAAAAAACGAAAAAACTGTAAAGAATAAAGCTTAGTTATAGATATTTTTATATGAATTATTCTTTACATCTTTTGTTGGCTGTAACCTATGATTTTCAAATTTCAATATTTAATTTTAATAAATAGAAATACTTTTTTACAATTTTTGGTTTTCAAATCTCAATATTTAATTTTCAAGAAATAGAAATACTGTTTTACAATTTTAGGTTTTTCATTACTATTAAGTTTGAAATACATTTGGAGTATGCTAGCCTACATATCTTTAGTAACCTGCTAGTACTACGTAGTTTTAATAGCTGTGTTCCCACCTGCTGAGGAGATTGGCACAGCATAATTTAATTTTCTGGCTTAGATAGTGTTTAACTTTAACTAACTTTCTGGTTTATTAACATTGTTTCATGATTTTTCTTGTTTCTTACATTTCACATCATGTCATCATTTATCATTATTTAAATATATTATTGTTTTTGTACACAATTTTGGGCTGCTTTGAGCGCCTTTTTTATAGAAATTAATTCTTGTCATTTATATTGAATATAATTTATATATATATATATATATAGTTTCTCACAGGAAGTGTTTATTTTTACAAATGTTTTTACGATAATTTAAGTCGTTGTTGTATTTATTAATGTTTTTTCTTTTTGTTAATCACGCCCACTTATCTTAAACTCTGACACCTTTTTATCACTTTCTATTCAAAGTTATAGTTATACATATATATATAATATATATATATATATATATAAATACATATTATATATATATATATATATATATATATATATATATATATACATAGCTAATTATTTTCTATATTCTCACATGAAATCATGAATTACAGATTTCATAGAAAAAAAAAAAATATATATATATATATATATAGGTTCTTCCAAAATTACAATGACAAACTTTAAGAGAAAATAGGATACTTCATACAGAGCTGCCAACCTAATCCGGCAAATTGTTAGTTCCGCCTATTTTTCTACACCGCTTAATTTGTAGAGTATTTGTTTTCTTAATTCTTCGTAAATATATTTTAAGAAAATTACCCTAAAAATTAAATGGTGTAGAAAAATGGGCGGTACTAATAATTTGCCGGAGTAGGTTGGCAGTTCTGTTCACAAGGATTCAGAACTGCATAGGATTCCAGAGCTATAGTTGCCAACTTAGCACATTTGACAAGTAGAAAATTGTAATAAAAAAATGTATTTTACTTGATCAGTGAAAACCGTTACAGTCTGCTAATAAAATAAAATAAATATTTCTATTAAATTTTTCTGGTAGCGAAAAGATGATAATCTAACCTGGAGGATTGTTAGCACCGCCCCTTTTTCTATATCGGTCTGTTTTTAGATTTATTTTATTAATTCATCGTAATTGCACTTAAAGAGAACTACTCTAAAAATTAAGTGGTTGTTCAAAAGGGACGACACTAAGAATCCTTCGGATTAGATTGACAGCTCTGAGAATCCATATTTGTAGGGGATGGGTGGGAAAATGGGGTACTTAAGATTAAACTGGCCAATAACTCTGTGACAAATAGAAAGAAATGCTATAAGTAATATTTATTTCAATTTTACAATCTTACAGGTTATTCTGCAGTATTGGAATTTGAAATAGACCGCATATTTTATGATCTGCATTTGAATGTATTCAAAGCTGCAAACTTCCCCATTTTGACCTACGGGATAGGTGAAAATGGGGTACCTCTCAACTTAACAAACTTTACTGACACAGTTCATACACGAACATGTAATCGTCCTCATCAACACCCAGAGCCTGATTAAGGGGTAAGCACACATTATTTATACTTACACCGTTGATCTTTAACAAATACTTTCCTCCTATAATAAACAGAAAAATCTCATTAAAAATTATTTTAAAAGAATTCTGGTGTCTAATAACGGCGAGTAAATTGGATTGTTTTACACCGTTCATTTTTTATAAAAAATATTTCCTCATCAAAGCGTGGAATTTTTATGACATGAAGTAAACAATAATTGTAAAAATATTCCGGTGAGAGCGGAAGTAAGGCGTGCTTCCCCCTTAATCAGGCTATGTCAACACCGGTGCACAAGTCATGAGACCATTTGTTACATTCACTGCACTTGATCCATCCTTCTCCTTGTTCTGATCTTGTATATATTTCGTGACAGTACAAGCATGTAACATCTACATCGTCTGGATCACTGTCTGACGATATGATCTGTTGGTAGGGTTGAAACGCGACTTCTCTTGGCTTGTAAACTATCCGGCACACGACTTTTTTGCAATTTCACCATTACCTATTTACCCCACCTCGAGAGAGCCTGTTTCGTCTCACAAGCAGCCATGCAAAACAACTAGGCCTACATAATAAATCACACTGAATGTAGTTCTACTCTTTCATGCAATTCACTTTAAAAATATCCCTTTTAGCTAATACAATTTGTTACGTTCGTATCTGTAAGCTAACCTTGCAATAAAAATATCCAAACATTACACTTACATTATATCAGGGTAACAAAAATGTATATAAATCTTGGGAGCGTATCTGTGTGTAACTCTGCAAGCGGTATCTTACGTGGAAATGAATATCAGATACGGAGCGCGCAACCTATAACAATGACATACAGATGACAGCATTGGATAATCGGGGTTATCGAAAACCCCGTATTGACCTACCACACCATTTTGCCCACCCTTACCGTAAATGTTATCGAAACTCTTTAAAAACTTGTAGATTTGGGATCTTTTGTAACAGATATGGGCAGTACAAATATAAAGACACAGATTTTTAGGGATGTCGATAACAGCTGGAAGAATGAGGAATAACAGTAATTTATGACCGCAAATATCGTATTAACCCTTTAAGGAGCGAATACATTCTGCTGTTTTTTGATACTTACTGTCATGTATGAATATTATCGACTGCTCATCCGCAGTCAAACTTTTTCATTATTAGTGCAACAGGACTATTTCTTTCAAACTGCCATTTTGCGTCGTTACCAGTTTTTATAGCTTTCCACTTCGAATATCCAATATCCAATTTTACCATTCTTTTCTTTCCCTATCGTAAAATAGTTTGTGAAATTCGTAAAAATATTTACACAGATATATATGTATACATATATATATATATATATATATATATATATATGTATATATATATATTTATTTTCCATCAGTGAGGATTGAACTCACAACCTTGGGGATCGTGGTTGTGTACTCTGACCACAAAGTCAACTGTTCTTGGCTGAATATTTCCTGATTATTTAGACTAGTGTTTTCAGATATTTCTGTACTAAAACTAGGAAATTTATTTAAAATGTGTGCTATTTTCCGTTTTATAAGATGAGTATATTGATATGAATTATGCTTTTGCAAAAATTAATGGATTAACATTAGTTAATCTGTGATCAGTATTAAGTATAATTTAAATATCAAATAACTGGTTTATAGTTTTTTTTTTTTTAATTATTATTATTATGTTTTGTTCTGTAGAAATTGAAACTGTTATTTATTAAAAATAAATAGGAAATTATTATTAAGATTATTTTACTAGTTAAAATATTTAGTAAATGAGTATTATGCAGTTAGAGGAACATACTCTACAATTAATGCATTCAAATTTTATTAATTTATTTGGAATTAAAAATCAATACATTATTTGAATATGTCTTACATTATTTGAATATGTCTTACAATATGTCTTTGAAGAATTTTACTGAGCGCCCACTATTATTATTGATAATATTATTATTATTTTGTTTTAAAAGGGTGTTAAAATACAAATATAAGTAGTCCTATCGTACAAAATTAAATTCTGTCATAGACAGGATTTCATTCACAGTTTTTTTTTTTCTAATTTTTTCTTTCTTCTCTTATCCATAAGCCGTCGTGTCTCTTCCGAGATATCCTTAAGGGTTTTACCTTTTTTGTAACTCCACTTGTGAGTTTTAAAAACTTGTACGATCCGTCATTTTACAAATGATACCCACTATTCACTTTAATACAATCCGTGCTTTAAATACATCGATTTGAAACGACATCATTACTATGTATATATATCTTTTATATAATCATTTGCACGAAGAAGACCTTTGTTAACACTTTCGCGACGCTGGCGTGAATTCACATCACTTGAAAATCTGTAACTCCGCCAGTGGGCGTTTCTGTAGGTTACAAAGGTTACATTAATTCTTAACCAGTATTCACATTTGGGCAATTAATGCACTATGGATACAAATACTTTGATAAAAAAGAGTGTGATTGTAACGAATATTCATTTATATTATACATTTGAATACAGAAATCATTTATTAAACTAATTTAATGTAAACGGATAACGCCCACAGGCGGAGCTTCCTCTCAAATAGACAAAAAAATACGGTCGCGAAAGTGTTAAAATACAAAATTTAATAACGTTAAGATGATATTTTCGTACATGGATTCTTTCGCTATTTTGAATGCTTATCATATTCTCTATCTCTTCTTATAATTTGTCGCTGTAATTTTGGGCCAGCCTGTATACCTATACAAAAATTATAATTATATTTAATACGTGATATACATTATGTTTACTTAACACTTTCGCAACCGCAAACTTGAATTCACGTTATTTGAAAATTTTTAACTCCGCCAGTGGGCGTTTCTTTAGGTTATATAGGTTATATTACTTCTTAACATTATGTTCATGATTCACATTTGTGTAATGAATGCATTATGGATATAAATACTTTAATTAGAATAAGTATAATTGTAAGGTATATTAATTTATATTTTCAATATGAATACAGAAAGCACTGATTTAAAATAATGCAATATAAAAGAATAACGCCCACAGGTGGAGCTTATTATCAAAAAGGCAAAAACATGCGGTCGCGAAAGTGTTAAAAGAGATATTCATCCTCAATTTTATTCTATTCTAAAAGCTTTAATGACTTTTTTAGAAATGTTCTGCTAGATATTATTATTATTATTATTATTATTATTTTTGAAGAAATATTATTAAATAAATTTTTACTTCTAAACTGTATTATAATAGAAATACAAATTTTTTTTTTAATTTAGATTAGCACATACTCACTTAGTAAAAAAAAAAATACAACTGTATATTTATAATTATATATTGGAAAAGAACATTTTTTTTGGATATCTCTCAACAACGGACTAATATTAAAAAACTAGTTCTGAGTTTGCATAGTCATACTTGAAGATAACCTTTTTTTTTTTCTTTTTAAATTGCTGTGCGCTCAAAAAGAACCTAAGTTGAAGGATTATTTAATTTAGTAACGTAAAATTGAAATAATTCGATCATTGCACAATAGAAAATTTTGTAATGCTGATTGTAACGATGTAGTAACTTAAAAAAACCAACACATTGGAACAAATTTTATGAACTGTATTAAATTAAAAACACATTTATATTCGAAATTACATGTTTAAAAAAATTTAATTTAGGTTTTTAAACTACATTAATATTAAATGTTTATAATAGTTAAAGTCATTATTAGTAAGTAATATTTTTCTTAAAAATGATATTTCCTAATAAATTTGAATATAATTTTTAATGTTTGATTTAATCAATACATGTATTAATTTTAAAACATAATTTAAACAGATTTTGATAAAAAATTTAATAGTGTAGATTATAGATGATTGCTTAGGCATAAAAATGAGAAAACAAACCAACACCGTAAAATTTGATAGCAATAGTAAATTCAATGTTTTGCAAGTGTGTGTACGAATGTCTTATACAGCTAAAAAATTCAATCAAGAAATTTACTGCGTGCATGTGGTAATGGAGAAATAAATGTGTAATACTGCAAGTTTGTAATTATAAGTATACCGTAGAAATGGAAGAAGTCTAATGATTTAGATAGTCGAAAAGCTTGCTTTCACGTGATTTTAATAATCGAATAATTTTACAATTGATTATCGATGACACAATCGTATGACTTATCAATGACGTATTTGTAATTAGTTTTTTTTTTTTTTTTTTTTTTTTTTTTACGTCACTGTTAGGTGTTGCTCCCTATATACTTTCCTTTGTCAAAAATTCACTGTGATGTTTTAGGGACTAATCTTTAATAATTAAGATTTATTTTCCTTTTTGGATAGATTTATAATTATTTTTTTTTTAATCGATCTACACTAATTATTTAAATTTGTCCCCTATTTTCTCTCTCTCTCCCTCTCACTTTACATATATACATATATGTATACATTGATAGATAATTGAATCAACTGAAAGAAGAATTTGGCATTACATTTACCGTAGAAATGGCTTAAGTGATTTTTAGGGTCCAATTTTTATTAATTAAGTTTTATTTATTTTTTTTAGTCATTTTTTTTAATCGACCTATAACAGCTACTTCATTTTTCTTCCTCTCTTTTTCTCTGTGTACATATATATGCAGAAATATATATAACTTAATCATTTGAAACACAAATTTGACAGTGATTTTACCTTAGAAATATCATAAGTTAGTTTGTTGGTTATTTGATCTGCAATCAAGTTAAAATAAGCAGCCATCAAAGAATTTCAAGCTCAAATAAGATACGCATTGTTTAAAAGATTTGCTTAGAATTCGGTATGTACAGTCAGAATAAAAAAAAAAAAAAAAAAAGAAAGAAAGAAAGAAAAAGAAAAAACGCTCCCCCAACTAATTTCGTGGAAAATCGTCCTATAAGTATTCGGCTGGTGTCAATCAATTAGCATCTAGTTTATAAATGGATAATTAAATTTTGCTTAAAGGGTCGGATATATATTAAAACAGTTATCAACTGCATTTTTTTTTTCATTGGAACCCCCTATTTTTGACCTTGTATTCGAATTTCTGAGATCAAGGAGGTTCGGAAAAAAGTCCCACTTATATACTTTAAATCAATTCTTGATAGATTTACAAGCGAAAATGTGTTAGGGGTCCGTCTATATTAGGGCGCAAAATTTCCGCTCGCCAGCTCACCATTGGCAAGTGGAAAGTTCTCAGTGGCGAGCTAAATTTCGCTCTAAATGTAGATAGAATTCTTACAAAATACGGTGCTAGAAAAAAAAAATCGATTAAAAAAAATCAGTCTTCTTTTTCAACGCTCTGCCCTCTTAAACGAAAAAAAAAGAAAAAAAAAATCATTACAGGACAGAAAAGTCTCTTTTACAATTCCTACTATTAGTTCACACTCTCCCTATACCTTGTACAAATCATGCAATCGATTTTTAACTAACTTCCCGACTAGCTAGAAATTTGAAACTTTCAGGATTGCTCAGAACACGGTGACAACACAATACTTCGAAGTCCGATTTTCGAATTTTTAATTAGTTTTCTTATAATTAATTAAAATATGAAAATAATAACATCCTTATAGTGTTATTATAGCCATTAAAATATTAGCTATAATTTAATTGTAGTCCCCCACCCCCTTCAGAAAAAAAAGAGTACTTTTTTTTTTTGGCATAAAAATAAATACATTTAATTAAACGTGGACATTAAAGAATTAGAAAAACTTAAAATATGCATCTCGCAAAAATTGACGTCATTATCACTTTAAAAATTTTATGCATATTGATAAGAGCTCTATGATTCACCAGAAAATGTAAAACATGGCATATAAAAAGTTTTTTTTTAATATTATTATCTTATAATTATTTTTATTTCCTTTTTCACGGTCAGTTTTTATTTCCTAATTTAAAATTATAAAAAAAAAAAAAAAAAAAAAAAAAAAAAAAATCGATAGTGTTTATAAGTAGGAATTGACTTATTTATTTATTTAAATATTTATTTAAATATTTATTTTTTTTTTTTTTTATGTTTTTCGTCCTCCGTCCTCTTTTTCAAATGAAAAAAATTTAGACCTCAATTAATATGTATATATATATATATATATATTACAAAACTGGGAAGCTCAATCGGCTGTTGTCTGTATCGAACAGTTAACACTAACTTTTTTCTGCGTTAGGTTTGCAAAAGAACAACTTTCTAATAAACTTGCCAAAGCATATCATGATTTATGTCTATTCGGACTCTTCAAATCACAAATAAATAAATGTATTTTCTATATTTGCACTTTGATCCAGAACACGGAATCACTATTGAAATTGCCATGAAATCATAAAGAAGATGGTGTTCCGGTAGATACGCGGTGATTTAACGTGTGCTCTTAGTTTTGCATGAATAATATTCCTTATAAAAATTGTCTCACCCATTACCGAGAGTTTCTGTCGTCGAAGCTAGTATGCGTGAGGTGCTGGGTTTGATACCGGTCGCAATCGTTGGCTTAGTTTTCCAGGGTTTTCTCCGAAAGTAAAGTAAATATCGGCAAGAACCTCTTAGAAGGACCCCACGGTGGACTCTCCTACTCAGGCCTAGAGCTCTGGTGCACACAGTTGGCCTTAATGCTAACATTACCACCATATCACAAAAATATGCAAAAGTTGGTTCAATACATTTTATGTCCTCCTGGCAAAAACACTCCCACAAAGCGATTGTTTTCTTTAGTGAACAAAATGTAGGCATGTGAAAAAAAATCCCCTTTATATACCTACTATAAAAACTTATTCACTACTTAGACTAATTTATGTTATACTTGTGAGAACTTTTATAAAAGGTTCTTATAGAATAACTGTTTGTTAAAACAAATCATTTCATCTAACAAATATTGATTTTATTTTTTTCATTTGCTAATTTTATTTTTTATTTTATGATTATAATTGTAATTAAAAAAAAAAATGTCTACCAAATTTTTTCATGCAACTGCATGAAAGTACCACAAAAACTAGGTTTTGTCTACAGCAAAAATTAATAATAATAATAAATCTATATTATCCAATTACACCTATAAAAATTAGGGATTTTTCCTCTCCTATCTGTATATTATTAATTTAAATTAAGGTAAAATATTTCCACCAATCGTATACTGTAGCTTCTGAATCGGTTTTTATAATTATTATCATTCAATTTTGTGTTTTCTAAAGTGACATCTTTTACCAAGTTATGTCTTCTATTTTCTTATAAAATAAAAGACATTGCGTAATTTCTCTTTTTTTTCCCCCCAATAAAAAATTCTGGTCACCTTATACGTAAAAAAATAGAGTAAGTTTATCATATTTTGTGGCGAGTAACTTTTTTTTTTTTTTTTTTTTTTTTTTAGCGAGTGGAATATAAGATGAAATATCGGGCGCTGGTCTATATATATTTAGACAAAATAAATTACATTCTTGCAAACATTCTGATTAACACTTTCGAGACCTCTGACGTAGATTACCTTCATTTGAAAATCTAACTTCTCCAGTGTGCGTTACTTTCGTAATTTGTATGTTACTTATTTCTTAAGTATGTACCCAGTATTCATATTTTTGCAATAAAATATACTATGGATACAAATATATTGATTAGAATGAATATTGTTATAATGTATATCCATTTATAACATAAATGTGAATACATAAAATTTTGTTCTGAAATATTTTATCTTGGGAAAATAACGCCCACAGGCGAACCTTACAAAAAGAAAAAAAAAAAAAATAATAATAATAATAATATATATATATATATCATGTAGTTGCGAAAGTGTTAATATTCCGTATTATCGATATTTATTTATACCGCCTTCTTATTTACACCTGTATATTTTTCGAGTATTTTTCATCTTATTTAATCGTGACATCATTTAAAAATATTACTCTTCAAATTTACTGGTGTGAGAAAAAGGGCGGGACTAACAACATTACGGAATATTAATTAGGATACTAACAAGTATGAATTTATGATCTACCATAGAAGGATATTATTTAATAATAGCCATAACGGAAAAAAAGTACAAAAGTATTAATTATGAAATAATACGAAGTTAACACGTTGAGCGCTACGCGAATTCTTAAAATCCATTAAAATTCCATAATGATTCCTCCTGTAATAAATAAAAATTAAGCAAATTTTTAATAAATCTTCAATCATTAAATGTAATATTTTTAGTTTTAGGTCCTATATCATATCCGCCACCGATGGTTGACGCGGCTTTATATCATATTTGACATTGTCAGCCACCGATGACTGTCAGTGTGCGCAACGTTCTAATTTTCTATTGGTACTGCTTTTACTTTCGGGGTAAAACTTTCACTGAAATATTTGAAGTATAACACGTTCTGCACACTCCTAAAGTTTCAAGATGATTCCTTCAGTACTTAGAGATATATGCAGGTCCTGATTAAGACTGAGGCAAACATTATTTATATTTACACCGTGATTCTTTAACAAATACTTTCCTCCTATAATAAACAGAAAATTCTCATTAAAAATTATTATAAAAGAATTCTGGTGTCTAATAACGGTGAGCAAATTGGATTGTTTTACACCGTTCGTTTTTTTTTTTTAAAAATACCTCGTCAAAGCGTGGAATTTATATGAAATGAAGTAAAAAATAATTGTAAAAATATGCCGGTGAGAGTGTGCCTCACCCTTAATCAGGCTCTGGACATATGACAAAATGTCCAGAATCTATAATGGCTGACATTGCGCTCAACGTGTTAAACATGTTGTGTTTGTTTACCTGTCGGCTGTATTCACCAATACCTTCAACTCCCGGTTGAACGTGAAAACTTGAAAAGCGCACAAAGTCAGAGTACAACTTTTCAGCAAAATTCGATGCGTTACTTCTGCTATCTAGCGGCATTGTTACTTTCAGACATTTTAGCGGAAAATAACCAAACAAAGATTATATGAAATATTCGTCGCTAGAAGGCAGAAGGAGCTGTTCAATTTTTTTTTTTTTTTTTTTTTTTTTGCACCCTTGCCTTTAGACACATTTCAAGTTTTTGTGTTGAACCGTGAGCTGAGGATAATGGTGAATATGGTCGTGAGTAACTGCAGTCTACTCCAGTATACTGTAGCACACGTTATAACGTGTGCTACAAAATGCAACCAAACAATTGGGACTATGACTCATACAGCACGATAAACAGTCGATAATATAAGTCCATAATTTAACGCGTAAGAGAAATTTAACATTTTCACACAGTTAATAAAATTTTTGATCCCTCTAAGGCGTATATTATTTCTCATAAAAAAAGTTTACGAATTAAAATATTTTTAATATTTTACACTTAACAAATATGAAATACCTTATTATGTCCCTTTATGTGCTAGAATTTAAAAAGCTTGCGTCATATGAACCCTACAATATTCAGTTTAAAAAATGTAGATAGCAAGGCGAAATAATAATAGTAATTATAATAATAATAATGATGATGATTGTAATCACGGTATATTTTTTTAATGTTTAATATGTAAGAAAATGAATTTACATGTTTTTGTTGGGGATATTTTTATGTTATACAGTGTGCTCCGCATAAAAGCGTTTCTATAAAGTGTTACATTTAATTTGAGGTGTACAAATCTACAATATATTATTTACAAAAATATATTTAACAAGATTCAAACAAAAATCTGGGAAACGACATTTACTATTCAATAAAAAAGAGATAATGCTCAAAAGCATTCCTATTTTAAGTAATAAGTCATGCCTTTATAAGTTTCTCTAAAACATCAAATTATTTATCAAATTCATGATTAAAAAACTGGAACTTTGTCATTAACAATAAAAACGGTAAATTTCCTCCCTTTATATATGCTAGCGCCCTAAAAAGAGTAAAAAATAAATAATAATAATAAAAAAAAAAAATCATTTTTTAAAGTAAAGTATTGTTTCAGAAAAAGCCTGAGGGTGGGGTTTATTATTATTTTGGAATGCCAACAAAATTTCCCGCTAGCAATGTGTTAATTAAAAAAAAAAAAAAAAAAAAAAAAAAAAAAAAAGGTTAATTTGCATCGTAAACATAGAAAACTTACTTATAAAATAATGAAAAATAAAACAAAATAAAATACTGAAATAAAATAAAATTTTTCAATGTTCGACTGAACTTGCACAAATTGGTCTGGGTATGTATGTCCCACATAACGCGATTTACTATTGCCAAGAACGAATAATACGCATTATAAAGGTGTCTACTATACTTGAATTCTTAATTATGGAAAGTGTAAGATTATTATCCATATCTTTAACAGTCATAAGACATATTACATTATTTTAAAATCTTTTTATGTAATGAATGCGAATTTTACGCCGTGATTAGAATTAATCGAAAATAAATAATATTGCGCTTTGTTTCAGTAATAGATTTTATAAACTTAAAAAAAAAAAAAAAAAAAATGTTTCCTCTATTTTATTAATAAAAATTTATTATATTATTATGATGAAATTTAAATAATATGAAGCTTACGAACAGTACAGTAAACAATAGCAAAAATGTCACAACAAGATTAAAACAGAAAATTTATGGTAAAAATCTTTTAAAAATTATTAAACATTAATAAAATTTAATAATAATAATAATAATAAAAATATATTGACTCCGTATTGCTGTTTCAAACAATAAGCCAAGCCTTACCGCGTTTTTTAAAACATGACATTTAACTTGATGTGTACGAACTCTACCATATTCAAGTACATAAAAAGGACAACAGAGTTAAAATAGAATTTTAGCAGTGACAAATTAGGAAAGTTAATTAATATTTAAGAAGAAAGACTTAATGTATCAGGATCGGGTATGTTCCTATCTTGTTATGCGAGCCGCACCTTTTCACATTTTTCAA
Source organism: Salticus scenicus (assembly GCA_963930645.1). Taxonomy (NCBI): domain Eukaryota; kingdom Metazoa; phylum Arthropoda; class Arachnida; order Araneae; family Salticidae; genus Salticus; species Salticus scenicus. The sequence goes on from OZ005660.1 coordinate 114,102,361, forward strand.
AAACATTACATTACAAAACAGAATTATTTTTCCTATTCGTAATTAAATTATTTAAGTTTTGTCTCCAGCAATCGATATAGTAACTGCCATTGAGGTTTATGCATACCAACGTCGCATACAGAGTCAAATTCAAATATGCAATATAGTTTTTTTTTAATATTGTTTCTGCGATATAGAGGCGGGTCTCGTTTTCTTTTTGAATTGTTTCACAATGCCCCGCCTGTATTGCCATAATTTTACAAAAAAAAAAGCCAATTTTTGCATAATGAACTTAAAAATGCTGCTTAGAAAACACTAAGAATAACATAAAGGTAAATTAAAATAGTTTTCTGTAAGATTATGTACAGATATTTACTTTCAGATGATACAGATAATAACAACTGACGGCACCGTGACACCAATAAAAAATGAAATATCACTGTAACTCGATAATTTAATTTGAGTACTAATGATTAGTAAAAATAAGTTAAAGTACTTATGCAGAAAAGAAATGACACAAACACATAAGACTAACGAGGAGATAATATTTTGCAAAAAACAATAAAGTAATAGAAACAGTCAACATATTATAGTTCAGGAAAAAGGATAAAATACCAAAAAGATCCGATAAAAGGAAAAAGAAAAGAGAATTCATGAATTGAAAATTGGAAATTTAAATGCTGAAAAATCGAAATGTTCACTCATTAGGAAACTGCATTTCTATCAGTATATATATATATATATATATATATATATATATAAGGGCAATTATCGTTAAAAAAATTGAACTTGATGCTAGTTTTAATATGTAGATCAACCCTAAGCAAAATCTAACTATACTGTTATAAACTAGACATTATTTCAAATCGATCGGTACCAACAGCATGTTTCTACGGTAAATTACGGCGAAATGAGGCGGGAGGGGGAGAAGGCGGGGTTTTTCATTCTTTTTTTCTTTTCTTTTCTCTTTTCTTTTTTTTTTCTGACCGTATATAATTCATATCAAGGCCTAAACCTAGATTATTACTCAATTATATCGGACACTTTCTTTTAAAATGGCAGCCATTGAAATACTTTAAACTCTCATAAATAACTTATTTATGATCAGATTTGCATTAAAGTCGGTATATATATATATATATATATATCACATGAAGATCTCAACTCAACATTTTTTTGTAATCAACATCATCCATCAGTCTCTTCAGACCTGGCAGATTTTCTATTTAATAATCACCAATAATTTTGAGAAGTGATATTTTATTTACAGTCGGAAAAAAAAGTGCAACACCCGCTGTAATTTCGTTATTAATTGACGCAGGAACATCTAATAGACATAATTCAACAGGAAATTAAATGCGCTTTCTGAAAATGTCGTCAAATTTTGAATTAGGATCTACATATAGAAATGAGCGCTAATTTGAAATAAAATTTGAAATTAAAAATTAGGAAAATTATCCTATTATTGCATAATAGAGAATTTCGTAATGCTGGTTGCAGCGATGTAATAACTTGAACATCTTGGAACACATTTTATGAAATGTATCAAATTAAAAACACATTTATATTCGAAATTAAAGGTTTAAAAATTTTTAATTTAAGCAGTCTTAAAACACATTATTATTAATTGTTGATAATAGTTAAAATCATGGCTAGTTAGTAATATTTTTCTTAAAAATGATATTTTCGAATAAATTTGAATATAGTATCTAAGGTCTGATTTAAACAATATCTGTATTAACACTTATCGCTTGTATGTCCCTTCTGAGGAGACATTAAAAAGTCGAGCCACGCCTTATCAGTGTTTCTGTGCAAATGAAATGTTAGTTTTCTAAAACGTGCAACTATAGGCTACAATTCGGTTACCGGGAAATTTTAGCAGAAATATTTATTTTATTTAATGATGAAGTAAAGTAAAACAAATTATTACAATTATACGTGTGACTTTTTAAAGGAAAGCCAAAAGGCGTGTCTTACTGTTCAAAATAGGAAAATATGCCGAGCGCAAAGTGTTAATTTTGAAACATGAATTAAACAGATTTGCATAAAAAGGATTGTCTAGGCGAAAGAATGAGAAAACAAACCAACACCATAAAATTTGAAAGAAATCGTAAGTTCAATATTTTGCGCGTGAATGCTTGATTATTGTAGTTAGTCATGCTAAAACTATTCAAGAAATTTTCTACATGCTTGTGGAAATGGCAAAATGAAGGAATAATGCTCCTTTTGATTAATTAGTTTCTTCTATTTTTTTTTTTTTTTGTGTAGGTTGTCAGGTTTACGTCTCATTATACTTTCGTTTGCCATTCTTCGCCGTGAAGTTTTAGAGTGTCTAACCTTTAATAACACAGGTCTACAAAAGTGATGTTGACAAAATTTGATTTAATAAATTTAGTTGATCTTTATGTTTTTTTCATGTGCTGAAACCAAAAATGTTGATTGTTTTTCTCTATCACATATAGATTTTTGTCAATACAGGGTGTTTACAAACACAGTTTCTTACATACATATACCATGATAACAATACGTTGTTTAGTTTGTATGGTTTTATCTCGCACTAGTTCTGCGCAATTACACAAATAGGTAACCATGATTAATTAATCATGGAAACATCCTATAAAACGTACCATAAAATTTTATTGTTTTCAAAGTAATGAAGGAAATTGCGTAGGTAAGCACCCTGTATTGACAAACATCTACATGTGATTGAGAAAAAATGGCTTCATTTTCAGATTCAGCACATCAAAAAACATAAAGATCAGCCGAAATTTTACATGTCGATCTGCGTAATCACTGTTAAACATTGTTAGATATTGATAAAAACTCTTAATAAAACCAAAAATGGAATTCCAGCAATCTTCTTTTACAGTACTTAAAATATCTAAATAATTTGTGCAGTCCTGTAAATATTAATTCTCATTGAACTGTCTTCTACAGAAAACATTTTCTTTTTTGTGTATAATTTATGACAATTTCATTATGATTTGTGCTATATAAAGTTATTAAAACATGGAAATTTGTGTAAACACTTATTATGGAACTCAATGCTTTGGAATTATTTCGGATATCCGTGTACACAAACCAGCGGTGATAATTCCTCCCTTTTCAGTAGGGAACATCCCATACTGAACATGAAAAAAATACAACCATTTCAAGGAAATCCATAAATATAATATTTTGGGAATGTAATAAAATAGCTATCCTTAACTGCATTTGACAGCAAAATTATTCGAGCGCTAGTAACAATTTTTATATAAAAAAGGTGCACTTAATATTGCTTTGTTAAATAAATCCTTGTCGAGTCATGTACTTAGTCTGTCTAGGAACAAGATTCAACAAGGATTTATTTAACAAAACAGTATTAAATGCACATTTTTAATAGGAATTATTTCTAGTACTCGAATAATATTGCTGCCAATAGAAAAGACGTTGTCGAGAAACATCCCAGCTACTGTGAATGCACATTTAGTTTATTTTAAATTATCATTTTTCTGACCAACATAAAGATACATACATATTGTAACGCGATTTAATGTCATTTTCGTCGTACAGACGGTAAGTCAGAAGAACGACACAGAAACCTCACTAACAGATTATGTGAACTACATAAAATTGAACTTCGTATAGACTGGAAATTACAGGTTGCAAAATATTTAATGCACAATATTTTAAAACAGTCCAAATGTAAATATTATTAATAGTGAGGGTTATGACTATTACATAGTTTCATCTTATTAAATGATATTTAAGAATAAGTTTGAATATATATGTAATTCATTTTTTAATGCCTAATTAAAATAACATGTTCTAATTTTTAAACAAATTGAAAATATCTATTTAAAAAATGATTGTATAGGTTTAATTCTTTGAAAACAAAAATTCACCGGTAAATTTTGCCGGGAAAGAATAGCTAAATGGAATGTTTTGACTGAACTTATTGGATAGGTTTCAATATGGAAAGGTGTTCAAGAATATTGCAACGTGAGCTTTGCTACGGAGCAATGTTTGAATTCAAGAGTTGAACGCGTAATTACGTGCGCCGCAGGACAAAATAATTTGAGAGTTTTACCAACTATATGATAACTAACATGAGTACCATGCACGTTGTTACCAATTTTACGATATAGGCGGAATACTTCATGGTAAAAAAATTCTACGGTAAATTCTGCTTATTTAAATGTGGAATACTTTTATATCAAATACATTTACGAAACAAATACTGGTGTAAATCTCGATTTAAAAAGTAGATATATTGAATAAACTGTTTTTTCGTGTTTACATGAATATGACATAATATGATGTGATTTTAGCAACATATGTTGCTTATTACGCGCTCCAATATTTTTAAAAGTTCAAAATTCAGATTTATAGAGTTCTATAACACAAAGTAAAATGTTTTATGATGCTCCTATTTTCCTAAGCTCATTCGCTGGCAGAGTAAAGTTGTGTTCCTGGAAGAGAATACCTTCTGCTTTATTTCCGGTGATAGCCGTATGTTCATACGAAAGAAGACAGATAAACGTTTGAACTAATTTGCCTGTAGCTTTAAGACACTGCATTTGTACTGAGTGAGAGCGATAACCTATGTCGGTAGAAACCACTCGACGCACTTTCCCAGTACCACTGTCAGAAATATAAATTTACGATAGGTAATTGAACCAATTGTGTTGCCACTTATGAGTTATTCAAGAGAGTTATTTCTACATAGTAGCACATACAGCCATGCTTGGTGTAATCCAGCGAATACTAGAAATTGGACATGGTGCATATTTCTACAAGATTATAAGATACCTTTTATTTATTTATTTTATTTTATTTATTTTCTTTCTTTTCTGTAGTTCGTGGATTAAAAATCCACCAACTACAGGTACAATTCGACGACAAATCCAACAATATCTACAATCACCAGTAACCGATGTGGATGTGGTTGATCATGTGAACATTCACAGAGATGGCAAGTTACTACTAACGAAAAATCAATTTCATATCACAGTAAAAAAAAAAAAAAAAAAAAAAAACTTTTATTAAATTGCAGATAATTATTACAAAATAATACATTAAAAATTTTCCGGTATTAAGATTACGGATAATCCGTAATAACTTGGCATTTCTGCATTCATGGAACACTTGCAAAATGGCATACGGCACTTGCATGTATATCAGTGATTTTAAATGTACAGTCGGGGGGAAAAACGCAACACCCGCAGTAATTTCGTTATTAAATGACACAGTAACATCTAATAGACATAATTCAACAGGAAATTAAATGCACTTTCTTAAAATGTCTTCGAATTTAGAATTAGGGGTCATTTACATATTGAAATGCGTGCAATCTTTCAATAGCAACACCCAATTTTGACTTCATATTCGAATTTCTGAGAGTCTGGCAGTGCGAAAAAGTATATACTGTTTGTATACTTTATTATTAGTATTTATAGAGTTATAATAAAAAGTTTGTTAGGGGGTTTTCTGTAAATGTAGAAAAATAAAATTAAGATCCTATAAGGAATAGAGAAATACACCGGGAAACTTTCAGAAATAAAAGAATTATAAAAATTAAAACATCATCCATTTTATGGTTCCATAATTATTCTGAATTGTGTTTTCAGATTTGTATAAACTTCAGTACTTTTTTAGATAATTTTAGGTCTATTTAATTACACTTTCGATAGGTCCAGATAGTACTCTTTGAAAAAAGTGCAATATTTTTAAAGTAAAACTGTCTATTACGGCTGTACTGATCACCAATAAAGCTTAAATTTTCTTTCGTAGGTTGAACGTAATATACGAAATGAAATAATATATATATATATACATACAACAACGCATAAATTAAATCTTTGTGGATAAATTATTGTTAGGGTTCATGAAGCAAATATTAAACAATTTTAATCATACATACCAGTTTTGGGTCAGTTCATTCTTAATTTGAAATTTCTGGTGCATAGTATAATTCCAATTTTAAAACGTTAGTTAATTAAATGTATTGTCTAAACAACTAATAGGTCTAATTTTAATTTCACGAACTTTATTCATTCCAGTTGTAAAATGTTGGCAGCTATATACATGCACATATAAATATATATGTGCATGTATACAGCTGCCAATATTTTAATTTATTCCGGAGTACCTTTAGCCCCGCTTTTATTTCGTACCTTTTACTTGTAGAAAAATTTTCTTCATTATATAACTTCATTAAAATAAGAAAAAATAACTTTAAAAAAATAAGTGGTACGAATTACAGACGGGGCTAAAATTACTCGGGAATAACTTAAAATATTGGCAGCTATGTATATATAATATATATATAATATATATATTATTATTATTATTATATATATATATATTATTATTATTATTATTTTATATATTATTATTATATATTATTATTATTTTATATATATATTTATATATATATATGTAGTTCTTCACATGAAGTGTTTATTTTCACAAATGCTTTTTCGATAATTTAATCCGTTGTTGTATTTATTAACATTTTTTCTTTTTGTTAATCACGCCCATTTCTCTTAAACTCTGACACCTTTTTATCACTTTCAAATCAAAATCAAAATTATATATATATGTATACATAGCTAATTATTTTCTATACTCTCACATGAAATCATGAGTTTTGTGTATATATATAGGTTATTCCAAAATGACAATGACAAACTTTAAGAGAAGATAGGGTACTTCATACAGAGCTGCCAACCAAATCCGGCAAATTGTTAGTACAGCCCATTTTTCTACACCACTTAATTTTTATGTATTTGTTTTCTTAATTCTTTGTAAATATATTTTAAGAGAATTACTCTAAAAATTAAGTGGTGTAGAAAAATGGGCGGTACTATCAATTTGCCAGAATATCTTGGCAGCTCTGTTCATAAGGATTCATAACTGCATAGGAATCCAGAGGTATAGTTGCCAACTTAGCACATTTTGCAACTAGAAAATTGTAATAAAAATTTTTATTTTTACTTAATTAGCGAAAACCGTTTCAGTTCGCTAATAAAAGAAAACAAATATTTCTATTAAATTTTTCTGATAGCCAAAAGATGATGATCTATCATGTAGGATTGTTAGCACCGCCCCTTTTTCTATACTGGTCTTTTTTAGATTTTTTTTTTCTCAATTCATTGTAATTGCATTTAAAGAGAATTACTCTAACAGAGCTGCCAAACTAACCCGGCGAATTATTAGTGCCGCCCCTTTTTCTACACCACTTAATTTTTAAAGTAATGTTCTTCAAATATATTTCCTATAAATTTAGAAAAAAAACTCTCAGATATCACTGGTGTAGAAAAAGGAGCGGTACTAAGAATTTGCCGGATTAGGATGGCAGCTTTGCTCTAAAAATTAAGTGGTGCTGCAAAAGGGACTACACTAATAATCCTTCGGATTAGATTGACAGCTCTGGGAATCCATATTCGTAGGGGAAGGGTGGGTGAAATGGGGTACTTAAGGTTATTCTGGTCCATAACTCTGTGACAAATAGAAAGAAGCACAATAAGTAATATTTATTTCAATTTTACAATCTTAGCGGTTATTTTGCAGTATTGGAATTTGAAATACACCGCATATTTTATGATCTGCATATGAATATATTCAAAGCTGTGAACTTCCCCATTTTGCAGTACGGGATAGGGCAAAATGGGGTACCTCTCAACTTAATAAACTTTACTGACACAGTTCATATACGGGCCTGTTATCGTCCTCATCAACACCTGTGCACATGTCATGATACCATTTGTTACATTCACTACACTTGATCCATCCTTCTCCTTGTGCTGATCTTGCAGATATTTCGTGACAGTACAAGCATGTGAAATCTAGATCACGCCATCATTACTATGTATATATTACTTTCTTCTATATGTAATATAGAGAAAGTATTGGATTCGCGAAAATTTTCGACCTCCGTTTTTTGACGGATCTACACGTTTTGGGATGTCCTGAACACGAATTGATAGTTTTTAGAAAATGTCTGTCTGTGTGTCTGTCTGTCTGTCTGTCTGTCTGTGTGTCTGTCTGTCTGTCTGTCTGTATCATTTTTTTGTGGACGCTGTATCTCACGAACATATGAATGAAATTTAACCAAACTTGGTATTTAGTTGCACCCCGACATGAACTGGTGCCCATTAGATTTGGGGATCAATAGCTCAACAGGTGGCGCTGTAATCGCATTTTATGCAAATTTTTAACATGGCAGCATAGGACAAAATTCCGTATAAATGGGCATAATGAGAGTTATTTTAAACTTGTGATTGTAAAATTAATTTGAATTATTGATGATAGTAGTAGTTAACTAGGGAAAAAAAATTGTGCATGGGGGGGCATCGGTTCCCCCCCTGGGGGGGAAGTACCCCCCCGGGAGGGTTAAATTTTGAAGATGGGTATCATTCGAAAGATCTCGTCAATACCTTTAAAACGAATGGTTGAACCATAAATCTGTGATAATTTAAAACAAAGTTATCGATTTTTTTTTACTTTTAACAAAAAAAAAAAAAAACTTAGAAAAAAAATTCGATTTTTTTTTTTTTTTTTTTTAATTATTGTTAGTGATTGAATATGTATTAATTTTCACAAAAAAAAAAAAAAAGAAAAGAAAGAAAGAAAGAAAAAGAAAAAAAAAAATCTTTTTTTTTTTTTTTTTTTTTTTTTTTTTTTAATATTGTTACTGATTGAATATGTATAGGAAAATATAGAAGAAAGTCTTGTGGTGGCCACAACATACTAGTTTTTTTATATAATCATTTGCACGAAGAAAACCTTTGTTAACAACAGGGCCTGATTAAGGGGGAAGCTCGCTCATACCGGAATATTTTTACATTTATTTTTTACTTCATGTTATAGAAATTCCACGCTTAGACGAGGAAATATTTTTTATAAAAAATGAACGGTGTAAAACAATCCAATTTACTCACCGTTATTAGACACCAGAATTCTTTTAAAATAATTTTTAATGAAAATTTTCTGTTTATTATAGGAGGAAAGTATTTGTTAAAAAATAACGGTGTAAGTATAAATAATGTGTCAAGAGCGAGCTTCCCCCTTAATCAGGCCCTGGTTAACAATTTCGCGACGCTGACGTGAATTCACATCGCTTGAAAATCTGTAACTCCGCCAGTGGGCGTTTCTGTAAGTTATATAGGTTACATTAATTCTTAACAATGGAATGTACCCAGCATTCACATTTGTGCAATCAATGCACTATGGATACAAATTTTTTGATTAGAAAGAGTATGATTGTAACGAATATTCATTTATATTACACATTTGAATACAGAAATCATTTATTTAAAGTAATATAATGTTAACGAATAACGCCCACAGGCGGAGCTTACTCTCAAATAGACAAAAAAATACAGTCGCAAAAGTGTTAAAAATGCAAAATTTAATAACGTTAAGATGATATTTTCGTACATGGATTCTTTCGCTATTCTGAATGCTTATCGTATTCTCTATCTCTTCTTATAATTTGTCGCCTTAATTTTGGGCCAGCCTGTATACCTACACAAAAATTATAATTTTATAGAATACGTGATATACATTATGTTTACTTAACACTTTCGCGACCGCTAACTGGAATTCACGTCATTTGAAAATTTGTAACTCCGCCAGTGGGCGTTTCTTTAGGTTATATAGGTTATAATATTTCTTAACATTATGCTCAATATTCACATTTGTGTAATCAATGCATTATGGATATAAATACCTTAATTAGAAAGATTATAATTTTAATGTATATTAATTTATATTTTCAATATGAATACAGAAAACACTGATTTAAAATAATGCAATATAAAAGAATTACGCCCACAGGTGGAGCTTATTATCAAAAAGGCAAAAACATGCGGTCGCGAAAGTGTTATAAGAGATATTTATCCTCAAATTTATTCTATTCTAAGATATTTAATGACGTTTTTAGAAATGCTCTGCAAGATATTATTTTGATGTTTTATCATGAAGAAATATTAGTAAATAAATTTTTACTTCTAAATTATATTATAATAGAAACATAGAAATTTTATTTTTATTTAGATTAACACATACTCACTTAGTAAAAAAAAAAAAAAAAAAGAATTACAACTGTATAAACAGCGGACTAATATTAAAAAACTAGTTCTGAGTTTCCATAGTCATACTTGAAGATAACTTTTTTTTTTTTTTTTTTTTTACTTATTTAATTTAGTAATGTAAAACTTGAAATTATTCGATCATTGTACAATAGAAAATTTTGTAATGCTGATTGCAATTAAAAAAAATGCAACACCTTGGAACAAATTTTATGAACTTTATCAAATTAAAAACACATTTATATTCGAAATTAAAGGTTTTAAAAAATTAATTTAGTTTTTTTAACTACATTAATATTAATTGTTCGTAATAGTTAAAATCATGACTAGTAAGTGATATTTTTCTTAAAAATGATATTTCCTAATAAATATGAATATAATTTTTAATGTTTGATTTAAAAAATACATGTATTAATTTTAAAAAAATGATTTAAACAGATTTTGATAAAAAATTTAATAGTGTAGATTATAGATGATTGCTTAGACATAGAAATGAGAAAACAAACCAACACCGTAAAATTTGATAGAAATCGTAAATTCAATGTTTTGCAAGTGTGTGTAGGACTGTCAAACGATTAAAAAAATTCGTTCAAGAAACTTACTGCGTGCTTGTGGTAAGGGAGAAATAAATGTGTAACACTGCAAATTTGTAATTATGTATACCGTTGAAATGGAAGAAGTCTAATGATTTAGATAGTCGAAAAGCTTGCTTTCACGTGATTTTAATAATCGAATAATTTTACAATTGATTATCAATGACGAATTTGTTATTAGTTTTTTTTTTTTTTTTTTTTACGTCACTGTCAGGAGTTGCTCCCTTTATACTTTCCTTTGTCAAAAATTCACTGTGATGTTTTAGGGAGTAATCTTTCATAATTAAGATTTATTTTCCTTTTTGGATAGATTTATTATTATTTTTTTAATCGACCTACACTAATTATTTAAAATTTTCCCCTATTTTCTCTCTCTCTTTCTCTCTTTATATATATACATATATGTATATATTGATAGATAATTGAATCAACTGAAAGAAGAATTTGGCATTGGATTTACTGTAGAAATGGCTTAAACGATTTTTAGGGTCTAATATTTATTAATTAAGTTTTATTTATTTTTTTAGACATTTTTTTTAAATCAACCTATAATATTAGGTTGATTCATAAGTAATTTCCGATGCAGTTAAAATAGAATTCGCACCAATAACGTTATACAACGAATATAATAAAGTATATTAGGTATTATATCCTGCCGAAGAATAAGCCTCTCCCACATTTATCATGTTACATCTTTGTAGGTGGAGTCTTAACAATTTCGCGACCGCATGATTTTATCTTTTGGACAGTAAGCTCTACCTGTGGCCTTTAATATTTTAAATTGCATTATTTTAAATCAATGTTTTCTGCATTCATATTTATAATATAAATGGATATGCATTACAATTATACTCTTTCCAGGGATGGAACACGAGCGCAGAATTCACACCGGAATCTGTTTAAGAAATTTCCATACCTATAATATCGTTGATTTAAGAGGTAGAAAATTTTCTTACTTTCATAGTGGTATGAATTCTGCGCCCGTGTTCCATCCCTGTCTTTCTAATCAAAGTATTTGTATCCGTAATGAATTGATTAAAAAAATGTGAATATTGGGTATATTGTTGAGAAATAATGTAACCTATGAAACGCCCACTGGCGTAGTTACAGATTTTCAAATTACGTGAATTCACGTCAGAGGTCAAAGTGTTAAATAACTTCCTTTGTTTTTAGCACGCATTTATTTTGCTTTCCTTTAGTTATAAAATTATATCAATTTATTATGTATTCTCCATTATTATGTATGACGTTTTCCAATCTTCTTGGCAGCTTATACATTCCTTCCTTGTAAAATGTGGTTGGTTTCGATGGGAAGAAATTTTCGACAGCCTTTCTGACTTGTTCTCCAGATTTGAATGTTTTTCCTTTTAAAAAGTTTTGTAAGGTACAGAAAAGGTGAAAATCTGTCGGGGCAAGGTGCGGGGAGTAAGGTGGGTTCGGTAAAACAGACCATCCGAGCTCTGGAATTTTTTCTTGAGTCACCTTTTCTGTATGTGGTCTTGCATTATCATGTAAAAGAATGACGTTTTTGCTATTGGCGAGTGTAGGACGTTTTTCATGAAGATTTTCTTTCACTCTTTGCAGTTGCTGAACATATATGTGTGCAGAAATTGTTAAATTTGACTTTAATAACTCGTGATGGATTAGTCCTCGACAATGCCACCATACACACAATATAATCTTTTTTCCATGTATGTCAGCTTTCGAATCGGGTAAGGGGTTTTGTTCCTTATCAAGCCACTGTCTTTTATAGATGATATTCTCATAAGTAATCCATTTTTCATCGCCAGTTATTATCCTATCTAAAAAAAAGCTCGTTTCTTTTCTCGTGAGAGCAGACTTGTAGCAATAAACAGGCGATCTTCTTTATTCTGTTCACTAAGATTGTGTGGTGCCCATACTCCTAATTTGCTGACTTTCCCTAATTTCTTCAGGTGGCGGAAACTAGTTGATTGTGGTGCATTCAACCTTTCTGCTATGTCTCTAGTTCATTGGCGTAAATTTGGTTCCAATATAGCCTTTACAAGGTTGTTATCAAAGTCGGAAGGACGTCCTGTCCTCAGTTCGTCCTTTAAAGTCGTTTTTCCAGAGCGGCATTTTGTAAACCAATATCTAACTGTCCGATCAGTTATTAGTCCTTCACCGTATACACTGCATATTTTTCAGCTGTCGTTTTAGCACTATTGCCTCGTCTGAATTCCCACAGCATCACATGACGAATATGCACTTTTTTTATTCTCCATTTTAGGAGTTTGGAGTAACAGCGTTTAATCAAACATACACCAGACAAAACGATTGTTAGAAGAATAATTGAACCACAGATTATACACTAAGACACATGGCACACGCCCAATGAAATCAGACCAATGAGTACAGTAATGCCAATGACGGCTGAAAGCTAATGTTTCCAAATATTTGCATAATTCCATTAAAATAAAAGATACTCGTTATTCTGATTGGTTAAAAACGAACATAATATGCAAAATTCTACACTTTCGAAGAATTTTATTAATATTTGTAGCATGCATGCTTTGACTATCCGGCGAATGCAAGTAACACCCAAACACACTACATGATAAATGCAGGGGAGGAGCCTATCTTTGAAGCCTTATATTCATTGTATAATGTTTCTGGTGTAAATTTTAACTAAACTGCTTCGGAAATTATTTGTGAATCGACCTAATAGTTCCTCATTTTTCTCACTCTCTTTTTCTCTGTGTACATATATATGCATATATATACAACTTAATCATTTGAAACAGAAATTTAACAGTGATTTTACCTTAGAAATATCATAAGTTAGTTTGTTGGTTTTTTGATCTGCAATCAAGTGAAAATAAGCAGCCATCAATGAATTTCAAGCTCAAATAAGATACGCATTGTTTAAAAGATTTGCTCAGAATTCGGTATGTACAGTCAGAAAAGAAAAAAAAAAAAAAAAAAAAAAAAAACGCTCCTCCAACTAATTTTGTCGAAAATCGTCGTAAAAGTATTCGGCTGTTGTCAATCAATTAGCGTCTAGTTTATAAATGGATAATTAAATTTTCCTTAAGGGGTCGGCTATATATTAAAACAGGTATCAACTGCATTTTTTTTCATTGGAACCCCCTATTTTTGACCTTGTATTCGAATTTCTGAGATCAAGGAGGTTCGGAAAAATTTATATACTTTAAATCAGTTCTTGATAGAGTTACAAGCGAAAATGTGTTGGGGGTCCGTGTATATTAGGGCGCAAAATTTCCGCTCGCCAGCTCATCATTGGCGAGTGGAAATTTCACAGTGGCGAGTAAAATTTCGCTCGAAATGTATATAGAATTCTTACAAAATACGGTGCTAGAAAAAAAAAAATCAGTCTTTTTTTCAACGCTCTGGCCTCTTAAACGAAAAGAAGAAAAAAATCATTACAGGACAGAAAAGTCCCTTTTTTTAATTCCTACTATTAGTTCACACTCTCCGTATATATTGTACAAATCTTGCAATCGATTTTTAACTAATTTCCTGACTAGCGAGATATTTGAAACTTTCAGGATTGCTCAGAACACGGTGACAACACAATACTTCGAAGTCCGATTTTCGAATTTTTAATCAGTTTTCTTATAATTAATTAAAATATGAAAATAATAACATCCTTATAGTGTTATAATAGCCATTAAAATATTAGCTATAATTTAATTGTAGTCCCCCACCCCCTTCAGAAAAAAAAGAGTTCATCTTTTTTTCGACATAAAAATAAATACATATTATTAAACGTGGACATTAAAAAATTATAAAAAATTAAAATATGCATCTCAAAAAAATTGACGTCATTACCACTTTAAAAATTTTATGCATATTGATAAGAGCTCTATGATTCACCAGAAAATGTAAAACATGGTATATAAAAAGTTTTTTTTTTTTTTTTTTTTTAAATATTATTATCTTATAATTATTTTTATTTCATTTTTCACGGGCAGTTTTTATTTCGTAATTAAAAATTATTTAAAAAAAAAAAAAAATCGATAGTGTTTATAAGTAGGAATTGACTTATTTAATTATTTAATTATTTAAATATTTATTTATTTATTTATTTTTTATGTTTTTCGTCCTCCGTCCTCTTTTTCAAATGAAAAAAATTTAGACCTCAATTAAAAAAAAAAAAAAAAAAAAAAAATTACAAAACTGAGAAGCTCAATCGGCTGTTGGCTGTATCGAACAGTTAACACTAATTTTTTTCTGCGTTAGCTTTGCAAAAGAGGAACTTTCTAATAAACTTGCCAAAGCATATCATGGTTTATGTCTATTCGGACTCTTCGAGTCACAAATAAATAAAAGTATTTTCTATATTTGCATTTTGATCCAGAACGCGGAATCACTATTGAAATTGCCATGAAATCATTAAGAAGATGCTGTTCCGGTTGATACGCGGTGGTTTAACGTGTGCTCTTAGTTTTGCATGAATATTATTCCTTATAAAAATTGTCCCACCCATTACCGAGAGCTAGTACGCGTGAGGCGCTGGGTTTGATACCGGTCGCAATCGTTGGCTTAGTTTTCCAGGGTTTTCTCCGAAAGTAACGTAAATATCATTCATAGATGATATGACGAGCACTTCATTAACGGAAGACCGATCTCTCCATGCAGCCTCAAATGAAGATGACACATTGGAAGTGTGGTGTCGGTTGAAAGACTATCTAAAGTCTCTTGCTTCTTCAACCGACACGTTCTCAGAGTTAGATCAGGTCATTGCTTCATTTGACACTCTTTCTCGGGAAGCTGTGCTGGCCCGTGTTGAAGCAATTCTGCGGTTCGCATTTCCTTCTCCTCAGACCAGGTCCGGGACCAAAAATAACGAAGGATCTGGGACCAGGAGAAAAAGATCAAGAGCTGAGCTCTCGAGACGCAAACGGCGGCGAATGGAGTATGCAAAAGCTCAAATTAATTACAAGCGAAATAGAGCTTCTCAAATAAAAGAGACACTAGCCGGTCGTGACGGTAATTTTAAAGTTACAAAGCAATTTGGTCACGACTTTTGGCATGCATTACTCACTCACCCGCCCGGCCCACTTCCCCCACTGCCAGCAGTCGGGTATGGGGGTCCTCCATTTGCCTTGGAGGATTATTTGGCTCCCATATCCTACGATGAAATCAAGGCGAGTTTTCCCAGAATCGCCGGCTGCTGGTTCGGACAAGGTCCCTCCTAGGACATTAAAAGGGGTTAACTGGGCAAGTCTGACAAAAAGCTTCAACCTCGTCCTATGGTGTGGTCAAATTCCTGGTGAATGGACATCAGCCAGGACAGTCTTTATACCTAAGGTCAACAAACCTGATAGTCCTGGGGAACTAAGACCAATTACCATAAGTAACTGTATGGTGAGGACCTTTACGAAGATCCTAGCAAAGAGAGTGAGCAGCAAAATTGTGCTTGACGAACGCCAAAAAGGCTCTAGGCCTGTCGATGGTTGTCTCGAGAACACGACGGTCTTGGACCTGATCCTTTCGGGGCGAAGGGCCGAGATGCGGTCGGTTTTCGTGGCTTCCGTCGACCTGCAAAAGGCGTTCGATTCGATCGCCCATGAGGCACTTCTGAGAGTTCTGGGGTTTTTTAAGATGCCAGTGCAATTTATTAGTTTAGTGGGAAATATGTACAATAGGGCTAGTATATACCTCCAGTTCTCGGACGGGTGTTCTGACCCTAGTCATCCATCTGCCTGGGTCCGACAGGGGGACCCACTATCCCCCCTGCTCTTTAATATGGCGATCGATGTGCTGCTCAGGTCCTTGCCTGGGTACATTAGTGTTCCCGTAGGTGGTAGGCTTCTAAATGCTGCCGCCTATGCTGATGACCTCCTGTTGTTCGCCGAGACACAGAGAGGTCTCCAGGAATTACTGAATGTGTCTCTTGAAGCTCTACAAGGCCTTGGTCTGAAGGTTAACTTCTTGAAATCCTTCACTATAAGTATTGTCCCCTCTGGTAAAGAGAAGAAGGTTAAGGTGGTTTAGACCCCTTTCCTCCTTGTTAGCACACATCTGCGATCTCTTGGGGTCGTGGAGGGGTTCAGGTATCTGGGTGTCACCTTTACCAGCGAAGGGAGGGACAAGGTAAATCTTGTAGAGTCCCTAAATGGGAAGCTGGAGGCTCTAACTAAGGCTCCGTACAAACCTCAACAGAGGTTATTTGCCCTCCGGAGTCACCTCTTACCAGCTGTCTACCATGAGTTAGTACTGGGAAAATCCAACATCGGGAACCTCAGGAGGGCGGACATTCTGGTAAGGAGGTATGTCAGACGATGGTTAGACCTGCCAGCGGATGTTCCTATCGCTTACATGCACGCCGCGGTACAAGATGTTGGTCTGGGTATCCCATCGTTAACGTGGGCAATGCCCAGGATGAGAATAGCGCGCCTCGAGACTTTTATGAAATCACTGGCCCACACAAATCTCTCACCTACATATTCACTTGTAAATAACCATTTCTCATCTGTAAATATGCATACAGCATCTCCATCCCATTACAATCGCGCATTATCTAATCGAACGGCCGCTTGCGGCCTAACATCTTTTATCGCGCTGACAAGGCTCTACAACACTTCCCAAAGCCGAAACTCCACCAAAAGAAGGTTATGGTGACTGTTTGGTGGTCCTCAGCTGGTTTAATTCGCCATAGCTTTCTAAAACCAGGCCAAACACCACAGCGGAGAAATATTGTAGAGAAATCGATGAAATGCACCAGGAACTTAAACGTAAACAGCCGGCATTGGTCAATAGGAAGGGCCCTATTCTTCTCCATAATAACACTAGACCGCATGTTTCAATGATCACTCGTCATAAGCTGCACATGTTAAACTATGAAGTTTTAGACCATCCAACATATTCACCTGACATCTCCCCTACAGATTTTCACTTTTTCAAATATCTCGATAACGTCTTGCAGGAGAAATTCTTCAGAAATGCAAAGGATGCTGAAGCGACATTCAATGAATTTATTGCCTGCAGGGCAACTACATTTTATGATACCGGCATTAAAAAAAAAAAAAAAAAAAAAAAAAAAAAAACTTGTTTCTCGTTGGAAAAAGTGTATTGAAGCTAATGGTTCCTATTTCGATTAATAAAGTTTGTTATGTAAAAATATATGCTTTCTTTAAGTAGACCATGAAAATTGGACATTTCATATGTTACAACCTGATATATATATATATATATATATATATATATATGTACATATGTATAATTATCTTCTGTATTCTCACATTAAATCATGAGTTATATATTTCATGGAAATATATATATATATATATATATATAGGTTATTCCAAAATTACAATGACAAACTTTAAGAGAAAACAGGATACTTCATACAGAGCTGCCAACCTAATCCGGCAAATTGCTAGTACCGCCCATTTTTCTACAACACTTAATTTTTCGGGTATTTGTTTTCTTAATTCTTCATAAATATATTTTAAACCTTTAACGTTCACTACTTAATTTATTTTAAAAATTACTAAACTAATTTTTAAAATGGCTTTTAGACACATAGCTGATCATAAATATTTAAAAAATAAAAATTAGCATTGTTCCTTTTCGAGAAATTTTCGGTTTCAAATATCTGTAAGTAAACTTTATTAAATTCAAATAATATTTAATTAAATAAATAAATCACTTTATAAGTAAACATTATCGACAACAAAAACTCGTAAAAGTTGCATAGATCCCAAAATTTCAATTTATTCTGGTGTATTTTAGCCCTTTGCGTCACAAGGTTATTCGGATCATTTAAATTACACTGCCACCGGAATTTACAAACATAATTAAAATATAAGAAATTTTAAATTTTCACGTTAAAAAAAGGGCCTTTTCTGCTATGTTATAAAGGTAAATTTTTGCTAAAAAATTTCCGGGATGAGTTTTTGCACTTGAGAATTAAATTAGGTGTTCCATCAGCGGGAACACTGCGACTGAAAGGGTTAAGAGAATTACTCTAAAAATTAAGTGGTGTATAAAAATGGACAGTACTAACAATTTGCCGAATTAGGTTCGCAGCTCTGTTCATAAGGATTTAGAACTGCATAGGAATTCGGAGCTATAGTTGCCAACTTAGAACATTTGGCAACCAGAAAATTGTAATAAAGTTTTTTATTTTACTTGATCAGTCAAAACCGTTACATCTCGCTAATGAAATAAAATAAATATTCCTATTACATTTTTCTGGTAGACAAAAGATAACCTGGAGGATTGTCAGCACCGCCCCTTTTTCTATACCGGTCTTTTATAAGAGTAATTTTTCCCCTTAATTCATCGTAATTGCATTTAAAGAGAATTACTCTAAAAATTAAGTGGTGGTGTAAAAGGGACGACACTAACAATCCTTCGGATTAGATTGACAGCAGTGGGAATCCATATTTGTAAATGTTATCTAAACTCTTTAAAAACTTGTAGATCTGGTATCTTTTGTAACAGATCTGGGCAGTGCAAATATAAAGACACAAGTTTTTAGGGATGTCGATAAGAGCTGGAAGAATGGGGAATAACAGTAATCTATGACCGCAAATATCATATTAACCCTTTAAGGAGCAGATACATTCTGCTGTTTTTTGACAATTACTGTCATGTATGGATATTATCGACTGCTCATTGCTAGTCAAACTTTTTATTTATTAGTACAACAGGACTATTTTTTTAATCTGCCATTTTGCGTTGTTACAAATTTATAGTTTTCCACTTCGAAAATGCCTGCCAATACCCAATTTTACCATTTATTTCTTACCCTATCTTAAAATATTTTATGAAATTCGTAAAAACACAGATATGTATGTATATTTATATATATATTCACTTTCCATCGGTGAGGATTGAACTCACAACCTTCGAGTTCGTGGTTGCGTACACTGACCACAGAGCCAACTTTTCTTGGCTGAATATTTCCTGATTATTTAGACTAGTGTTTTCAGATATTTCTATACTAAAACTAAGAAATTTATTTAAAATGTGTGCTATTTTCCGTTTTATAAGATGAGTATATTGATATTAATTATGCTTTTGCAAAAATTAATGGATTAACACTAGTTAATCTGTTATCAGTTTTAAGTATAATTTCAATATCGAATAACGTGTTTATAGTTTTTATTATTATTATTATTAGTATTATTATGTTTTGTCCTGTAGAAATTGAAACTGTTAATTATTAATAATAAATACGAAATTGTTTTTAAGATTATTTTACTAATTAAAATATTTAGTAAATGAGTATTAAGCAATTGGAGGAAGATACTCTACAATTAATGCATTGAAATTTTATTAATTTATGTGGAATTAAAAATCAATACAATATTTGAATATGTGTTTAAGAATTTTACTATACGCCCTCTATTATTATTCCTAATATTAATATTTTGTTCTAAAAGAGTGTTAAAATACAAATATAAGTAGTCCTATCGTACAAAATTAAATTCTGTCACAGACAGGATTTCATTCACAGTTTTTTTTTTTTTTCTAATTTTTCTAATTTTTTCTTTCTTCTCTTATCCATAAGCCGTGTGTCTCTTCCGTCGTGTCTCTTCCGATATATCCTTAATGGTTTTATCTTTTTTGTAACTCCACTTGTAAAATTTAAAAACTTCGTCATTTTACAAATGATACCCACTATTCGCATTAATACAATCCGTGCTTTAAATACATCGATTTAAACGTCATCATTACTATGTATATATTTTTTATATAATCATTTGCACGAAGAAAACCTTTGTTAACACTTTCGCGACGCTGACGTGAATTCACATCACTTGAAAATCTGTAACTCCGCCAGTGGGCGTTTCTGTAGTTTACATAGGTTACATTAATTCTTAACAATGTAATGTACCCAGTATTCAAATTTGTGCAATCAATGCACTATGGATAGAAATACTTTGATTAGAAAGAGTATGATTGTAACGAATATTCATTTATACTATAAATTTGATTACAGAAATCATTTATTTAAACTAATATAATGTAAACGGATAACGCCCACAGACGGAGTTTACTCTCAAAAGAAAAAAAATACGGTCCCGAAAGTGTTAAAAATGCAAAATTTAAAAACGTTAAGATGATAATTCCGTATATGGGTTCTTTCGCAGTTCTGAATATTTATGATATTCTCTATCTCTGCTTATAATATGTCGCTGTAATTTTGGGACATCCTGTACACCTATACAAAAATTATAATTATATGTATTATAATTGTATACATTATGTTTACTTAACACTTTCGCGACCGCTAACTTGAATTCTCGTCATTTGAAAATCTGTAACTCCGCCAGTAGGCGTTTCTTTAGGTTATATAGATTATATTATTTCTTAACATTATGCCCAATATTCACATTTGTATAATCAATGCATTATGGATATAAATACTTTCATTAGAAAGAGTATTATTGCAATGTATATTAATTTATTTTTTCAATATGAATAGAGAAAACATTGATTTAAAATAATGCAATATAAAAGAATAACGCCCACAGATGGAGCGTATTATAAAAAGAGCAAAAACATGCGGTCTTGAAAGTGATAAAAAGATATTTATCCTCAAATTTATTCTATTCCAAAATATTTAATGACGTTTTTAGAAATGTTCTGCTAGATATTATTTTGATATTTTTTTATGAAGAAATATTATTAAATAAATTTTTAATTCTAAACTGTATTATAATAGAAATATAGAAATTTTATTTTTATTTAGATTAACATATACTCACTTAGTAAAAAAAGAAAAAAAAATTACAACTGTGTATTTATATATTGGAAACGAACATTTATTATGGATATCTTTCAACAACGGACTAATATTAAAAAACTAGTTCTGAGTTTGCATAGTCATGCTTGAAGATAACCCTTTTTTTTTTTTTCTCTTTTTAAATTGCTGTACGCTCAAAAAGAACCTAATTTGAAGGATTATTTAATTTAGTAATGTAAAATTTGAAATACGATCATTGCATAATAGAAAATTTTGTAATGCTGATTGTAACGCTGTAGTAACTTAAAAAAACAAACACCTTGGAACACATTTTATGAACTGTATCAAATTAAAAACACAATTAAATTTTAAATTAAAGGTTTTAAAAATTTTAAATTTAGGTTTTTAAACTGCATTTATATTAATTGTTCATAATAGTTAAAGTCATGACTAGTAAGTAATATTTTTCTTAAAAATGATATTTCCGAATAAATTTGAATATAATTTTTAATGCGTGATTTAATCAATACATGTATTAATTTTAAAACATGATTTAAACAGATTTTGATAAAAAATTTAATAGTATACAGTACAGATGATTGTCTAGGCGTAAGAATGAGAAAACAAACCAACACCGTAAAATTTGAGAGAAATCGTAAATTCAATGTATTGCAAGTGGGAGTACGATTGTTACAGTCGTCTTTTGTTATTTCGTTCAAGAAATTTACTGCGTGCACGTGGTAATGAAGAAGTAAATGTATAATAGTGCTTATTTGTAATTACGTGTATCGTAGACATGGAAGAAGTCTAATGATTTAGATAGTTGAGTAGCTTGTTTTCGCGTGATTTTAATAATTGATTAATTTTTCAATTGATTATCGATGGCACAATCGTATGACTTATCGATGACGTATTTGTAATTAGTTTCTATTTCTCTCTCTCTCTCTTTTTTTTTTTTTTTTTTTTTTTTTTTACGTGACTGTCCTTTGCCAATCTTCACAGTGATGTTTTAGGGACTAATCTTTAAAAATTAAGATAATTTTACCTTTTTCGATATGTATATATATATTTTTTTTATCGACCTACACTAATTATTTAAATTTCCCCCCTATTTTCTCTCTCTCTCTCTCTCTCTTTATATATATACATATATGTATATATTGATAGATATTTGAATCAACTGAAAGAAGAATTTGGCATTGGATTTACCGTAGAAATGTCATAAGTGAGTTTTAGGGTCTAATAACATTTATTAATTAAGTTTTATTTAATTTTCTTAGATTTTTATCAACCTGTAATACTTCTACATTTTTCTCCCTCTCTTTTTCTCTGCGCACATATTTATGCATATATATATAACTTAATCATTTGAAACACAAATTTGACAGTGAATTTACCTTAGAAATATCATACGTTAGTTTGTTGATCATTTGATCTGCTATCAAGTTAAAATGAGCAGCCATCAAAGAATTTCAAGCTCAAATAAGAAACGCATTTTTTAAAAGATTTTCTTAGGATTCGGTATGTACAGTCATATATAAAAAAAAAAAAAAAAAAAAAAAAACGCTCTCCGAACTAATTTTGCTAAAAATCATCCTATAAGTATTCGACTGGTGTCAATCAGTTAGTAATATAGTATAGTTTATAAATGGATAATTAAATTTTGCTTAAGGGGTCGTCTAGATATTAAAACAGACATCAACTTCATTTTTTTCATTGGCAACCCCTATTTTTGACCTTGTATTCGAATTTCTGGGATCAAGGAGGTTCCGAAAAAAGTTCCATTCGTATACTTTAAATCAATTCTTGATAGAGTTACAAGCGAAAATCTGTTACTGGTCCGTCTATATATTTAGACAAAATAAATTACATTCTGATTAACACTTTCGCGACCGCTGACTTAGATTCACGTCATTTGAAAATCCGTAACACCGCCAGTGGTCGTTACTTTCGTAATTTCTATGTTACTTATTTCTTAAATGTCTACCCAGTATTCATATTTTTGCAATAAGATATACTATGGATACAAATATATTGATTAGAAAGTTTATCCGGTTATGTGTATCCGTTAATGTATATCCGTTTGTAATTTAAATGTGAATACATAAAATTTTGTTCTGAAATATTTTATCTTGGGAGAATAACGCCCACAGGCGGACCTTAAAGTAATTAAAAAAAAAAAAATTATGCAGTTGCGAAAGTGTTACTATTCCGTAGTATCCTTCTTTTTTACACCAGTATATTTTTTGAGTATTTTTCATCTTATTTAATCGTGACAGCATTTGAAAAATATTACTGTACAAATGTACTGGTGTGAGAAAAAGGGCGGAGGAAAAGGTGTGAGACTAACAACACTACGGAATATTAATTAGGATGTTAACAAGTATGAAATTATTATCTACCATACAAGGACATTATTCATTAATAGCCATGCCGGAAAAAAAGTACAAAAGTATTAATCATGAAAAAAAAAAATGAAGTTAACACGTTTAGCGCCACGCAAATTCTTAAAATCCATTAAAATTCGAAAATGATTCCTCCTGTAATAAATAAAAATTAAGCAAATTTTTAATAAATTTTCAATCATTAAATGTAATATTTTTAGTTTTATGTCCTATATTATATCCGCCACCAATTGTTGACGCGGCTTTATATCATATTTGACTTTGTCAGCCACCGATGGCTGTCAGTGCGCAACGTTTTAATTTTCTATTGGTACTGCTTTTACTTTTGGGGTAAAACTTTCACGGAAATGTTTGAAGTACAACACGTTCTGCACACTCCTAAAGTTTCAAGATGATTCCTTCAGTACTTAGAGATATATGGCAAAATGTCTAGAATCTATAATGGCTGACATGGCGATGAACGTGTTAAATAACTGAAAGCATTGTGTTTGTTTACCAATTGGATGTATTCACCAATACCTTCAACTCCCGGTTGAACGTGAAAACTTGAAAAGCGCAAAAAGTCAGGGTACAACTTTTCAGAAAAATTCGATGCATTACTTCTGCTATCTAGCGGTATCGTTACTTTCAGATTTTTTAGCGGAAAATAACCAAACAAAGATTATATGAAATATTCATCGCTAGATGGCAGAAGGAGCTGTTAAATTTTTTTTAGAAATCTGCATCCTGCCTTTAGACACTTTTCAAGTTTTTGTGTTGAACCGTGAGCTGAAGTCAATGGTGCAGTCAACTCCAGTATAACGTGCTGCTGCAAAATACGACCAAAAAATTGAGACTATGACTCATACAACACTATAAACTGCCCCGTATAACGCGTAAGACAAATTTAACATTTTCACACAGCTAATAAAATTTTTGATCCCTTTAAGGCGTATATTTTTTCTCATAAAAAATAGTTTACGAATTGAAATATTTTTTATAGTTTACTTTTAATAAATATGAAATACTTTATTATGTCCCTTTATGTGCTAGAATTTAAAAAGCTTGGTTCATATGAACCCTAAAATATTCAGTTACAAAAATGTGGATAGCCTTTCAAAATAATAATAACAGTATTTATAATAATAATAATAATGATTGTAATCACGGTAATTTTTTTTTAATGTTTAATATTTAAGAAAATGAATTTAGAAATTTTTTTAGGTATATTTTTATGTTATAAAGTGTGCTCCGCATGAAAGCGCTTGTATAAAGTGTTACATTTAATTTGAGGCGTACAAATCTGCAATATACAATTTACAAAATATAGATAACAAGATACAAACAAATGTCAGGGAAAGGACATTTAATATTCAATAAAAAAGAGATAATGTTTAAAAGCATTTTTATTTTAAGTAATAAGTCACGCCGTTATAATTTTCTGTAAAACATCAAATTGTATAACAAATTCATGATTAAATAACTGAAATTTTGTCATTAACAATCAAAACGGTACATTACCTCTCTTTATATATGCTAGCGCCCTAAAAAAGAGTAAAAAATAAATAAAAAAAAAGAATCATTTTTTAAAGTAAAGTATTGTTTCAGAAAAAGCCAGAGGGTGGGGTTTATTGTTAGTTTGGAATGCCAACAAAATTTCCATCCAGCAATGTGTTAATAATAATAATAATTAAATGTTAATTTGTATCGTAAACATAGAAACCTTACTTATAAAACAATGAAAGAAAAAAAAAAAAAAGAAATAAAGAAAAAAGAAAGGGACTGAAATAAAATAAATTTTTTCGATGTTCGACTCAACTTGCACAAATTGGTCTGACTATGCATAGCTGCCAATATTTTAATTTATTCCGAAGTACTTTCAGCCCCGTCTTTATTTCACACCA
This sequence comes from Salticus scenicus, assembly GCA_963930645.1. Taxonomy (NCBI): domain Eukaryota; kingdom Metazoa; phylum Arthropoda; class Arachnida; order Araneae; family Salticidae; genus Salticus; species Salticus scenicus. The sequence continues at coordinate 114,127,981 of OZ005660.1, forward strand.
ATTTATTTAAAAAAAAAATTTTCTTCAATATCTAACTTCGATAAAATAAGTTAAAAAAATATTTAAAAATAATAAGTGGTAAATAATAATATGTGGTCAATGTTCGACTGAACTTGCACAAATTGGTCTGGGTATGTATGTCCCACATAACGCGATTTACTATTGCCAAGAACGAATATCACGCATTATACATGTGTCTACTGTACTTGAATTCTTAAGTATGGAAAGTGTAAAATTATTATCTATATCTTTAACAGTGATAAGACATATTACACTATTTTAAAATCTTTTTATGTAATGAATGCGAATTTTACGCCGTGATTAGATTTAATCGAAAATAAATAATATTGCGCTTTGTTTCAGTAATAGATTTTATAAACTAAAAAAAAAAAAACTAAAAAAAAAAAAAGGTTCCTCTATTTTATTAATAAAAATTTATTATTTTATTATGATGAAATTTAAATAATATGAAGCTTACGAACAGTACAGTAAACAATAGCAAAAATGTCACAACAAGATTAAAACAGAAAATTCATGGTAAAAATCTTATAAAAATTATTAAACATTAATAAAATTAATAATAATAATAATAAGTAAATGTTAATTTGTATCGTAAACATAGAAACCTTACTTATAAAACAATGAAAAAAAAAAAAGAAAGAAAGAAAAAAGAAAGGGACTGAAATAAAATAAATTTTTTCGATGTTCGACTCAACTTGCACAAATTGGTCTGATTATGCATAGCTGCCAATATTTTAATTTATTCCGAAGTACTTTCAGCCCCGTCTTTATTTCACACCAATTTATTTAAAAAAAATTTTTTCTTCAATATCTAACTTCGATAAAATAAGTTAAAAAAATATTTAAAAATAATAAGTGGTAAATAATAATATGTGGTCAATGTTCGACTGAACTTGCACAAATTGTTCTGGGTATGTATGTCCCACATAACGCGATTTACTATTGCCAAGAACGAATATCACGCATTATACATGTGTCTACTGTACTTGAATTCTTAAATATGGAAAGTGTAAGATTATTATCTATATCTTTAACAGTGATAAGACATATTACACTATTTTAAAATCTTTTTATGTAATGAATGCGAATTTTACGCCGTGATTAGAATTAATCGAAAATAAATAATATTCCGCTTTGTTTCAGTAATAGATTTTATAAACTAAAAAAATAAAATTAAAAAAAAAAAAAAAAAAAAATGTTTCCTCTATTTTATTAATAAAAATTTATTATTTTATTATGATGAAATTTAAATAATATGAAGCTTACGAACAGTACAGTAAACAATAGCAAAAATGTCACAACAAGATTAAAACAGAAAATTCATGGTAAAAATCTTATAAAAATTATTAAACATTAATAAAATTAATAATAATAATAATAACAGGGATGGAACACGGGCGCAGAATTCATACCACTATCAATGTAAGAAAATTTTCTACCTCTTAAATCAACGATATTATAGGTAGATAAATTTCTTCAACAGATTCCGGTATGAATACTGCGCCCGTGTTCCATCCCTGTAATAATAATAATAATAATAATAATATATTCACTCCGTATTGCTGTTTCAAACAATAAGCCATGCCTTACCGCGTTTTTTAAAACATGACATTTAACTTGAGGTGTACGAACTCTACGATATTCAAGTACAAAAAAGGACAACAGAGTTAAAATAGAATTTTAGCAGTGAAAAACTAGGGAAAGTTAATTAATATTTAAGAAGAAAGACTTAATGTAACAGGATCGGGTATGTTCCTATCTTTAATAAAGAAGCATCAATAAACTGGCGTTGTAAAAATATTACTTACAAACTTTGAATAAAACTTCGAGTTTATTGCATTTTATGGTGTTTATTCAAAGTTTGTAAGTAATATGTTCCTATCTTGTTATGCGAGCCGCTCCTTTACACATTTTTCAAAAACATTACATTACAAAACAAAATTATTTTTCCTATTCGTAATTAAATCATATAAGTTTTCGCTCCAGCAATCGATATAGTAAATGCCATTGATGTTTATACATACCAACGTCGCATACAGAGTCAAGTTCAAATATGCAATATATATTTTTTTTTTTTTTTTTTTTCTGCATTATAGAGGCGGGTCTTGTTTTCTTTTTGAATTGTTTCACAATGCCTCGTCTGTATTGTGATAATTTTATAAAAAGAAGCCAATTTGCATAATGAACTTCAAAATGCTGCTTAGGAAACACTAAGAAAAACATAAAGGTAAATTAAAATAGTTTTCTGAAAGATTATATACAGATATTTACTTTCAGATGATACAGATAATAACAACTGACGGCACTGTGACACCAATAAAAAATGAAATATCACTGTAACTCGAAAAATAATGTTAGGAACGAGCTGTAAATTTGAGACGCATATTTTTCATAATAACTGTTCTATTCGTGCAAAAATTAATATAGTTCATAATTCATAATTTTTTCGAATATGAATTTATTAATGATTTTCATAATTCCAAAAAAGATATCGATCAAAAAAATGCATGGAATGTGTTTGGGTCACTACATTCTAACGCATTAAAAAAAAAAAAAAAAAAATGCAGAATTTCAATATAATAATTTTACATATAATACTTCATTCTGATGTATATAAAAAAATTGAATATAATAATTATTTGAAAGATAAAAAGTAATGTTTGTCATATCCATTTAACATTAGCATTCCCATTCTTTCACAGCTTATAACTCTAAGAAAAATTGAGCGTAATACACAAACTATATCATTTCACGCGTTGATTTGATCCAAATAATTAAATATATATAATTTGAGTAACTAATTACCTTTGTAACACTCAGCAAACAAAAGATAGATGAAAATACCAACCTGTAAATAAATTTTCGAATAAAATTATTGTCACGGTGATAATTTAATTTGAGTACTAATGATTAGTAAAAAGAAGTTAAAGTACTTACGCAGAAGGGAAATGACACAAACACATAAGCCTAACGAGGAGATAATATTTTGCAAAAACCAATAAAGTAATAGAAACAGTCAACATATTATAGTTAAGTGAAAAGGATAAAATTACCAAAAAGATCCGATAAAAGGAAAAAGAAAAGAGAATTCATGAATTGAAAATTGGAATTTTAAATGCTGAAAAATCGAAATGTTCACTCATTAGGAAACTGCATTTCTATCAGTATATATATATATATATATATATATAAATATATATACACATAAGGGCAATTATCGTTAAAAAAATTAAACTTGATGCTAGTTTTAATATGTAGATCATCCCTAAGCAAAATCTAACTATATTGTTATATACTAGATATTATTACAAATCGATCGGTACTAACAGCATGTTTCTACGGTTAATTACGGCAAAATTAGGCGGGAGGGGGAGGAGGCGGGGTTTTTCATTCATTTTTTTTTCTTTTCTTTTTTTTTTTTTTTTTTTCTTTTTTTTCTGACTGTATATAATTCATATCAAGGCCTAAACCTAGATTATTACTCAATTATATCGGACACTTTCTTTTAAAATGGCAGCCATTGAAATAATTTAAACTCTCATAAATAACTTATTTATGATCAGATTTGCATTAAGGTCGGTATATATATATATCTCACATGAAGATCTCAACTCAACATTTTTTTGTAATCAACATGATCCACCAGTCTCTTTAGATCTGGCAGTTTTCTATTCAATAGTCACCAATAATTTTGAGAAGTGATGTTTTATGTACAGTCGGAAAAAAAAAAAAAAAAAAAACGTAACACCCGCTGTAATTTCGTTATTCATTGACGCAGGAACTTCAAATAGACATAATTCATCAGGGAATTAAATGCGCTTTCTGAAAATGTCGTCACATTTTGAATTAGGGGTCATCTACATATTGAAATGAGCGCTAACTTGAAATAAAATTTGAAATTAAAAATTAGGAAAATTATCCTATCATTGTATATTAGAGAATTTCGTGATGCTGGTTGCAGCGATGTAATAACCTGAACATCTTGGAACACGTATGAAATTAAAAACACATTTATATTCGAAATTAAAGGTTTAAAAAATTTTAATTTAAGCTGTCTTAAAACACATTAATATTAATTGTTGATAATAGTTAAAATCATGGCTAGTTAGTAATATTTTTCTTAAAAATGATATTTTCGTATAAATTTGAATTCAATATTTAAAGTCTGATTTAAACAATATCTGTATTATCACTTATCGCTTGTATGTCCTTTCTGAGGAGACATTAAAAAATCGAGCCACGCCTTATCAGTGTTCCTGTGCAAATGAAATGTTAGTTTTCTAAAACGTGTAACTATAGGCTACAATTCGGCTACCGGGAAATTTTAGCAGAAAGATTTATTTTATTTAATGATGAAGTAAAATAAAACAAATTATTACAATTATACGTGTGACTTTTTAAAGGAAAGCCAAAAGGCGTGTCTTACTGTTCAAAATAGGAAAATATGCCGAGCGCAAAGTGTTAATTTTGAAACATGAATTAAACAGATTTGCATAAAAAGGATTGTCTAGGCGAAAGAATGAAAAAACAAACCAACACCATAATATTGGAAAGAAATCGTAAATTCAATATTTTGCGCGTGAATGCTTGTTTCTTGTAGTTAGTCATGTTAAATCTATTCAAGATGTTTTCTACGTGCTTGTAGAAATGGCGAAATGAAAGAAAAATGTGCGTTATGTTTAATTAGTTTCTTCTTTTTTTTTTTTTTTTTTTTTTTTTTTTTTGTGGCTGTCAGGTTTACGTGTCTTTATACTTTCGTTTGTCATTCTTTGCCGTGAAGTTTTAGAGTGTCTAACCTTTAATAACACAGGTCTACAAAAGTGATGTTGACAAAATTTGATTTGATAATTTTAGTTGATCTTTATGTTTTTTTCATGTGCTGAAACCGAAAATGCACATTGTTTTTCTCTATCACATATAGATTTTTGTCAATACAGGGTGTTTAGAAACACAGTTTCTTACATACATATACCATCATAACAATAGGTTGGTTAGTTGGTATGGTTTTATGTCGCACTAGTGCTGCGCAATTACAAAAATAGGTAACCATGATTAATTAATCATGGAAACATCCTATGAAACGTACCATAAAGTTTTATTGTTGGAAAAGTAATGAAGGAAATTGCATAGGTAGGCACCCTGTATTGACAAACATCTACATGTGAATGAGGAAAACTGGCTACATTTTCAGATTCAGCACACCAAAAAACATAAAGATCAGTAAAAATTATAAAATCAAAATTTTGCAGGTCGATCAGCGTAATCTCTGTTAAACATTGTTAGAAATTGATAAAAACTCTTAATGAAACCGAAAATGGAATTCTAGCAAACTTCTTTTCAATCTTAATATCAACATCCTAAAATATCTGAATATTTTTGTATGATCGTGTAAATATTTATTCTCATTGTACTGTCTTCTACAGAAAACATTTTCTTTTTTGTGTATCATTTATGACAATATCATTATGATTTGTTCAATATAATGTTATTAAAATATGGAAATTTATGTAAACACTTCTCATGGAACTCAATGCTTTGGAATTATTTCGGATATCCGTGTGCACAAACCAGCGGTGGTAATTCCTCTCTTTTCAGTAGGGAACATCCCATACTGAACATGAATAAAATACATCCGTTTCAAGGAATTCCAAAAATATAATATTTTGGGGATGTAATAAAATAGCTATCGCAATTTCCGTAAGTATATTCGGCAGCAAAATTATTCGAGCGCTAGTAATAATTTGGTGTATCACTCACACGACTTTCTCTTACCCTGAAATTGAATACTATAAATACAGATTGGAGACTAAGAGGTAAGATAACGATGTTATGTAAACCTATGTTAAACAACTCAAATTAGGCATCGGGAGAGTTTTATATGATAATTAGTTCTGTGTGAGGAAGTGCAACAGCTCCCTAAACCCCCCTTTTCATTAATCCACCTACATTTATATAGAATTTAATTCGGTTATTAAAAAATAATTTATCAAAATTATTATTTAAAATATATATATATATATCTTTTATGATAATGCAGGCGATTTCCATATTAGAGAAGTAGTATAACACTAAATATCCAAAAAAAGTCCATTTTATTCTCAATATAAAAAAAAAAAAAAAAAAATTCTTTTTTTTTTTGTTAAAAGAAAAAAAAAAAAAAAAAAAAAAAAGTGGATAACTTTGTTTTAAATTATTGCAGATCAATGGTTCAACCTTTCGTTTTAAAGGTATTGGCAAGCTCTTTTGAAAGATACCCATCATGAAAATTTACTCTCCTGGATGGGGAACCTCCCCCCCAGGGGGGGAGGTAAGGCTCCTACATACACAATTTTTTTTCCAGTTAACTATCTCTATTACAATATATATATATATTCGTTTCATTTGGTTTAGGGCAGTCTATAGACGTTAAACTCTACTTACCTGCAATTTCCCCTATAGACGTAATGTATTAGAATTATCTTGATTGTCCCTGTACACGAACCATTTGCTTGATCTTAACGAAAAGCTTACTGTAGCATCTATATATGATTCACATTTAGAATACTAAGTTTGAAATGTCTGCTACTATTTGTTCTTGAGATATGCTGATAACAGACAGACACACACACAGATACACAGACATACACACAGACACACATACGTACACACAGACCATTTGCTAAAAACATAATTTTCGTATTCAGGGGACCTCAAAACGCGTAAATATAACAAAATCTCGCGTTCGAAAATTTGACCCAAAAACAATACTTTCTCTACTTTATGAGTAAGAGAAAATATACTGCTTTGTTAAATAAAACCTTGTCGAATCATGATCTTAGTCTGTCTAGGAACAAGATTCAATATTCTGGTGTGTCACTCACACGACTTTCTCTTACCCTGAAATTTAATACTATAAATACAGGTTGGAGATTAAGAGGTAAGATAACGATGTTATGTAAACCTATGTTAAACAATTCATATTAGGCTTTTGAAGAGTTTTATATGATAATTAGTTCTGTGTGAGGGGGGCTACCACCTCCCACAACCCCCACTCTCATTAATGCACCTACATTTATATAGAATTTAATTCGGTTATTAAAAAATAATTCTGTTTTTAAAAAATAATTTATTAAAATAATTATTTAAAAAAATTATCTTTTATGATAATGCAGACGAATTCCATATTAGAGAAGTAGTATAACACTAAATATCCAAAAAAAGTTCATTTTATTCTCAATATTAAAAAAAAAAACGATTTTTTTTTTCTAAGAACGATTTTTTTTTTTTTTTTTTTTTTTTTTTTGTTAAAAGTAAAAAAAAAAATCGATAACTTTGTTTTAAATTATCGCAGATCGATGGTTCAACCATTTGTTTTAAAGGTATTGGCGAGCTCTTAGGCAAGGCTCCTACATACCCAATTTCTTTCCCCAGTTAACTATCTGTATTACAAAATATATATATTCGTTTCATTTTTTTAGTGCAGTCTATAGATGTTAAACTCTACTTACCTGCGATTTCCCCCATAGATGTAATGTAGTAGAATTATCTTGATTGTCCCTGTACACGAACCATTTACTTGATCTTAACGAAAAGCTTACTGTAGCATCTATATATGATACATATTTAGAATACCAAGTTTGGAAAATCTGCTACTATTTGTTCTTGAGATATGCTGATAACAGAGAGAGACACACACACACAGACACACACACACACACATACACACAGACACACACACAGACCATTTGCGAAAAACATGATTTTCGTGTTCAGGGGACCTCAAAACGTGCAAATATAACAAAATCTCGCGTTCGAAAATTTGACCCAATAACAATACTTTCTCTACCTTATGTGTAAGAGAAAGTAACAAGGATTTATTTAACAAAACAGTATTAAATGCACATTTTTTAATTGGAATTTTTTCTAGTATTCGAATAATATTGCTGCCAATAGAAAAGACGTTGCCGAGATATATCCCTACTACTGTGAATGCACATTTAGTCTATTTTTAAATTATCATTTTTCTGAACAGCATAAAGATACAGTGGTGGACATAATTACAAGACACTTAACTAATTTAACAAATATTGAAAGAAAAGATTCAGAGCTTAAAAATATTTTATCAAATGCGTCTGAAACATAAATTTATTCTTTTATCACACGTAATTGTTTTACAGAAATAATATTTTTATAGAGTTTAATAAAAAAAAAAATTTAAAAAAATTAAAAATACCATGGACAAAATGATAAAAAAACCCAACATTTTAATTAAAGCACCTTCATTTTTTCGAAAATAATGTGGAATATGCAAATTTTCTACACGCTGTTATGACGCCAGCAGTTAACTAAAGCAGACGATAACCGACTTCACGCATTTACAAACATGCCACGAGGTACAGAATTAAAATAAAGTGAAATTCTCGAAATTTGGAGATTAAATGGAACTGGTGCTCCAATTAATAATATTTCAAAAGTTATTATACGCTCTAGAAGGGCAATTAGACATGTTTTGAAAAGAGGAATTAATAGATCGGTGGTTAAAATATGCTGGACGTACTCCTTGCTTGTCCTCCAGAGGCTGACGCCATGTGCTTTCGCTCGCTACATAGAATAAGATGGCCACTTCAGGCCTTAAAAACGCTTTGAAACTGAATTGTTCAAGGAGAACCATTCGCAGGGTGTTGCATAATGCTTCTTATGTGAAATATAAAAAAATGAAGAAAAAACTACCGCTTTTAAGCTGACACAAAATGGAGCATCTAAACTTCGCTAAACAAACTATGGCCTGGACCTCCAAATGGTACTCTGTGATATTTTCTGATGAAAAAAAGTTTAACCTGGATGGTAAAAATGGGTTTTAATATTATTGCCATGATTTACGGAAGTCTCCTCATGTACTAAGGAGCCGCCAAATGGGTGGAGGCAGAGTATTGGTTCGGGCTATTTTTTCGGCTCGAGGGAAAACGGATATTGTTTTTGTGCATTCAAGAATGAATTCCGAAAAGTATAAGAATCTTCTTAAAGATCAACTAGCCATATACGGTGAACTTCTTTGTGGCGAAAACTACACTTTCCAGCACGATAACACGCCGATTCATGCATCACACGAAACAAAAGAGTGGCTTTCAGAGCAAAGTATCAATGTTCTCCCGTGGCCTTCTCGCTCTCCAGACTTAAATCCCATCGAAAACTTGTGGAAGATCTTAGCTCGTGCGGTTTACCGAAATGGGAGGCTGTTTATATGTGTCGAAGACCTAAAGAATGCTATAAAATGTGCTTGGGAAGAACTGTGTTGCAATATTTTGTTAGAATTGATACATTCGATGCCGAATCGCGTCTTTCATGTTATAAAAAACAATGGTGACTCCACCAAATATTGAATAACCATGTTAGAGGATTTCCTTTTAGACTATCAGTGTCTGCTAATTATGTTGACCACTGTATTTGGAAAAAATGGTTGGTGTCTTATAATTTTGCCCATTATGTTTTTAAGTTTTTTCATTAAATTGTATGAAAATATCATTATTATAGAATAATTATATATGATAACAGAATAAATTTATGTTTTTGACGTCTTTGATAAAACGTTTTTAAGCTCTGAATCTTTTCTATCACTATTTTTCAAATTAGATAGTGTCTTATAAATATGCATAAATATTGTTACATAAATATTTTAACGTGATTTAATGTCATTTTCGTCGTACAGTCGGTAAGTCAGAAGAGCGACACAGAAACCTTACTAATCCAATAGTTGGAACAGATTATGTGACCTGCATAAAATTGAACTTCGTTTATATTGGAAATTAAAGTTTACAAAATTTTCTATGTACAGTATTTTAAAACAGTCCGAATGTAAATATTATTATTAATGAATTTTATGACTATTACATAGTTTCATTTTTTAAATGACATTTAAGAATAAGTTTAAATATATATGTAATTACTTTTTTAATGCCTAATTAAAATAATATATTCTATTTTCTAAACAAATTAAAAATATCTATTTAAAAATTTATTGTCTAGGTTTAAGTGTTTGATAACAAAAGTAGACCGGTAAATGTTGCAGAGAAAGAATAGCTAAATGGAATGTTTTGAGTGCGTTTATTGGATAGCTATCATTATGGAAAAGCGTTCAAGAATCTTGCAACGTGACGTTAGTTACGGAGCAATGATTGTATTAAAGAGTAAAACGCGTAATTACATTCGCTGTAGGATAAATTAATTTGACAGATTTACCGACTATATGACAACGATAAATACCGTGCACATTGTTGTCAATTTTACAATATAGGCGGAATATTTTATGCTAAATATTTTCTATGGTACGTTATATCAAATACATTTACCAAAAAATACAATGGTGTAACTCTCGATTTAAAAAGTAGATATATTGGATGAAATGTTTTTTCGTGTTTACATGAATATGACATAATATGATTTTATTTTAGCAGCATATGTTGCTTATTACGCGCTCTAAATTGTTTAAAAGATCAAAATTCAGATTTATAGAGCTCTATAACACAAAGTAAAATATTTTATGAAGCTCCTGTTTTAAAAGATCATTCGCCGGCAGAGTAAAGTTGTGTTCCTGGAAGAGAATACCTTCTGCTTTGTTTCCGGTGATAGCCGTATGTTCATGCGAAAGAAGAATGATAAACGTTTGAACTAATTTGCCTGCAGCTTAAAGACACCGCATTTGTACTGAGTGAAAGCCATATCTTATGTCGGTAGAAACACTCGACTCACTATCCCAGTACCACTGTCAGAAATATAAATTTACGATAGGAAATTGAACCAATTGTGTTGCCACTTATGAGACCTATTCAAGAAAGTTATTTCTACATAGCAACACATACAGCCATGCTTGGTGTAATCCAGCGAATTCTAGAGATTGGTCATGCTGCATATTTCTACAAGATTATCAGATACCTTTTATTTATTTATTTTATTTATATTTTAATCCACGAACTGTAGATATAATTCGACGACAAATCCAGAAAGATCTACAATCACCAGTAACCGATGTGGATGTGGTTGATCATGTGAACATTTACAGAGATGCCAAGTTGTTACTAACGAAAAATCAATTTCATACCACAGTAAAGAAAAAAAACTTAGCCCATTAAATTGCAGATAATTATTACAAAAGAATACATTAAAAATTTTCCGGTATTAAGATTACGGACAATCCGTAATAACTTGGCATTTCTGCATTCATGGAACACTTGCAAAATGGCATACGGCGCTTGCATATATGTCAATGAATTAAAATGTACAGTTGGGAGGAAAAACGCAACACCCGCTGTAATTTCGTTATTAATTGACGCAGGAACATCTGATAGACATAATTCAACAGGAAATTAAATGCACTTTCAGAAAATGTCGTCGAATTTTGAATTAGGGGTCATCTACCTATTGAAATTAGCGTAAACTTTAAAAATTTTTCAATAGCAACACCCAATTTTGACTTCTTATTTTGACTTTAGAGATCATTTTTCCTCTTGAAATAAAAAGTAAAACAGTGTTTTGAAAAATAGCAATATAACGTATTAGTAACCTATCCGAATGTTTCAAAATTGTTTTTAAAAACTCTTGATATACCTTATCGTGTTTAAATAGGAATTAATATATATATATATATATATTGTAAATTTATGATGTATGGTATAACAAAAAAAGAAAAGGAAAAACAAAATCTTATTTAAAAACGTATTAATAATAAATATTTGAAGAGAAACAAATCCTTTCTACTCTGTTGCAAGTATAATTGTAATAAATTTAAGCTACGGTATTGTTAAAAACCAATCTATGATGACACTAATTTCTTCTTTTAAATAATTTTTTAATACAGATGATAAATATATTGCGAAATGATTGTTTATTTTCGTGTCGTATTTTAATACGATGGAAAAATAATTACTTGCGTCGTTTATCATTTGATCAATATGAAGACTTTCTTCGCCGAATAAAAGAAGCGCGAAAGTGGTTAAAAAGCAATGTATGTTCCGTAAATACGCCAATGTGCACAAACGACTCTGTGAGAAAGACAATAAACTTCTTTATGTAAATGCTAATCGTCAGCTGCCACCACGGGCTCTGACGACGCTATGAGAGAAACATTCGATAAACTTCACATAGTTTGTTTCTTTGTATCAAATATTTATAACAAAATATCTAAATAAATAAAACGGTTTCAATAATTTAAATTATAGGAATATTATATTATATTATGTATATATTTTTATATTTATGACTTTTGGTATTTTTCAGCAATTATTTATTGCTTTAAAATTCCTAGTAAGACATACACGTGTATATTATATGCATGCATATATGTCAGATTAAGATTTATAAATATTGAAATATTCAACGCAGCTATAAATTACAACCTACTCTTTTGCAAAAATTTTATATTCATTATTTCTGAATGAGTATTTAACATTAGCCCCCTTCGAAGACCATATGGCTTGCAAACCTTGAAAAATCTGACAGCAATAAACTTCAGTTCGGTGGCGCCCTCTTCAAGATTCAGAACATAAGTTCTTACTCCGATCTAAAGAGACGCAGCAAGTAATTCTTTATTAATTTTCAAAATATCAATCGTCTGCTACCCCAACGAGCGCAAACGACACTAAGAGTACAAAAGTAAAGTCGGGAAAAAAAATAAAAATCGATACAGATTTTTGCTTTTTGCTTATCCAGTATATAGAATTTATTCCTATACAGAATAAATTTCCTGTTGTAGACTTACGATCACTGGGATCGTTGCCCCAATCGGAATCTGCGTATACTCTCAAGACAGGTTCTTCAATATTATTATATGTCAATTTAAGATTAATTTTACAGTCGGGGAAAAATAAAAACGCAACACCCGCTGTAATTTCGTTATTAATTGACGCAGGAACATCTAATAGACATAATTCAACAAGAAATTAAAAACACTTTCTGAATATGTCGTCAAATTGTGAATTAGGGGTCATCATCATATTAAAATGAGCGCCAGTTTTCAATAGCAACACCCAATTTTGACTTCATTTTCGAATTTCTGAGAGTATGGCAGTGCGGAAAAGTATACTGTTTGTATACTTTATCTTTAGTATTTATAGAGTTATAATGAAAAATGTGTTAGGGGGTTATCTGTAAATGTAGAACAATAAAATTAAAATCCTATAAAAAATAGACAAAATTTTAATGTTTCATACCGGAAATCCTTCAAGAAAATAATAATTATGAAAATTAGTAAAATGTTTTTATTTTCTAGTTCCTAAATTATCCTGAAATAAATTTTTTAGATTTGTGTATACTTTAGTACTTTTTTAGATAATCTTAGGTCTGTTAAAATACATTACACTTGCAATTAGTTCATACAGTATTCTTTGAAAAAAGTGCAATATTTTTCAAGTAAAAGTGTGTATTATGGCAGTACTGATCACCAAAAAAGCTTAAATTTTCTGTCGAAGGTGTAACATAATATACGAAATTAAATAATATATATATATATATATATATATATATATATATAAACAACGCATAAACTAAATCTTTTCGGATAAATTATTGTAAGGGCTCATGAAGTAAAGAAACAATTTCAATCGCACTTACCAGTTTTGGGTCAGTTGAACTCGTTGGAACTGTACGGTTCGTTTTATAATTTCCATGAAAATATAATTTCTTAATTGACCCTTTCGCAAGCGCTGACGTAGATTCACGCCATTTGAAAATGTGTAATTCAGTGGGCGTTTCTTTCGTAATTTGTGTGTTACATATATCTTAAGTGTGTACCCAGTGTTCATATTTCTGCAATAAAATATACTATGGATAGAAATATAGTGATTAGAACGAATGTAATTATAATGTATATCCATTTGTAATATAATTGTGAATACAGAAAAGTTGTTCTGAAATATTTTATTTTGAGAGTATAATGCGCGTAGGCGGGTCTTACTGTCAAAAAGACAAAATCCTGTGGTCGCAAAAAGTATTAAAATATATATATAAAAGTTAAAATATGTTTTTAAAAATGCATAAATTTAAAATATATTAATAAAATTTTAAAGACTAAAGTGTCCTTAAAATAATAATCCTCCCACCTACAAAATAAATAAATAAGTAAATAAATAAAATAAAATAAAGCAATATATGAAGCAAATGATTAAGGCCTTTTTAACTATGACGGTAGTTAAGAAACGATTTTACATGTCTGTCTTGCATTCCAATTCCATTCGTTTTCTATATTTGACAATTTCACATTAAACCTATTTTTCCAGAGCTGCCAACCAAATCCGGCAAATTGGTAGTACCGCCCCTTTTTCTACACCACTTAATTTTTAGAGTAATTCTCTTCAAATATATTTACGATGAATGAAGAAAACAAATACTCTAAAAATTTAGTGGTGTAGAAAAAGGGGCGTTTTTCAATAGGCGTTAACAATTTGCCGGATTAGGTTGGCAGCTCTGTTTTTCTATTTAAAACAGTAAACTCCGCCTATTTAGTTATTTTTTTTTCTTCTAGTGTTCGTTTAAAGGATTCAAAATTTATTACCAATTAATCGATGAAGTAAATACCACTTGCGAATATTTTTGTTAACATAAAATAAGGGGTTTAACACGAATACTCAATGTCACATATACTTTTCATTTCTGTATTGTTTTATTTTGAAGAACGATGAAGGCGGGGCTTGTCTTCTTTAGAAAACAGGAATTCTTGATGCTAACTCTAATGTCTAAAAATCATCATTTTTGTTTCAATTATTTGCGTTTGACGTTATTGTTATATAATTTGACCAGTAAATAAAAAATAAAAATTTTTTGTTTAATTTTCTTTGTTATTTCTTAAGATTTGATTCATTACCTTATGCAAAACTTTTTAAGAGACGGCCCCCTAAACCTCTCTAAAAGAAAGATTTATTTATATCTCGAAAACTAATAACTGGAATGAGCTGCAAATTTGCACACCCATATTTTTCAGCATTAGGATTCATTTTATGTAAAAATTAATGTAGGTCATAATTCATAATTTTTAAAAATATGAATTTATTAATATTTTTCAGAATTAAAAGTATTTTTCAGAATTAAAAGTAATGATGGATTATGTTTCGGTTTCTTCACTGTATCTCGTAAAAAAAAAAAAAAAAAAAAAAAAAAAAATTATATCGATCAATTTATTTTTTGTGAAGATATTAATAAAAGTTTGAAATATGAATTTAACATTAGCACATTCAAACTTTGGACGCTTATAACTTTGTGAAAGTAAAATATACAACCAATATACTTTTTCGCGTTGTCGCGATCCCAGGAATTCAAATATAAAATAAAAATGGGACATTACCGTTGAAGAAATCAAAGGTGCTGAGCGTTTTAATATGTTAGGGAAAGGAGGGTAAGAGTACGCACCTAGTGGATTTTTTTTTATAAAAATGAGAATTGAAAAGAGAGAACCTCGAAAATAGTCTGAGTCATAGTTTATTAACTTAGAAAGAAGGGTACACAAAATGAAAGTTTTATCTTAAAATATATATATATTAAAGAATGCAAGGGAAAAAAATAGCAAATGCGTACTCTTACCCGACATGGCGGGTAAGAGTAAGCAGGGCGTGAGTCCAAGAGTACGCACGCAGAAAATTTACAGTAGTCACATACAAATGCTCCAGTGCCTTCGTAACTTGACAGTCCTCATGCCACCACTCCTTACATAATCCACACTGGATCCAATCTTCATCATATGATTGTTCGCAGCCTGGGCATATTGTCGCCTCATCGTTTGCTGAACTTGTTGAGGGAACTGGTTTGTCGATACAATTCAGAATAAGTTTTTTCTTTGCTTTCAGAGTTTGTCCTTTTTTAGTTTTGGCTCCATTTTTATTTTTCATAGCAGCTCGATTAGCCTTTGTTTCTTCTAATTCTCTCTCTATCTCTACCTTTTCCTTTAACGCATTTTTGACTGGAGACGAAGTCATGATCTCAGATTTTTGAGATTTTCTTTTCCTTTTAGTTCCTTGTTGTTCAGGCCTAGGAAATTGCCCGATTGACTGGATACTGATATCTATCTGAGAAGTGGAAGGTGAGACTTCGTTCTCTTCAGGTGCTACTGCAACTATACAATCGTTATCCAAAGGTGCTAATGTTACTAGTGAAGGAGAATAGCAATCTTCACTTATAATGTCAGGGTTGTATGGCCCAATACCTGTAACACGGAACGCTTTTTCTGCGAGTTGAACCCTGGCTGTGGCGCTATAAGCTTTATGAAAAAACCCTGAAAGTTCGTACAGGGTTACAACTTTTCTTGGATTTTGTACGAGCCATTTTTCTGCTTCATATGAGTATAAAGCTTTCAAAGGGGCAAAGAAACCTCTATCCAACGGCTGTAGTACATGACTCGTATGTGGTGGAAGAGTAAGGAACGTTATATGATTCTCTCGACAAAACAAAACTGCAGTTAGTGAGCAGTGGGATGCGTGATTATCTGCTATTAACAGAACAGGGTCTTCTGCAGACGGTTTAGCATGTTTGAGAAAATGTTTCAGCCAGTCACTGAACAAATCGGAATTCATGTAACCAGTATCGCTGATCAAAGGCAAAGTTCCAATGGGTGCATCTTTGTACAAAAGAGGATTCATTCTCTTTCTAGGAAAAATCAATGCAGGCGGGACGAAAACTCCTGTAGCACTCATGCAGCAGATAGCAATGACTGTTTGACCTCTTTCTGCACTTGAAATTTTGCAAACAGTTTTTTTGCCATTTGGTGTTATCACCTTCGGTTGTCTATTGGGGACTACTGAGATACCAATCTCACCCATATTGAATTTTCTATGGCCAGGAAACTTTTTCTCCAGACAACAGCCCTTCAGATTATTATAGAACCGTGTTACTTGCACTTTGTTGATACCTATTGCTCTAGCGACACTGCACTGCTCTGGATTTCGAACCGAAAGGTTATGCCGTTTACAAAATGATTTTAACCAATCTTTACCAGCTGATTTCTTCTCATTATTAAATCTACCAGCAACTCCATTCACATCAGCATACGCGAAAGCAACTTTCATCATGTGCTTCCGGGTCAACCCATAAAACATACTATCCAAGTCTCTGCAATGTTGAGCAAGTTCCCTTTCCATCTCATCTGTTAAAACTCTTTTGAATCGTCCAAGTGCAGTTGGAACCGTGCCCTGAAAAAGGAAAAAAAAAAAAAGGGTTAAGAGGTAAGTAATAATAGGTTATATTTGCGATATGAAACATCTAAAAATTATGTCTCCAGTTCCAAATAAAAAATATATGTTTGCTTACATGTATGCTGAATCGGAATAATTAAATAAAAGTATTACAGCCCAGCCTTAATTATTTTTCTTAAAGTGCACTCGTTGATTCCCAAATCATTCGCCATCTTTTTTTTTACCTCCAATCTTCGTTTAGCTTCTACCATCATCTCCCTTGTGAATATCTTTCTATCAGATTTCCGCTTATAGGGTGTCATTTACTATAAAAGAGGGGTATATTCTATGAAAAAGGGAGAAAAAATATAAGTTCAAGTATAAAAAATATAAGCAAAATAAAATAGCGTAATTCAAATTATTTTTATTTCCGAAATTAAAAAGTCATAAATTTTTAATATTTAAAAATAATAAAAATCATAAATTTTAACCCATAATTCATAAAATATTGTTGTCAATCTCAGTTTTTTATAATACTAATAATGTTAAAATAAAATGCAAAGTTTTATTGGAATGGCCGCTTCAAATCACAGAGCGGATAAGAGTACGCATATCTGTCACTCAATTTTCCGTGTAAAAATATAGTCTTGATATCAATATGTGTAAGACTTAAATTCTTATAAAGACTCATTGCCAAAAAAATTCTCAAATTTGTGTGAGACGCCACTGGGGTGGATGTCTCATCGTAGTATATTTCATATCTCTGTAAAAAGCCCTTTGCAACCAGCCTAGCTTTGTATTTTTCAACTTAATTCTGACTGTTATATTTTCCTTTGTATGCCCATTTGCATTCTACTATTTTCGCCCCTGGTGAAACCTCAACTAAAGCCCAGAGTGTCATTCTGCTTGAGTGAATTTTTCATCTAATGTAGTATTTACCCAATTTTCCTTTTCTACAGGGTTTTCCATACTTAATATGTCATCCCAGCATTTTGGTTCACTTATTCTTTCATTGTGTATTGTGAATGCGAATATATCTGGTGGTACCCCTTTATTAGATCTTTGTGATCTATGCGGAATATTTTGTGAATTGTCTGACACAACACTATTATTGGTTTTATTTATCTCTGAGTCCATTATTTGCAAATTTGATGATGGATTTCTATTATCACATTTCCTATCATTGTTTTGTGATGTTTCATATTTAAGTATCGCTTTTCAACAAATTTTACGGTTCGACTAATAATTAGGTTTTTGCCATTTGTGCAGATCCTATATCCTTTGCTTCTATTATCACATAGCCTCCTAAACTAGATGCCTGTCGCGTGGCTAGTAAACGTGGCAAAAGTTCAAGCGGTAGACAGCGTCCCTTGTACAGATTGCTGGACTTTTTTAAAAGTGGGATTTTATATACATAAAAAGCGAATAGAATCGAAGAAACGTCGATTATATATATCATATATGACTTCTTAAAATTATTGGTGAAAGTCGAATAAAAAAGTAGCGCAATCTGTACCGGGTGGCGCTGTCTACCGCTTGAACTGTTGCCAAGTTTAAGAGCCACGCGACAGGCATCTAGTTTAGGAGGCTATGATTATCGTACCCTACGAATGTACCTTCCTGTGCTGTATTATCTAATTTTCCCCTTTGTATCTTTTGCACGTATCCATAGGCACAACAACCAAATGGTTTTAACATCGATAGGTCAGAAAGTTATTTGATGTCATTGCGATGTATTCCCTCAATTTTGTAAAAACTTCATCCTTATTTGTCAGTAGGTTAGTAACTGTAAATCTACTAAAGTCATCTATGAAGGTTAAAAAATAGTATTTTCCACCGACCGTGGTGGTTGTCATTGGCCCACCCAAGTCAGTGTGTACCAACTCTAGTGCTTTTGTTGTGCTAAATTGAGCCTTTTTGGTATAATTGAGCCTTCCCAGACAGCACATCGTCTTTCCAGGATACCTTCAAGATGTCTTCTGGATGAAAAGACATCCCAGAAACATCCTTAAGATGTACTGTGGATAAGTTAACCCTAATTGTGCTGTTAGGGTTTTTGATTTGAATTTAACTTATACTACAGAATTATAATTTTCAGATTTGTCTGCTTTTCTTTTAGAATATTCATCAATTAGTTTCGAGCGTATAAACTCTGGTGTCAAACCATTTTCATCCCTAGATTCTAAAGATGTAATTAATACATCATAACTCGGAGGTAAGGAACAGAGCAATAGTGCTGAAAGGTGTCTGTCATTTATTTCTTAACCAATTGAGGTTAGTTTATCGCGTAACTGATAAATTTGAGTTAAGTGTTTAATGATATCTCCACCCTCAGTTAATTTTATAGAATAAAGCTTTTGCAATAGGAAAAGTTTAGTGCTGAGGGTTGAGTTTAAAGAGTTCCAACATTCTCTCGCGGTTTGAAGGTTTTAAACATGAATGATCTGGTTATCCTCTATTAAAAGGTTTATAATAGCACGAGACATTCTATTTTTGTTATTCCATGTGTCATTTATCGGATCTGGAGGATCATTTAATACCACTGAGTATAATTCTTCTTTTTGGAGAAACATCTCCAGTTTAAACTTCCAAACATCATAGTTTTGTGAGTTCAATTTTTCGATAATAGTGTCTTTTCGAAAACTCATTTTGATATTTCAATTTTGTTTATTTCTGAAATATAAAAACTTATATTTTATTTTTAATCATTTAAATGTTTATTTGAAATGTTCATATAACTATACTTTCACTTCTTTTGTTTTTAATGTTTACTTAAGTTTCTTCACTTTCGTTTTGATGTTCACTTACGTTTTGAAGAAAAAAAAATTACTTTAGCTTACATTTTATTTTTAATGTAGCAATTTCTTGAAATATGCAAAGAAAAAAAAACTTTTGTCAAGAATAAATTTGAAATTTCGGTTCAGCGCACATCGGAAGCATAATCTGTTGATGATGACAAAAGAATTATTTAAATCATATCTTAAGTATTTAATTGATTTAATTTGATATTTGTAATATATCTTGTAAAATAGTTCAAATAAGCTTATAAGGTAAGTAATATCCGCTCACCTTGTTAATGAGTATCCTCCACAATTTCTGGTTCCAGAAACTTATGTATTCAGTGAGTGTTTAGGAAGTTTTGTTTTCAGAGTAAATTTCTTTTCTGCTAAGCTATTTAAAAGATAATTTTAAATATATAAATAACAGTGTTTTAATTAAATTAAACCAGCATCCTCTGGCTTGGTTTGTGAATAATAATTATATATTATATTATATTGTGTGAATGAAAGATGAACCCACATGTTTATTTTAATTACATTTTTTTTAATACTAATACATTGAAGGAAAAAAAAAAAAAAAAAACGAACAGACTTCACCACACGTACATAGAATACAGACGACTAATCACAACCAATGCGTCACGGCGACGCTCTAATGTAGATGTATATATCCAAGATGAAAAAAAAGTCAAGCGAAATGTTTTTCGAACAATATGAAAAAGAAAGTTTTAGAAATAAATAAAAGAATACCATTTGAGTTTATTTCTCACTAACAAAAATGTCTATTATGGCTGTACTGATCACCAATAAAGTTTAATTTTTTTTCGTAGGTGTAACATAATATACGAAAGGAAATATTATATATATATACAGCAACGTATAAACTAAATCTTTTCGGATAAAATATTCTTAGGATTCATGAAGTAAATATTAAACAATTTTAATCGCACTTACCAGTTTTGGGTCAGTAGAACTCTTAGGTACTGTACGAATCGTTTTATAATTTCAATGAAAATATAATTTCTTAATTAACCCTTTCGCAACTACTGACGTAGACTTACGTCATTTGAAAATCTGTAACTCTGTCAGTGGGTGGTTCTTTCGTAATTTGTGTGTTACATATTTCTTAAGTATTTACTCAGTGTTCATATTTTTGCAATAAAATATACTATGGAAAGAAATATATTGGTTAGAAAGAATTAAATTAATATGTATATCCATTCGTAAGATAAATCTAAATACAGAAAATTTGTTATGAAATAATTTATTTTGAGAGAATTACGCCCATAGGCGGATCTTACTGTCAAAAAGATAAAATCCTGCGGTCACAAAAGTGTTAAAATACATTTAAAAAAGGTAAAGTATATTTTTAAAAATATATAATGTTAAAATATATTTATAAGATTTTAAAGACTAATGTATCCTTAAAATAATAATCTTCCCCCCTAGAAAATAAAATAATAAATAAAAATAAAGCAATATATGAAGCAAATGATTAAGCCTTTAACTATGACAGTAGTTAAGAAACTATTTTACAAGTCTGTCTTGCATTCGTTTTTTTTTTTTTTTTTTTTTTTTTTTTTTTTTTAATTGACATTTTTTACATTCAACCTATCATTCTATTTAAAACAGTAAACCCCGCCTATTTAGTTAATTATTTTCGTCTAGTGTTCGTTTAAAGGATTCAAAATTTATCACCAGTAATTGATGAAGTAAATACTACTTGTGCATATTTTTGTCAATGTAAAATAAGGGGTTTAACACGAATACTGAATGTCACATTTACATTTCTTTTCTGTATTGTTTTGTTTTGAATAACGAAAAAGGCGGGGCTTGTCTTCTTTAGAAAACAGGATTTCTTGATTCTAACACTAATGTCTAAAAATCATCATTTTTGTTTCATTTCTTTGCGGTTGACGTTGTTGTTATATAATATGACCCGTAAATAAAAAATAAAAATATTTTGTTTAATTTTCTCTGTTATTTTTTATGATATGATTCGTTAACTCATGCAAAACTTTATAACAGACGGTCCTCTAAACTACTCCAAAAGAAAGATTTATTTATATCTCGAAAACTAACAACTGGAATGAGCTGCAAATTTGCACACCCATATTTTTCAGCATTAGGATTCATTTTGTAAAAAATAATATAGGTCATAATTCGTAATTTTTATGAATATGAATTTATTAATTTTTTTAGAATAAAAAGTTATGATGAATTATTTTTGGATTTCTTCACGGTATGTCGTAAATGTATACATATATATATATATATATAAAGTTTTTGTTTTTGTGAAGAAATTAATAAATGTTTTAAATATGAATTTAATCTAAAAATAGGGCATTTATTGGAAAAATCAAAATTGGTGCGCGTTTTAATATGTAGACGACCCCCAATCCAAAATTTCAGTTTTTTTTCTGAAAGTACTCACAATTCCCCGTCGATTAGCAACGAAGTTACGTTGAGTGTTGCGTTTTTTTTCCCCGGCTGTACATATAACTTCAGTTGTTTTAAATGTACTACCTTCATTCTGAATTTGAAATTTCTGGCGCATACTCTAATACCAATTTTAAAACGTTAGTTAATAAAATGTATTATCTAAACAAATAATAAAACTAATTTTAATTTCATGATACTTATTCATTCAAGTTGTTGGAATAACATATGCTCACAAACACATGCATATATATATATATACAGGGTGAGTTTGACATAATCTGCCAAACGAAAGTAGGTGATAGAAGAGTCCATGGGGAGCATAAAACACCATAGAAACCCTGTCCTATCTCTAACGGTTTCCGAGTTATAGTAGATAGGGTGACATCATTTACATCAAGATACCTTAATATGACGGCGGGCTACAAGCGCTAAAACATCGCCGAAATTTAAAATCGAGTTGTCACCAAATTCTTTAACCGGCAGTTCTGCAAACACCGTTCAAGCTACAATCGGTCAAATTTACCAAAAACGTCTCTATCCTACAAGCTTTAGAATGAGCTCACAATAAACCATATCGGTGTTCTAGTTCAGGAGAAATTTAGCCTTTTCTTTGAAATACATCACGGAAAACGGCATTCGTCGAAATACGGTAAATGGAACCAGTAAATGGAACGTATGCAAATTCATGACTATCTGCATATGTACTCTTAGTGATATAAAGATGTATTCCAACCTTCCTGCGCGCGCATCCCACTTGCGGGTACAAAAGGCGAGTCAATCTGTAACAGCTTATTAGCTCGTCAGCTTCTTTTACGTTTTATGCAATATATTGATTTAGCATTTTCTGGATTTTCCCTGAGCTCGGCCGATTCTTTTCACGCTGCTGTCACGTCTACTTGCTCTCTCTTAGTTCATACTTAGTATGTTTTCCTTCATTGGTACGAATTAACCAAGTTGGTTCTTATTCCGTAGCACTTTTTTACTTTCTTCTATATGTAATAATATAGAGAAAGTATTGGATTCGCGAAAATTTTCGACCTCCGTTTTTTGAGGGATCTACACGTTTTGGGATGTCCTGAACACGAATTGATAGTTTTTAAAAAATGTCTGTCTGTGTGTCTGTCTGTCTGTCTGTCTGTCTGTGGTTTAGTGTTTTCACCGTATCTCACGAACCAATGAATGAAATTCAACCAAACTTGGTATAAACTTGGACCCTGGCGGGGCATTGTGCTGATTAGATTTCGGGATCAATAGCCCATCAGGTGGCGCTGTGATCGCATTTCATGTAAATTTTTAACATGGCAGTATAGGACAAATTTTCGTATTTTTCACCGTATCTCACGAACCAATAAATGAAATTCAACCAAACTTGGTATATAGTTGGAACCTGACATGGAAAGGGTCTGATTAGATTTTGGGATCAATCGCCCAGCAGATGGCGCTGTGATCGCATTTTATGTAAACTTTTAACATCGCAGCATAGGACAAAATTTCGTATAAATGTACATAATGAGCGTTATTTTAAACTTGTGATTGTAAAATTAATATGAATTATTGATAATAGTAGTAGTTAACTACGAAAAAAATTTTGTGCATGTGGGGGCACCGGTTCCCCCCCTGGGGGGGAGGTACCCCCCCCCGGGGGGGGGGGTAAATTTTCAAGATGGGTATCTTTCGAAAGATCTTGTCAATACCTTTAAAACGAATGGTTGAACTATAAATCTGTGACAATTTGAAACAAAGTTATCGATTTTTTTACTTTTAACAAAAAAAAACTTAGAATTTTTTTTTTTTTTTTTTTTTTTTTACGAAACTTAACCAAACTTGGTTAGTTGTTCCCCGACATAAACTGGTGCTGATTACATTTAGGGATCAGTAGCTCAACAGGTGGCGCTGTGATCGCATTTTTTCTAAATTTTTAACATGGCAATATAGGACAAAATTTCGTATGAATGTACATAATGAGCGTTATTTTAAACTTGTGATTGTAAAATTAATATGAATTATTGATAATAGCAGTAGTTAACTACGAAAAAAAATTTGTGCATGTGGGGGCACCGGTTCCCCCCCTGGGGGGTACTTCGAAAGATCTTGTCAATACCTTTAAAACGAATGATTGAATTATAAATCTGTGACAATTTGAAACAAAGTTATCGATTTTTTTACTTTTAACAAAAAAAAAAACTTAGAAAAAAAAATCTTTTTTTTTTTTTTTTTTTTTTTTTTTTAACGAAACTTAACCAAACTTGGTATTTAGTTGTTCCCCGACATAAACTGGTGCTGATTACAATTAGGGATCAGTAGCTCAACAGGTGGCGCTGTGATCGCATTTTTTCTAAATTTTTAACATTGCAATATAGGACAAAATTTCGTATAAATGTACATAATGAGCGTTATTTTAAACTTGTGATTGTAAAATTAATATGAATTATTGATAATAGCAGTAGTTAACTACGAAAACAATTTTGTGCATGTGGGGGCACCGGTTCCCCCCCCTGGGGGTAAATTTTCAAGATGGGTATCTTTCGAAAGATCTCGTCAATACCTTTTAAACGAATGGTTGAACTATAAATCTGTGATAATTTAAAACAAAGTTATCGATTTTTTTTTACTTTTAACGAAAAAAAAAAAAAACTTAGAAAAAAAATCATATATTTTTTTTTAAATATTGTTACTGTTTGAATATGTATTACTTTTACCAAAAAAAAAAATTAGAAAAAAATCGTATTTTTTTTTTTTTTTTAAATATTGTTACTGATTGAATACGTATATAGGAAAATATAGAAGAAAGTCTTGTGGTGGCCACAACATACTAGTTTCTTCTACTTTTGTAAATTAATATTGAAATTTTATCCCTTTTTGTTTACCCTTCTGAATTTTATTTTCAATTGAAGTCATCACCGGGATCGTATTGTCATACCTTCCAACCTGTAAACACATATGCCTAGTTTTAGAAATGAGGAGTTCGCGGATATGCATGTTATCTATGGATTTTGCGATGGTAACTCTCGGAGAGCCGAAGAAGGGTACCGTCTACGTTATTCACATTGTCGTGCGCTCAACCGTGCTGTATATGCCGCAATTCATCGAAGGCTTAGGGAGATTGGGTCGTTCGGTAGGATGTACGAAAGGGGCCATGGTCGCCGCTCTGCACCACTGAGGAGTCCGTACTCGACCGAGTGGAGGAAAATCCAAATATGAGTTCACGCGTACTTGCGAGAGAAGGTGGAATCTCCCAAAGTAAAGTGATGAATGTTTTGCGCAAAAACCAGTATCATCCATACCACTTCACACCGGTACAAGAATTACACCGCTCAGATTTCCAAAAGTGGTTAACATTCTGCCGCTGGCTTTTAGAGCGAGATATTGAGGAACACCATTTCCTTAGAACGATACTGTGGACAGATGAGTCACTTCTCACTCAGGATGGCACGTTAAATTTACATAACTGGCATCATTACGCTCAACAAAATACATTTGTAGCACGAAATTCATCATTCCAGACGAGATTAAGTTTAAATGTTTGGCTTGGAGTGGTTGGCGATCGCTTGCTAGGTCCACATGTGTTCCAAGGTCATCTGAGAAGTAATACATACATATTTGGAGTTTCTGGAACATCATATTCCAGGATTACATAATGTCATTCAAATCATTTTCCAACACGATGGGGCCCCTGTACATTCTTCCAATGCTGTTCGGGACTTCTTGAATCAGCAGTATCCGCGATGGATTGGTTGTAATGGACCAATTCCTTGGAAATCTAGATCGCCAGATCTCACTCCATTGGACTTCTATGTTTGCGGTTCCCATATGCAAGAAGTTTACCGCATAGAAGTTGCCACTTTGCAAGATTTAAGCAGCCGGCTCGATGATGCAATAATAAAACTGAGCGATAAGCTTTCACTAAGAGCTACTGTGGTTTCCGTTCGTAAGCGGGCAAGGGCATATATCAGGTGTGGGGGTAACCGATTTCAGCAGCGGCACTAAATTTTACACACCCTTTCGAATGCATATGTGCTTTAATCATAAACGTGAGATACGTCTTTTTTTTTTTTTTTGCATATTCCTTTGTGAAAGACGTGAGAAACGTCATACTTCTTTTGTTTCCATTCCATTGTGTTTGTAAACTTAATACAACTGCTACTTTTCTTGTTTGTCTTTAAAACTTTCTTTTTTACATCTGACAAAACAGCGGGGTGAATGCGGACATGAAATCAGGAACGACCATGGCACGCCGTGAGTCTCCTACTCGACGAACGTCGAGTCCAGTGATGAATGTATTTCAAACAAAAGACTAAACTTTTCCTGAACTAGAACACCGATATGGTTTATTGTGGGCTCATTCTAAAGCTTGTGGAATGGAGAAGTTTTTGGTAAATTTGACCGATTGTAGTTTGAACGGTGTGTTTGCAGAATTGCCGGTTAAAGAATTTGGTGACAACTCGATTTATAACTTCGCCAATGTTTTCGCGCTTGTAGCTCGCCGTCAAATTAAGGTATCCTTCTGTAAATGGTGTCACCCGATAGGATTTTTTCTGCTCTTTCCAAATATGTGCTTATGTTGCGTGTAAAAGAAAGCTCACAAATTTGGAAAGAGAGCTCAGAAATTTGGGTTTTTTCAGGCGGGATGCAAAAAAAAAAAAAAGATTTGTCTTCTATCTACCACAAGTTGGAGACAGTTAGAGATAGGACAGGGTTTCTATGGCGTTTTATGCTCCCCGTGGGCCGTTCTGTCAGCTCCTTTCGTTTGGCAGATTATGTCAAACTCACCCTGTATTATATATTATGTATATATATATATATATATATATATATATATATATAGCCTCCTAAACTAGATGTCTGTCACGTTGCTCGTAAACTTGGAAACAGTTTAAGCGGTAGACAGCGCTACCTGGTACAGATTTAGCGACTTTTTTATTCAATAACCACCAAATTTTTTTAAAGTGGGATTTGATATACATAAAAGGCAAACAGAATCGAAGAAACGTCTATTTAATAAGCCATATATCACTTCTTAAAATTATTGGTGACATTCGAATAAAAAAGTAGCGCAATCTGTACCAGGTGGCGTTATCTACTGCTTGAACTGTTGCCAAGTTTACGAGCAACGCGATAGGCATCTAGTTTAGGATACCTATAAATATATATATATATATATATATATATATAGCTAATTATTTTCAATATTCTCACGCGAAATCATAAGTTATATATTTCATGAAAAAAAAAAAAATATATATATATATAGGTTATTCAAAAATTACAATGACAAATTTTAAGAGAAGATAGGATACTTTATACAGAGCTGCCAACCTAATTCGGCCAATTGTTATTACTGCCCATTTTTGTACACAACTTAATTTTTAGAGTATTTGTTTTCTTAAGTCTTCGTAAATATATTTTAAGAGAATTACTCAAAAAATTAAGTGGTGTAGAAAAATGGGCGGTACTAACAATTTGCCGGATTAAGTTTTGGCAGCTCTGTTCATAAGGATTCAGAACTGCATAGGAATCTAGAGCTATAGTTACCAACTTAGCACATTTGACAACTAGAAAATTGTAAAAAAAAAAAAAAAAAATTATTTTACTTGATCAGTGTATTTACGACCGTTACAGTTGGCCAATAAAATAAAATTAATATTTCTATTAAATTTTTCTGGTATTAAAAAGTTAATAATCTAACCTAGAGGATTGTTTCACCGCCCCTTTTTCTATACCGGTCTTTTTTTTAGAGTACTTTTTTTCTTAATTTATCGTTATTGCATTTAAAGAGAATTACTCTAAAAATTAAGTGGTGTTGTAAAAGAGACGGCGCTAACAATCCTTCGGATTAGATTGACAGCTCTGTCAATCCATATTCGTAATTGTTATCTAAACTCTTTAAAAACTTGTACATTTGGGATCTTTTGTAACAGATCTGGGCAGTACAAATATAAAGACACAAGATTTAGGGATATAGATTACAGCTGGAAAAATGAGGAATAACAGTAATCTATGACCGGAAATATCGTATTAACCCTTTAATGAGCAGATACATTCTGCTTTTTTTTTTACACTTACTGTCATATATGGATATTATCGACTGCTCATCTGCAGTCAAACTTTTTATTTATTAGTACAACAAGACGATTTCTTTCAATCTGCCATTTTGCTTCGTTACCAATTTATAGTTTTCCACTTCGAAAAGGCCAGCCAATATCCAATTTTACCATTTTTTTCTTACCCTATCTTAAAACAGTTTGCGAAATTCGTAAAAATATTTACACAGATCTATATGTATATCTATCTATATATATATTCATTTTCCATCAGTGAGGATTGAACTCACAACCTTGGGGATCGTGGTTGTGTACTCTGACCACAGAGTCAACTGTTCTTGGCTGAATATTTCCTGATTATTTAGACTAGTGTTTTCAGATATTTCTATACTAAAACTAGGGAATTTATTTAAAATGTGTCGTATTTTCCGTTTATAAGATGAATATATTGAAATTAATTATGCTTTTGCAAAAATTAATGGATTAACATTAGTTAATCTGTGATCAGTTTTGAGTATAATTTAAATATCAAATAACTGGTTTATAGTTTTTATTTTATTTTATTTTATTTTTTATTATTATGTTTTGTTCTGTAGAAATTGAAACTGTTAATTATTAATAATAAATACGAAATTCTTATTAAGATTAATTTACTAATTAAAATATTTAGTAAATGAGTATTAAGCAATTAGAGGAAGATACTCTACAATTAATGCATTCAAATTTTATTAATTTATTTGGAATTAAAAATCAATACATTATTTGAATATGTGTTTAAGAATTTTACTGAGCGCCCTCTATTATTATTCAAAATATTATTATTATTGTGTTTTAAAAGGTGTTAAAATGCAAATATATGTCCTATCGTACAAAATTAAATTCAGTCATAGACAAGTCTTCATTCACGGTTTTTTTTTTTTTTTTTTCTAATTTTTCTAATTTTTTCTTTCTTCTCTTATCCATAAGCCGTCGTGTCTCTTCAGAGATATCCTTAATGGTTTTATCTTTTTTGTAACTCCAATTGTGAATTTTAAACACTTGTACGATCCGTCATTTTACAAATGATACCCAATATTCGCATTAATACAATCCGTGCTTTAAATACATCGATTTGAAGCACCATCATTACTATGTATATATTTTTTATATAATCATTTGCACGAAGAAAACCTTTGTTAAGACTTTCGCGATGCTGATGTGAATTCACATCCCTTGAAAATCTGTAACTCCGCCAGTGGGCGTGTCTGTAGGTTACATAGGTTACATTAATTCTTAACAATGTATACAGTATTCACATTTATGCAATCAATGCACTATGGATACAAATACTTTGATTAGAAAGAGTATGATTGCAACGGATATTCATTTATATTCATTTGAATACAAAAAATCATTTATTTAAACTAATATAATGTAAACTGATAACGCCCACAGGCGGAGCTTACTCTCAAAAAGACAAAAAATAAATAAATAAATAAATACGGTCGCGAAAGTGTTAAAAATGCATAATTTAAAAACGTTAAGATGATAATTCCGTTTATGGGTTCTTTCGCAATTCTGAATATTTATGATATTCTCTATCTCTTCTTATGATTTGTCGCTGTAATTTTGGGACAGCCTGTATACTTATACAAAAATTATAATTATATTTAATAGGCGATATACATTATGTTCACTTAACACTTTCGCGATCGCTAACTTGAATTCACGTCATTTGAAAATCTGTAACTCCGCCAGTGGGAGTTTCTTTAGCTTACATAGGCTACATTATTTCTTAACATTATGCTCAATATTCACATTTGCGTAATCAATGCATTATGGTTATAAGTACTTTAATTAGAAACAGTGTAATTGTAATGTATATTAATTTGTATTTTCAATATGAATACAGAAAACATTGATTTAAAATAATGCAATATAAAAGAATAACGCCCACAGGTGGAGCTTATTATCAAATAGGCAAAAACATGCGGTCGCGATATTTATCCTCAAATTTATTCTATTCTAAAATATTTAATGACGTTTTTAGAAATGTTCTGCTAGATATTATATTGATGTTTTTTCATGAAGAAATATTATTAAATAAATTTTTACTTCTAAACTGTATTATAATAGAAATATAGAAATTTTATTTTTATTTAGATTAACGCATACTCACTTAATTAAAAAAATCTGGAGTGACTCCACTCGACTTTCCGAACATTGAGTAATTAACAGTTTTGTAGATAAAGTAAAGAAAGAGGAGTTGTTAAACAAACAAAAGAGAGAAAACTATAACAGAGTGTTTGAGTATTTTTCTCCATATATTACACGATGCTTTATTTACCGCTACTGAACTTAGAGCCCATAGATCATAATGATAAAGAATTTTTCGTTGTGTTCCTGTAAAAATCTATAAACGCTAGATTCACCGAAATGCTTGTAGTGAGTGCAACAGTGATTTATAATACTCATATAAATTTTCAGCTCAATTGAATAAGGCGTTTAGATGCTATCGTAATTTTAAAAATTGGGTCCCATAGGCCATAATGATAAAGAACTTTTCTTTGTGACCCTGTAAAAAACCTGTAAGTGCTAGATTCACCAAAATCTATACAGTTGGTGCAACTGTGATCTATAACATGTGTACAATTTTTTTGCTCAGATTAATAAGGCGTTTAGACGCTATCACACTTTTAAAAATTTGGCCCCATAGGCATAATGATAAAGAAATTTTCTTTGTGTCCCTGTAAAAAAACTATGAGTTCTAGATTCTCCAAAATCTATACAGATTAAGTATTTGTGACCTAAAATATGTGTATAATTTTTTTGCTCAGTTGAATAAGGCGTTTAGATGCTATCGCACTTTTAAGATTTTGCTCCCATAGGCCATAATGATAAAGAATTTTTCTTTGTGTCCCTGTAAAAAAACTATAAGGGCTGGATTCACCAAAATCTATAGGGTTCGTACTATGGTGACTTACAATATACCTACCAACTTTCAGGTTATTCGAACAAAGCGTTTAGACGCTAGCGTGTTCACTCACAGACATACACACATACATACACACATACATACACACATACTTACACACATACATACACACACACATACATATATCATCGCAAAAATAGTGAAAACGGACTCATTGGACCTCGAAACGTATAGAAACATCAAAATCTCAAATTCGGATTTTTGACATGATTACAATACTTTCCTCACTATAGTGTTCGTAAAGTAAAAAAAAAAAAAATTACAACTGTATATTTATATATTGGAAACGAACATTTATTATGGATATCTCTCAACAATGGACTAATATTAAAAAACTAGTTCTGAGTTTGCATAGTCATACTTGAAGATAACCTTTTTTTTTTTTTTTTTTTTTTTTTTTTTTAAATTGCTGTACGCTCAAAAATAGCCTAATTTGAAGGGTTATTTAATTTAGTAATGTAAAAGTTGAAATTATTCGACCATTGTATGATAGAAAATTTTGTAATGCGGATTGCAACTTAAAAAAAAAAATGCAACACGTTGGAACAAATTTTATGAACTGCATCAAATTAAAAACACATTTATATTCGAAATTAAAGGTTAAAAAAAATTAATTTAGGTTTTTAAACTACATTAATATTAATTGTTCATAATAGTTAAAGTCATGACTAGTAAGTAATATTTTTCTTTAAAATAATATTTCCGAATAAATTTTAATATAATTTTTAATGTTTGATTTAATCAATACATGTATTAGTTTTTAAACATGATTTAAACATATTTGGATAAAAAATTTAATAGTATAGAGCAGCGGTTCTCAACCTTTTTAGTTGTGTGGACCACAAATTTTATAAAAAAGATATTGAGGCCCACTAACTACTTAATATATAAGTACAAAATATAATGGCAAATAGACATCTATATATGTTATATATATATATGTATATACTGGGCAGATATATCAGTAATTAGTAAATGATACTGTACAAGAAGAATTAATAATAATAATAATAATAATAATAGTAATAATAATACTTTATTACAGAGGTAACAGCTAAATAAATACAATAAATTTAAAAAAAAAAAAAAAAAAAAAAAAAAACATTAATGAGATTTTTGACGTTGTTTGTCCTCCATGAGTGAGTCAATATCTGTATTGAAACTGGATAGTTTTAGCCTCAAATCCCTCTCAACATTCAATTTATTACTATATTTATTTTTCAAAAAAACTAAAGTTGAAAAAGCTCGTTCACATAGATACGTTGTTGAAAAGCCCATCAAGTGTTTCAGTGCAATTTTTGGAATAGCTGGATAATCTTGCCGAACGTTTATCCAAAACGGGACCAATGGTGTTGCTTTAAAAAGCGATATTAGAATCTGGTCACATGATAATATTATTAACGTGTCTTAGACTCTTTAAGATAATTTCAAATTTTTTAGGTAATTTTCTTCAAAGGGATTTCTGATCAATTGGATTTCATCAGGTGAAATCCCTGAACAACAGCCAACGCGTTTTCCTTATTGACTACTACGGACCACGGAAATCTTGAGTAACACCACATCTCACTAGTGAATCGTCCTGAAAAACTGGTATTTGACCTCAATATTCCACGGCCCAGTAGTGGGCCGCGGCCCATGGGTTGGGAACCGCTGGTATAGAGTATAGATGATTGCCTTGGCATAATAATAAGAAAACAAACCAACACCGTAAAATTTGATAGAAATCGTAAATTCAATATTTTGCAAGTGTGTGACCGATTGTCTCATGAAATTCGAGAAATCGTTCAAGAAATTTACTGCATGCTTGTGGTAATGAAGAAATAAATGTGTAATACTGCTAAAATGTAATTATGTGTACCTTAGAGATGGAAGTAGTCTAATGATTTAGATAGTCGGGTAGTTTGCTTTCGCGTGATTTTAAAAATCGAATCATTTTACTATTGATTATCGATTACGCAATCGTATGAATTATCAATGACGTATTTGTAATTAGTTTCTTACCTTTTTTTTTTTTCTTTTTACGTGACTGTCAGGTGTTTGCTCAATTAAGATTTATTTTCCTTTTTTGATAAGTTTTTTTTTTTTTTCAATCGACATACACTAACTATTTATATTTTCCCCTATTTTCTCTCTCTCTCTCTTTATATATATATATACATATATGTATATATTGATAGATAATTGAATCAACCGAAAGAAGAATTTGGCATTGGATTTACCGTAGAAATCTCTTAAGTGAGTTTATGGTCTAATAACTTTTATTAATTAAGATTTATTTAATTTTTTTAGATTTTTTTTTAATCAACCTATTATACTTACTTCATTTTTCTCCCTCTCGTTTTCTCTGTGTACATATATATGCATATATATATAACTTAA
Organism: Salticus scenicus; assembly: GCA_963930645.1. Taxonomy (NCBI): domain Eukaryota; kingdom Metazoa; phylum Arthropoda; class Arachnida; order Araneae; family Salticidae; genus Salticus; species Salticus scenicus. Next base: position 114,161,744 of record OZ005660.1, read on the forward strand.
TCATTTGAAACGCAAATTTGACAGTGAATTTGCCTTAGAAATATCATAAGTTAGTTCGTTGATCTTTTGATCTGCCATCAAGTTAAAATGAGCCCATCAACGAATTTCAAGCTCAAATAAGAAACGCATTTTTTAAAAGATTTGCTTAAAATTCGGTATGTACAGTCAGAAAAAAAAAAAAAAAAAAAGAAAAGAAAAACGCTCCCCCAACTAATTTTGCTGGCAATCGTCCTATAAGTATTCGGCTGGTGTCAATCAATTAGTAATACAGTCTAGTTTATAAATGGATAATTAAATGTTGCTTAAGGTGTCGTCTAGATATTAAAACAGACATCAACTTCATTTTTTTCATTGGCAACCCCTATTTTTGACCTTGTATTCGAATTTCTGGGATCAAGGAGGTTCCGAAAAAGTCCCATTTTTATAGTTAAAATCAATTCTTGATAGAGTTACAAGCGAAAATCTGTTAGGGGTCCGTCTATATATTTAGACAAAATAAATTACATTCTTGCCAACATTCTGATTAACACTTTCGCGACCGCTGACTTAGATTCACGTTATTTGAAAATCCGTAACTTCGCCAGTGGGCGTTACTTTCGTATTTTGTATGTTACTTATTTCTTAAGTATGTGCCCATTATTCATATTTTTGCAATAAAATATACTATGGATACAAATATATTGATTAGAAAGTATATCCGTTTATGTGTATCCGTTAACGTATATCCGTTTGTAATTTAAAAGTGAATACATAAAATTTTGTTCTGAAATATTTTATCTTGGGAGAATAACGCCCACAGGCGGACCTTACAGTAATTAAAAAAAAAAAAATCATACAGTTGCAAAAGTATTAATATTCCGTAGTATCCTTCTTTTTTACACCAGTATATTTTATCTTATTTAATCGTGACAGCATTTGAAAAATATTACTGTACAAATTTACTGATGTGAGAAAAAGGGCGGGGGAAAAGGTTTGAGACTAACAACACTACGGAATATTAATTAGGATATTAAGAAGTATGAAATTATGATCAACCATAGAAGGACATTATTTATTAATAGTCATACCGGAAAAGAAGTACAAAAGTATTAATTTTGAAATAAAACGAAGTTAACGCGTTGAGCGTCACGCAAATTCTTAAAATCCATTCAAATTCCTTAATAATTCCTCCTATAATAAATAAAAATTAAGCAAATTTTTAATAAATTTTCAATCATTAAATGTTTTATTTTTAGTTTTATGTCCTACATTATATCCGCTACCGATGATTGACGCGGCTTTATATCATATTTGACATTGTCAGCCACCGATGGCTGTCAGTGCTCGCAACGTTTTAATTTTCTATTGGTACTGCTTTTACTTTCGGGGTAAAACATTCACTGAAATGTTTGAAGTATAACACGTTCTGCACACTCCTAAAGTTTCAAGATGATTCCTGCAGTACTTAGAGATGTATGACAATATGTCTAGAAACTATAATGGCTGACATGGCGCTCAACGTGTTAAACAACTGAAACCATTGTGTTTCTTTACCTATTGGATGTATTCACCAATACCTTCAACTCCCTGTTGAACTTGAAAACTTGAAAAGCGCATAAAGTCAGGGTACAACTTTTCAGCAAAACTGGATGCGCTACTTCTGCTATCTAGCGGCATTGTTACTTTCAGACTTTTTTGCGGAAAATAACCAAACAAAGATTATATGAAATATTTGTCGTTAGATGGCTGAAGGAATTGTTAAATTTTAGAAACCCTGGATAATGTGAGAGATACGACAGGTACTGAGTACGCATGCTCAGTGGACAAACGCCTCTCCAGATTCCCTCTTGCTACAGTAACCCGTTTTACAATGCTTGGCGCTGATCGCGCATTTGGGTATTTATCGGTGTAATTTTTTAAAAATATTCTGTAAAGTAAAGCAAAAATTTTTTTCTTTGCAATCAAACTAAGATACATTATGCATTAGGTTGCATTCGTTTTATTATTATTATAATTATTATTTAAATTTAGATTACATTTCTATATTTATAGAAATAATTTACACCATCTTATCTATCATACTGCATATCAAACATTCTGAATTTTAATACTCTTTAGTTTTTAATAATATACTATGCAACTGTAGTCTAAAAATATATATTTATACAAACTGATAATAAAAATAATAAAAATAATAAAATTATTTTTATTTAAAACTTTTAAAACACTAAAAAACAAATTAAAATTACCTTCTACTAGCGCTTTCAGCTGCAGCCCACGCAGCCTTCTTCAGGTAATTACGCTCTTGTGAACATCGTCGTCCGGCGGTGTTGTCAGCTCTTCTCCCCCATTTCGCTCCAGCATATCGCGCCACCTTTCGTCGATTTCCATCTGGTCAGTGTTGCATGAGTTACCATTCGCAAAAATTTCGACAGCCTCGCGCTTCGCGGCATAAAATTAATTATTATAATTAGCTAACTTACTGTAATTTTTAAAGTCTATCTTAATGTTTTCTTCTTGATTTATTTTGATTAAGGCTGTTGTTATATGATTATGTTTTATGGCATTTTCGTGCTCTTTTATTCGTGTTTTTATTTTCCGTTTTGTCATTATTTGTTATTTTACCTTTTTAAATCGTTTTAAATATTATTTTTATTTATTTAAAAAAAGTAATTTATTTTATCAAATTTGTCCGTGTAGTTACTGGTAAGAAATTTCATCGATATTAAGATTAATTAGTAAAAATATTATGATTTAACAGTTAATTTGATTTGATATATTCATTTGAGAGATGAATGTTTAGATTTACGATTAATTTTATTTATTGTAATAACTTACAAATATATACATTCTTAGCACATTAAATGTTTAAAAATTGTTTAAGTGTGTTTATAAAAGCATTTTCAGGGGGTCAATTGTTTTTGAGACTGTAACATTAACTTTGCTCTCAAAGCTGGTAGACGGGAGGTATCAGGTTCGATACCAGGCAGCGCTCATCGGGCTAACTTTTCGAAATTATCTGCAGTTTTCTCCGAAACAAGCGTAAATATGGGCTAGAACACCTTAAAATGACCACCCCTACTTAAGTTATTCAACCCATACATCGGCCTTTCTTTTGTAGGGCACTGGCACATTAACACCAACATATTTTTCTTAAAATAATTCAGTTTAGGTAAATTGAATTAGTTTAATACTTAAAAACATACAAATTTTTTATAGTTAAATGCATAATCATTAATAATATTAATATTTGTAAAAATATTTATTTACTTTAAAAGTTTTATACATCCTTATTGTTCATGCCGAAAGTTTATTTTTCTTCAAATGTAATACAAATATATATATATATATATATATATATATACATGTATTTATTCGTATTTTGTACCATTGAACAAAGTATGATAAAAAAAAAACTAGTTGGCATAGGTGGACTCTGCTCAGTTCCCCATCATATTTATGTTCTCAGAAATTTCTAGTGCAAGACATATTATAATCATGTCAAAAGAAATGAATTTGACCAAAGTTTGATACAATGACAAAATGAAATCCCCGCCTAATAGGCTATCCACCGTTCACTTCAATGTATTTATCTTACTCTAATCTATTAATTTATTTTATTGGGCTCAATTCCGTTGTTTAGTTTTCATGCTACTATTTCCAATGCAATAATCCTCAAAATTCATATTTATATGAAAAATTTACAATTTCGCTATGTTGATAAAATCGTAAATTACGAATAATTTACGAAATTTTCCTAGTAGAATATTTGTATTCAATCATGTTCAAACAAATATCATAAACGTAATTTTAAAGTTGTCTAATGTATTTAGGATCCTCAAAATGGAAGTTTATGCTCAATTTTGCCTTATTCTGACATGTTAAGTAAATCGTAAATTCCAAATAACTTAAGAATTTTATAAATTGTAAAAATCATAGTCTATGATATTCATGCCAGTATCCTAAATAATATATAAGTGGTTTGACATCTTTACGATGAAAATATCCCTCAAGATTGACGTTTATGTGAAATTTTGCTCTATTCTGCCATGTGAAGAAATTCGTAAAATTCCAATAACTTACGAAATCTTTATATTGGAAAATTCATAGTCATTAATATTCATGCCAGTGTCCTAATTAATATTTCAAAAGCAGTCTGACATCTTTACGATGAAAATATCTCTCAAAATTGACGTTTATGTGAAATTTTGCCCTATACTGCCATGATAAGAAATTCGTAAATTTCCAATAACTTGCGAAATTTTCAAAGTAGCATATTTATAGTTACTGATGTTCATTCCGGCATCAAAAGTGATATTTTAAAACTGGTCTGACATTTCTACAGTAAAAAGTTTCCATTAAATGCACGTTTAAGTGAATTTTTGTCCTATTCTTCCATGTTAAGAAAATCGTAAATTTCTAATAACCTACGAAGTTTTTTAATTCGAATGTTCCAAATGAATAGGGTTCTTGCCGGTGTCGAAAGTAATTATTTTAAGATCTGACCTCTTTGCGACAATTTGTTCTTGAGATATCGTGTACACAGACTAACAATCTAACGGACTAACGGACGAACACACTAACCCACTAACAGACTAACACACTAACAGACACCCTACAGACAGACACCATAGAAATTTTGTCATTTTCGGATTACTCACACCTGAAAACGTGTAGAAAAGTCAAAAAACCGAGGTCGAAAATTTTCACGATTACCTAAGTTCCCCATACATATAGTATGATGGGGAGCTTAAAAAAAAAAAAAAAAAAAAGATAGAAAATAACGTAATGATAAAAAGAAATATGAAACTTAATAAATTAATTAATTAGTAAACAAATAAATGAAATAAAGAAATAAGCACTTATAATTTTACAACATAAAATTCTAACATATGTTAATCTCATAAAGAATGGTTGATTGGTTGTATGGCTTAAGACTGATTGACTACTCTAGGGGCCTAGGCCTGCAGGAGAAATGCCCTCCGTGGGGGGGGGGGGGGTTCTAAGTGAATCTAGTTCGTATTTACCCGAGTTTTAGAGAGAACTACGGAAAACACCGAACAGCTAGATCGATGCGGGCGTTTTTTGATCGAACCCGGCACTTCCCATCTACATACTTTGACCGCAGAACCGCTTGGCCACCATAGAGGGATTTACTTCTATTAATGCCTTGATTTCTCCATAAAAAAAAATAAATAAATAAAATACAATAGACAAACAAATAAAATAATTTTATGTTTTTAAATTAATAAATAAGAGAACATTAAGCATTTTATTACTTTTAACTTTATTCTTTCGCCCCTCGTATTCCGTATTTTTGAATAAATATAAGAAAAATATAAGGCACCTATTGAATTTAAGCTTTATGCATTAAATAAATGTACTAGCTTTTATTTATATACTCCTGAAGAAGAAAAAAAAAAAAAAACTAAATAATTAAGAGGCCTTTTTATTTATTAGTTGTGAATTTTTAACACTCAAATTTCCAAAAATATGCCTTACTCTATCAATTGTATTTATATCTAAACCTTTGTTATATTAATCAAAATAATTTTTAATAAGATCAGGTAAAACACAAATAAATAGATAAATATATAAAATAATAATAAGGGTATATTAGTTAATAATGTTAACTTACATAATTTATTTTCAAAATTGTTCTAAAAAGAAGGGGAAAAAAACCGAACGCCGCATGTTTAAAGTGCGATTTTTTCCGAAAGAGGTTGGCTGCGTAATTAATGAAGTTATCGTCAAATACGAAACTGTTTTAAGAAAAGTACTTATTTAGAAAAGAATTGACGAAAATCAATGAACATTTTTATTGCTATTAATAGAAAAAAAACATTTAGGAACATGAAAATTTGCTTCAAAAACTTTGAATTACATTTAATTAATATGAATTATATGCATTTCTGAAAGTCACAATTTCTTCCTGCCTTATGTCTATGGTAGCAGTGCGCGAAATCGCCTCGGGCGGTCAAAAGGAGCTTCCCACCAATCAAAAAGTATGAACACCTTGTCGTATCTCTCATTCAAGGGTCGCTATTAATTTTTTTTTTGTTTAGAAATCTGCACCATGCCTTAATACTCTTTTCAAATTTTTGTGTTGGACCGTGAGCTGAAGTCAATGGTGAATACGGCCGTGAGTAACTGCAGTCAACTCCAGTATAACGTGCTGCTACAACATACGACCAAAAATTTGAGACTATGACTCATACAGCACGATAAACAGTCCCGTATAACGCGTAAGACAAATTTAACATTTTCACGCAGTTAATGAAATTTTTAATCCCTCTAAGGCGTATATTTTTTCTCATAAAATTAGTTTACGAATTAAAATATTTTTAAAAGTTTACTTTTAATAAATATGAAATACTTTATTATGTTCCTTTATGTGCTAGAATTTAAAAAAGCTTGGTTCATATGAACCCTACAATATTCAGTTACACAAATGTAGATAGCAAGACAAAATATTAATATTAATAATAATAATAATTGTTATTATTATAATAACGGTAAAAAATAATAATAATAATAAATTAAATGTTTAATATTTAAGAAAATGAATTTAGATATTTTTGTTGGGTATATTTTTATGTTATACAGTGTGCTCGGCATTAAAGCGTTTCTGTAAAATGTTACATTTAAATTGAGGCGTACAAACCTAGAATACGCAATTTACAAAAACATAGATAACAAGATTTAAACAAAAATCTGGGAAAGGATATTTAATATTCAATAAAAAAGAGATACTTTTCAAAAGCATTCCTATTTTGAGTAATAAGTCCCGCCTTTATACGTTTCGCTAAAACATCAAATCATTTAACAAATTCATGACTAAATAACTGAAATTTTATCCTTCACAATCGGAACAGTAAATTTCGTGCGTTTACATATGCTAGAGCCATAAAAAGAGTCAAACTAAATAAAATAAATAAAATAAATCATTGAAATAAATTTTTAAATTGTACGACTGAACTTGTACAAATTGATCTGATAATGTATGTCCCACATAATGCGATTTCCTATTGCCAAGAACGAACATCACGCGTTTTACAGGAGGCTACTGTACTTGATTTTTTTTGTATGGAAAGTGTAAGATTATTATTATCTAATATATCTCTATAAGTGATAAGGCATATTACATTGTTTTAAAATCTGTTTCTATAAAAAAAATGTGAATTTTATGCTGTGATTATAATTACTCGAAAATAAATAATATTGTAGTACTTTGTTTCAGCGTAGCCTTCTAAACTAGATGCCTGTCGCGTGGCTCGGAAACTTGGCAACAGTTCATGCGGTTGACAGCGCCACCTTGTACAGATTACGCAATTTTGTTATTCAACAGCCTTCCAAAATTTTTTGAAGTGGGATTTGATATACGTAAAATGCGAATAGAATTGAGGGAATGGCGATTTTGTATATAATATATTACTTCTTAAAATTATTGGTGACACTTGAATAAAGAAGTCCAACAATCTGTATCAGGTGGAGCTGTCTTCCGCTTGAACTGTTGCCGTTTCCGAGCCACGCGACAGGCATTTAGTTTAGGAGGCTATGGTTTCAATAATTGATTTTATAAATTAAAATAATAATAGTAATAAAATAAAATAAAATATAAATATAAATATAAATGAAAAAAAAAATTCCACTGTTTTATTTTGCCTTAAAAAACTTTTAATAAAAAATTATTATTTTATTATGTTACATCATGCGATAAAATTTAAATAGCATGAAGCTTATGAACGGTACAGTGAACAATAGCAAAAATGTCACAACAAGATTAAAACAGAAAATTCGTGTTAAAATCTTATAAAAAAAACATTAAATATTTATAGAATAAATAATAATTAAACAATATATATATGTATATTGACTGCGTATTGCTGTTTCAAATAATAAGCCTCGCTTTACCGCGTTTTCAAAAACATTATATTTAACTTGAGGTGTATTAACCCTACAATATTCAAGTACAAAAAAAGGACAATAGGGTTAAAATAGAATTTTAGCAATGAGAAATCAACAAAAGTTATGTAATATTTAAGAAGAAAAAATTAACGTATCATGATCGTGTTTGTTCCTATCTTGTAACATAAGCCACGCCTTTACACATTTTTCTAAAACTTTACATTGTAAAACAAAATTATTTTACATATTCGCAATTAGATCATTTAAGTTTTGTCTCCAGCAATCGATATAATAAATGCCCCTAAGGTTTATATATATAACATCGCATATAGAGTCAAATTCGAATATGCTGAATAGTTTTTAATATTGTTTCAGCAATATAGAGGAGGGTCTTGTTTTCCTTTTGAATTGTTTTACAAGCTCTCGCCTGTTTGTGATAATTTTACAAAAATAAACTAATTGGTACAATAAACATCGAAATGTTGCTTAGAAAACACTAAGAATAACATAAAGGTAAATTAAAATAGTTTACTGTAAGATTATATGCAGATAATTACTTACTGATATTACAGATAAGATGATACAGATGATACAACTGACGACACCCTAACAGCAATAAAAAATGAAATATTACTGTAACTGGAAAAATAATGTTAGGAACAAACTTTAAATTTGGAAACGGAAGGTTTTGATGATGCCTGTTTTATTCGTGCAAAAATTAAAGTAGGTCATAAATTCATAATTTTTCCGAATATGAATTTATTAGTGATTTTCATAATTAAAAAAATGTATTTCAATCAAAAAAAAAAAAAAAAAAAGCATGACGTGTGTTTGGGTTAACTTCGTTCTAATGCCTAAAATAAATAAATAAATATAATAATTTGTTGAGAGATATAAAATAATGTTTGTAACATCCATTTAGCATTAGCATTCCCATACTTTGACAGCTTATAACGCGAAGAAAAACTGAGCGAAATATACAAACTATACCATTTTCCGCTATAATTTGATCCAAATAATTCAATACATATATAAAAGGGGGGTTACCGTTTAAAGAAATGATGTTGATGCCAATTTTAATATGTCGATCACCCCTAAGCAAACACTAACTATACTGCTATAAACTAGACGTTATTACACAACGATTGGTGCCAACAGCATGTTTCTACGGTAATTTACGGCAAAATTAGGCGTTGGGGATAGCTTTTTTTTTTTTTTTTTTTTTTTTTTTTTCTTTTTGTTGACTGTACATAGTTTATATTAAGACCTCAACCTAAATTATTACTCCTCTGTCGGACATCTTCTAAATTGGCAGCAACAGAAATACTTTAAACTCACATAACTAACGTATTTATGAGCAGATTTGCATTAAAGTCTGTATATATACATAACCCATATGAATATCTGAACTCAACAGTTTTTTGCAATCAACACGATTCATTTGAGTTGCCAAATCTGGCGGATCTTCTATTCAATTATCGCTAATAATTTTGAAAAGTGATATTTTATATACATAATAGTCTATCAATCTTCGAAGTGATTAACTAAACGTTACAATTCAAAATTATTGGTGATTATTGAATAAAAAATCCACCAGATCTGGCAACACAGGGATCCATCAACTTGTTTCAAAATTGCGGTCACTTTAACTGAATCTGAAATATTAAAATTAAAATTTTTAATTTTACAACAGCATTTTTGTTTATATTTAAAACAATACCTTTCATAAAGCTCTTGGACATCGGTTGAAGTATTTTCTGGGAGGCACCGCCCTTTCCTCAGTAACCTTTAGTGTCGTCCGCTACTGTCGATACTATTGTAGATTTCCTTCTCTGTTGTTTCTTTCGAAGATGGAGCCACTTGGTGCTGATCTGCGCGTGACTCGTGCTCGTTGCATGCTTATTGGTCACTAACTATATCAATTGTTTCGCGGTAAAATGCGCAGTCCGGGTTATTGTAGTTGGCAATTTTTCGGGCTTTCGTTTAAATTTATATCAATTTTATTTTTTTGGTTACATTTGCTGAGGTCAGTGATTGATTTTCCGTATTTCATATCATTATTATGTTCTTTAATTCTGGTGGATATTTTTCTTTTCGTAACGCCGATGTAGCAACCTGTTTTATTGTCGGAATGTTTGAAAGGGATTTTGTAAACACCTGCCGTTTCTAGAGGGGGGATTAGATCTTTGTCATTACGGATTAGTTGATATATATTCGGATTTGGTTTAATGGGAATGTTTAGGCTATATTTTTTAGCGGTGTTTTTAATTTTAAGTGCTGCTCCGCGATCATAAGGAATAGAGAAAGTGTATTTTAAACGTTTTTTTTGGTGACTTGGGATATTGTTTAGTTTTCTAATTCTTTTTTTGTATAACTTATTAACTAAATTTTTGTGGTAGCCTGCTTTTATAGTTATGTCATTAATATAATCAATTTCATTTTTTTAATCAGTTGAGTCGTTACAGATTGGAATCGCGCGATTAATCTAAGCTTGAATAGCGTTAATTTTATATTTATAAGGTGTTTTACTATAATTACTAATAATTTCTTGACTTGACATCTGTTTCCGGTATACTGTAGTTTTTATATTACTGTTATAGCTTTTTATTTTAACATCTAAATAGTTGATTTTTTTATTAGTTTCGGGTTCACATGCGAATTTTATAGTTTGGTCAAATTTATTCAAGTTTTCTAGGATTTCGTCAGTATTTTCATCTTTATTTATTATTGGGATGACGTCATCATGGTACCGGACCCAAAAAACTATTTTGTTTTTTAAAGTTTCAAGTATATTTTCCTCAAGATTTCTTAATTTGTGTTCTGCTATTATACCGTATATAGGAGATCCCATCGGGACTCCTTTATTTTGTTTATACATTTTCCCGTTAAATTTGCAAAAAAACTTTCATTTAAAATTAAATTATTGGTGGTGATTAAAGTGTTGGCAATTTCGTTATTATATTTTTCTTTAATTAGATTGTTTATTATAACGAATATTTCTTTGATATCTATTGATGGGTAGAGGTTAATTATCAAAACTTACAAATTGGTAATTATCTTTTAATTCAATATCTCGTATTCTCTTAATGAAATCTTTGATGGAATGCAAACTATTGTTAGTGGGGGCAAAGTGCTCGCGGTAAATATTTGTCATGTACTTTTCAAGATCATAAGTGGGTCCTTCAGGTTTATTTACAATAGGGATGATTTTTTTTTTTTTTTTTTTTTTTTTTTTGGGGGGGGGGGAGGGGTTTGGAACGTGATTTTTCAAATATGGAGGTTGATTATTTGGCCAGTTTCCCTTTTTTATTGGTAGTTCGTTTAATTCTTCCGTTAATTTTTTGTTTGGGTATTTTTTGTTGAAAAGGGAAACTGGCCAAATAATCAACTCCATATTTGAAAAATCATGCTCCAAGCACCCCTCGTCTCTTTGGCAGATATGAATACCATAACCCCCCCCCCCACACACACACACAGAAATCAGTTCCATTGTAAATAAACGTGACGGACTCACCTGCGATCTTGAAAAATATATGACAAAAAGACCCAACATGATCTAAAATCAGCATTAACTGTTACTGATGTGAATGACCATGTGCGACTCTCAGGATCCTACAGAATGATATATAACAATTGTAAGCAAACTCGTTTTTGTTTGGTTTTTGATGTAGCATCATTATACACGCGCGTTTGTGAAAATTGCAACACCATGAAAGACTTGTCAGAAATTAATGAAATTTATTCCACATATTGCTGATAATGATACAAATAAACGATCAAATGTACAAGACAAAAAAAGAAAGAGAACGTCTGAAATCAGCACTTTGTGTGTCCGCCACGCTGACCGATGAGAGCCTGCACACGTCGTGGCGTTGAATCATATAGCTTCTGAATGTTATCCTGAGGAATGGCATTCCAGATGACTTCGACTAGATGCCAAAGTTCAATCTTACTGTGCACCCCACCAGTTGTACGAGCGAGTTGCTGATCAATGAAATCCCAGACATACTCGATGGGCGACATATCTGGGGAATAAGCACGCCATGGAAGAAGCGAAACCTGTTATGCACTGAAGAAGGCTTGTGGAGTCTGAGAAACATGTGCACAGGCATTCTCCTGTTGAAATACAACACCTGGAATGCGTCGAATAATGGGAAGGACCTCTGGCTGCAAAATTATCTTATGTAGCGATCAGTGTTGAGGTTGCCCGTAAAGTTCGTTATATGAGATCGACAATTATACCCAATAGTTCCCCACACCATGATGCTAGGCGTTTGTGCAGTATGTGCAGTATAGGAGCAGACATTCCCTACAGTAACGTCCGACGAATAATCGCCCATAATTGTATTTCAGGTTGCAGCGAAATTCGTCGTAGAAAACAACATGCCACATGCTGTGTTGCTGAGCCCATTGAATTCGGAGGCTTCTGTGATTCAGCGAGAGAGGAATCCTACGTAGAGGAACACTTGCACGCATACTCATGCTGCAGCAAACGATGATGAACCGTAGATCTAGATAGCAAAACATCTGTAACCGTGCTTCAACTTTGTGCCAACACCCGAGAGGACGCTGTATGGTCCGTCACAGCCATGCGGATGAGGTGTCTGTAGTCTCGTGCCGTTGTTCTATTGAGTGCCCCACTGCCAGGTTTCGGCTTGTTTGATTCTCCTCTGTCCATTTCTTCTAAACACGCATTAATATTGTGGCACTACACTAAGTGCGGGTTGCGATTTCTCGATACGAAAATTCCCCCTCTCGCATGCCAACGATGTGGTCTCGTACGAACTTCGTTAGTTATTGGTATGGCACTCTCTGCTTTTGATGAAGCATATTGACCACCAATGAAACTTTTACCGTAGTCAGAATACGATAAACAGAATTTAACGCGCCTTTACAGTTCTTTATATACCTGGAACAAGCAACTGATTAGAAGTCTGTTCTCGTTCCGCACATGCGCTATCGCTTTGTAATTCTAATCATTTCCATGCCTTACCTCAATTTAAATTTTCTGTATGTTTAGTTCAATTTGCAGAATCCTTTCATGATGTTGCAATTTTCACAAATATGATTGTACCTTTGAAATTTATCGCGCATATTTGAACCTGTAATTATAGAACGTTAATTCATTAAATGCATTACCTAAACTTTGTCTATTACCTTACTTTGCCTAAATTTAATTTATATTAATTTCTTCTAGGGGTTGGGATTTATTTTTGGCCAATTAATTTTAATATTATCACTTGAATTTTTAAGTAATGTATTTCTTCAAGGTCTATCTATAAGGTCTGTGTAAAAAACTATAATTTTATTTTATATACGTGTTCCAATTATTATTAGGAGATATTGTTTTTTAAACGTACTCTTATTCTAAACTATTTGATGAAGCTTTTCTTAGTTAAAGATAATAAAATTATTTCAAATATGTTTTTTCCCTATAAATGAATATCTTTAAATATGCATATATTCCTACATTACACTTTGCTAGAAATGTAAAAATTTCCTTTATATTAAAATTAACACATATTAACTTATAATAAAATATCTGAAGAATGTCTTTATACATGGAAAACAAAAAACTATTATGGATTTTTAAACAATGGTCTAATATCATGAAACATGTTAAAAATTACAGCTCGAATTGAGCAACACTCATTTTACCTTCATCAGTAACCATGAAAATATAATAGTAATAATAATAAGATTAATAACAATAAATAGCATGTGTAGCGGAGTTATCAACTTAAAAAAAATTATTTAGGAATATTGTTATCCCCGCCGGTTTTACATGCAACGTTTTTTAAGTTATTTTCTAATTTCGTCGTAATTGTATCGAGAAAAAAAATTATTCTGCTAATAGAGTGTAGCGAAGCAAAGACTGGACAAAAGTGCTCCAGAATAAATTATTAAAGTTTGCAATTCTGGTACAGTGAGTAAAACTCAAGTTAAAACCGAACAGATGATTATTTTTAATACGTTTGTTGCACGCGTTCACAATAACCATGTTTAGTAATTCATGATATTTAGAAGCCAAAATAAAGGTTTTATTATCTTAATTAATACTTGCCAACATTCTGATTAATATTCCGTAGTTCTGTAGTCTCCGCCTTTTTTTTTTTCCACACCAGTACTTTTTTTTTAGTTTCGATCTTATTTACACGTAATTAAATATGGAGAAATTTACTCTAAAAATAAATTATTGTAGAAAAAAGGGGCAGTACTAACAATACTACGGAATATTAATTGGAATGTTGGCAGTATGTCTTAAACCCTTCCTATAAATTTATATATCTTTTATTTAACGTTATTAATTAAAGCATCAAAAAAAAAAAAAAAAAAAAGGAAGAAGAACTGATTCAATAAATTTCAATTTCATAGACTAAATACACTCATGTCCATAAATTAAGGATAATTCAGATTCACACTGAAATCGAACTTTAATGCAAAAATTTCACCTCTAGAAATACCACACACATATTTAGGAATAATATGCAAATTATAAGAAGCCATCAGATGATGCCGATATGATGTTACCATGACGAAAGTGTAAGAACGGAGTAGATAAGGAATGGAAGCAAAAAAGGAAAATTGTTCACAAGCGTTATGTGTGCCGCTCAGTGCCACAACCGAATAGTTATGACACAGAGGACGCATGCAGATAATTTTTTACGTGGTAGAATTATCGGCCGACTAGAATGTGGGCGTACTCAGATAGAAGAATCGGGGAAAATTAGAATCGCCCAAAGTGTCATCTCTAGCCTTTGGCAACGATTCCAAAATGATGGAAATGCCAGTCGACGTTACTGTACTGGTCGGCGACGAGTTACAATTCCGAATGACCACCGGTATTTGGTAGTAACTGCCAAAATAAGCAGATAAAGCACAGCATCAGACCTGTCTCGTCAGCTGTCTGCAGCCATGAAAGCCACAGCTTCAAGACAAACCGTGGATAGACGTTTGGGCGATATTGGTCTATATGCTCTCAGGCCAGTTAGATGCGTTCCACTCACGGCAATGCACTGTGCCAGCGGTTAACTTGGAGTAGAGAACATGCAATGTCGACAGCGGCACAGTGAGCTTGTGGGATGTTTTCCGATGAGTTCTTCTTTAGTTTGCAGTGGATTCATGCTAGACTTTTATATGTAGAATCTCAGGTACCCGTTACCACCAAAACAAAGTCATTGAACCACACCGTGTGGGGCAGGAGTGCTCGTTTGGGGGGGGGGGGGGGTCATATTGGGATCTGCATGCACTAGATCTGCATGTTCAAATCGGAAAAATGATCGGCCAAACGTATCGGGCATCAGTCGGGAACAACATGCACGTTTGTTTAGGATGCCATGAGCCCAGAATTTGTGTTTATGGATGACAATGCGCGTCGTCACCGTGCAAACGTTGTACACGGATGACTACAATCTGAAGCTATCACTCGCATAGAATGGCCAGCATTCTCACCTGACTAGAATCCGATAGAGCATGTGTAATGCATGCTTTACCGACGAGTTGTAGTCCGTCAACCACCTCCTACATGTGTACCGGAGCTTCGGAGAGCATTGCTTACTGAGTAGAGTAAACTTCCCCAAGATAAGATCAATAATTTAATACTTAGCATTCCTAGGCGTTGTAAGAACTGTATTTCATCATCTGAGAGACATACAATGTATTAACCATCATACCAACTACCTAATGTTAAGTTTTTGTAAGGGAGATATTTTTTGTAATTGCTTCTGAGAGCAAAAATCATAGTTTTTATAAATAGTATCCTACATAAACCACCTTTTTTTGTTCGTTATCTTTTGTTTAATAAATGGACTTTATGAATAAGCCATGTTTGTTTTGTTTCTGAACCTTTATTTGCCTCAGCTAGCATTATCCTTAATTTATGGATATGAGTGTATAATAATAAAGCGTAATAATAAAGCACCACAGAACTGGTGTTTTAAAGTAATAGTTACAGGACTTTGGATAAACACCATAAAATGCAATAAACTCGCAACAATTGTTTCGGGTCGAAAAAACACACGACACTGCCTAAGTAGGCACGAGTACTGCAGTCACGTTGCCGCTTTGACTGCAGCACTCGTGCCTACTTTGTTCGCCTGACGAAGGGTCGTGTGTTGTTTCGACCCGAAACAATTTTTAGGAGTTTATTGAAGTTTATGGTATTTATCCAAATTTCTGTGATTATTACTTCATAGACTAAATATTCGAATTATTTTATATATATATACATATATATTATATATATATATATATATATATATATATTATAGTTTATTTTTCGTTAAATGCAATAAACGCTACACCAGACTTGATATCTGAGAATTAATTATATATCTTTGGGTATATAATCATAATAAAAATATAAATGTTAAATATGCGTAACAAAACATTTTTAATGCACATTCAACATATATCTCTCCATTTTATTTTACTTTATTTTATTTGTGTTTTTATTCATTTTTTTATTTTTACGCAGTTTGTAGTAATTACTGATAATTTCTTTATTTTACGGTTTTCGCCTTCACTCAATTTAGAATATAATCTTTTCAGGAGCGAATGAGAGAAAATTTAGCATCTACCGGTAAAATTATCGGAATAGATTGTAAATATATCATAAAAGTACAATACAGTCAATTCATTGTGATTAGATTGGACGTTAATGAAATATCTCAGCTCAAGTACATTTTGGATAAAAAGTAAATTAAAGAAAATTTCGTTTAAAAAAAAAAAAAAAAAAAAAAAGATCAAAATGTACTAAAAATTCGAGATATATTTTTTAGAAACCTGATAACGTGTAATAAGTAATGTACGCATAGCTCCCAACTTGTGCTTTTTTCTTTTCTTTTTTCTCTCACCGAAAATTTTTAATAGAAATTTTGAATAAATATTTTAGCTGTTTCCTGCCATTACACATTATGAAATTTCTCACAAAGAAATAGTTGTGTTAAAAAACGCACAAGTTGACATCTACGTGTACGAAAATCGCAGGTTTATAGTTTATAAAGAGTGTTTAATTTTTAAATTATGTACAAAAACCTTATAAATTTTTAAAAACGGATATTTTTGACTTCATCTACAACTCTTTCTTCATTTATTGATATAAAATTTTGTAGAATAACATATTTTTCAATTAACTTTTATAAGTTTATATCTAAATTCATAGATACAATTTACAATATCATTATGTAACATCTCTAATGAAATTCTTATATATAATAAACATTTGTTTTCAGGTATTAGTTGATAAACAATCATGAAAATCTTAAAGCAGATGCAACAGAGACAATTAAGTTAATTAACATGGATAAATAACATGGTTGATGGATTTAATTGTTAAAGGATAATAAATAACTAATTCAGGATGTTTTGTTAAAATTCAGATAGCAGAAATCATTGATGCATTGAACAAATTTAAATATTTCATGTGCTTGATTAAAATTCCTACATGGAACAATAAATTAATTTCAAAATTTTGTATTACTGAAAGGAATTAATTCAGCGGAACAATTTTAAATGCTGTTTTCTTGTATATTTAATAAAAAATTAATAAAATCCATTATCTTAATTTGTGTAAAAGTATTTTTCAACGTTTCCAGCATAAATAGACTTTGAGAGAACCGAATGATTTATTATTTTTAAATGCTTTCTTTTAGGAATATTTTTAATTTTTTGATAATTTACAGTCATATGTGTGCAAGACACATTTAGAAATAATTTTAATGTGACTTAAAAATTAGGTTTATTAGGTTGTTATTTAACAATTATACTGTTATTATTCTTGTTATGTTAAACTTCTGTTTTAGTAGAACTTAAAATATTTTTAAATTATTGAATAGGTATATTAAAAAATTATAAAATGGACAAGCAAAAACAAATCTTTCCGATGCAGAATGTAATTTTTTGGGTTATTCTTGCGTAGTTGCCAACGTTTTAATTTGTACCGGAGTATTTTTAACTGCACCATCACTTCGAACCACTTTACTTTTGCGTGGATAGGTTTTATGTCGCACTAATGCTGCGCAATGGGATATTTGCGACGGTCTGGGATTCACCCCTAGAGGTGGTCCGGAGACATACCATCACAGTTTTGATCATTCACGGCAGTGTTGGGCATAATTGATTAAAAATTAATTAAGTTACAATTGAATTACAATTATAATTATTTTACTGTCAATCGATTAACAAGTAATTGATTACAAATAAATTGAATTATTACAAATAAATTAAATACGTAATTGAATTTATTTGTAATCAATTACTTCTTAATTGATTGACAGTAAAATAATTAGAATTGTAATTCAATTACTTTTCAATTTCAATTATGCCCAACACTGCTCCACGGAAGGGATGGCTCTCCCGCTTCGGTGACCCCGAAAAATATAATTTTGATGGGAACAGGGAGGACATTGCGGTTGCGACAGATTTTACGTACACCAGCCACCATTTGTGTACATGACGGTTTTTGGCCGGCTCAAGTATCGAACTCACAATCTTCCAATTACGAGTCCGGCGCTCTACCGACTGGGCTGTCGTGGCCCACTCTACTTTTAGAATAATTTTCTCCAATACATAACTACGATAAAATAAGAAATAAAATTCTCTTAACCGTTAGTACTCGCTAGTTGGTTTATTTGCCGCCCATTTTTAGTGTTGCCAGATTTATTTATTCAATAGCCAACAAAAATTTTTAGAAGTGGTATTTGACTTACATAACACGCGAAAAAAAATCGAAGAAACGTCGGTCACATCACTTCTTAAAATTATTGGTGACAGTTAAATAAAAAGTGCTCAATCTGTAATAGGTGGCGCTGTCTATTCTATAGCGGCTACTAACTCGTTAAAAAAAAAGTAGTACGAAATAAAATGTTGCCGACTGTGTTATAGTTTTAAAAAAATATGTGTGTTATGTAATTTTAAATCAGTTACATTTTACGAAAATACTGATATCTTATCCTATTCTATTCTATTCTATAGATATATATAAGGTTTTTGAATTGTAAACATTAAATGCTTGCATTTTAACCCTTTAAGAAGTCGTGGTACAGTCGGGAAAAAAAACAACAACAAAAAAAAAAAACGCAACACCCGCTGTAATTTCGTTGTTATTTATCGCAGGAACATATAATAGACATAATTCAACAGGAAATTAAAAGCACTTTCTGAACATGTCGTCAAATTTTGAATTTCGGGTCATCTACATATTGAAATGAGCACCAACTTTGATTTTTTCAATAGCAACACCCAATTTTAACTTCATTTTCGAATTTCTGAGAGTCTGGCAGTGTGGAAAAGTATACTGTCTGTATACTTTATCTTTAGTATTTATAGAGTTATAATCAAATATGTGTTAGGGGGTTATCTGTAAATAAAAAGAATTATAAAAATTAATAAAGTGGTGCCTCATTTTTCATTTCCTTAATTATCCTGAATTCAATTATTTAGATTTGTATATACTTCAGTACTTTTTTAGATAATTTTAGGTCTATAATACATTACACTTGCGATTGGTCCGTACAGTGCTCTTTCAAAAACATGCAATATTTTTCAAGTAAAAGTGTCTATTACGGTAGTTCTGATCACCAATAAAGTTTAAATTTTCTTTCGTAGGTGTAACATAATATACAAAATGAAATAATATAGATAGATATATATACAACAACTCATAAACTAAATCTTTTCGGATAAATTATTGTAAGGGTTCATGAAGTGAATATTAAAAAGTTTTAATCGCACTTACCAGTTTTCGGTCAGTTGAACTCTTTGGAACTGTACGATTCGTTTAATATTTTCTATGAAAATATATTTCTTAATTAACCCTTTCGCGACTGCTGACGTAGATTTGAAAATCTCATTCATTTGAAAATCTGTAACTCTGTCAGTGGGCGTTTCTTTCGTAATTTGTGTGTTACATATTTCTTAAGTGTGTACCCAGTGTTCATATTTTTGCAAAAAATATACTATGAATAGAAATATATAGATTAGAAAGAATATAATTATAGTGAATATCCATTTGTAATATAATTGTGCATACACAAAATTTGTTCTGAAACATTTTATTTTGAGAGTATAACGCCCTTAGGCGGGTCTTACTGTCAAAAAGACAAAATCCTGCGGTCGAAAAAGTGTTAAAATATATTTATAAAAGTTAAGGTATGTTTTAAAAAATGTATAAAGTTAAAATGTATTAATAAAATTTTAAAGACTAAAGTGTCCTTAAAATAATAATCCTACCCCCCTACAAAATAAATAAATAAGTAAATAAATAAAATAAAATAAAGCAATATATGAAGTAAATGATTAAGCCTTTTTTAACTTGGAAGATAGTTAAGAAACAATTTTACAAGTCTGTCTTGCATTCCAATTCCATTCGTTTTTTATATTTGACAATTTCACATCAAACCTATTTTTCTATTTAAAACAGTAAACCCCGCCTATTTAGTTAATTTTTTTTCTTCTAGTGTTCGTTTAAAAGATTCAAAATTTATCGCCAATTAATCGATGAAGTAAATACCACTTGTGCCTATTTTTATCAACATAAAATAAGGGGTTTAACACGAATACTCAATGTCACATTTATTTTTCTTTTCTGTATTGTTTTGTTTTAAAGAACGATGAAGGCGGGGCTTGTCTTCTTTAGAAAACAGGAATTCTTGATGCAAACAATAATGTCTAAAAATCATCATTTTTGTTTCATTTCTTTGCGTTTGACAGTTGTTGTTAAATATTTGACCCGTAGATAGGAAATAAAAATATTTTGTTTAATTTTCTTTGTTATTTTTTACGATTTGATTCGTTATCTCATGCAAAACTTTATAAGAGACGGCCCCCTAAACCACTCCAAAAGAAAGATTTAATTATATCTCGAAAACTAATAACTGGAATGAGCTGCAAATTGGCATACCCATATTTTTCAGCATTGGGATTCATTTTATGTAAAAATTAATATAGGTCATAATTCATAATTTTTATGAGTATGAATTTATTAATATTTTTCAGAATTAAAAATATTTTTCAGAATCAAAAGTAATGATGGATTATGTTTGGGTTTCTTCACTGTATCGGGTAAAAAATTATATCGATCAAGTTATTTTTTTGTGAAGATTTTAATATAAGTTTGAAATATGAATTTTATATTAGCACCTTCAAACTTTGAACGCTTATAACTCTGTGAAAAAACAAGTAAAATATACAACCAATATACTTTTTCGCGTTGTCGCGATCCCAGGAATTCAAATATAAAATAAAAATGGGGCATTACCATTGAAAAAATCAAAGTTGGTGCGCGTTTTAATATGTAGACGACCCCCAATTCAAAATTTCAGTTCATTTTCTGAAACTACTCACAATTCCCCGTCGAATGATACCTATTACATTTTTCTACATCGATTAGCAACGAAGTTACGTTGACTGTTGCGGTTTTTTTTTTCCCGACTGTACTTACCGCCAAAATCATCAATTTTATTTGGCGAGACAGGTAAACTACTTTACAACGCCCGCCGTTTTTACTCTACTAAAATACATAAAAAACAAAGTTTTACGCTCTGTGTTGATTCCATTTTACTGAAATTATTTTTCAAAGGCGGTAGTAAATAATAACAATAATAATAATAATAAATAAAAATTAATAGAAATGGGTGTTTAGACTAAAATCAGTAAGCGTAGACAAGCAGCTTGCCACGTCTTTCTCACTTATAATTAATGAATTGGATAGTTGATAGTAAGCTCACTTGACAACATACTCATTAATATTCCGTAGTATTGTTAGCTCCGCCTTCTTTTCACACCGGTATCTTTTTAGAGTATTTTTCGTCTTATTCAATCGTAATAACATTTAGAGAATGTTTCTCTAAAAATTCATTGATGTTGAAAAAAGGGCGGGTCTAACAAAATTGCGAAATATTAATTAGTATGTTGGTAAGTATGTAGTAAGTATACTTCACATGGCCTTTTAAAGAACTGAAATTCAAATTTATTCAGTTTAATAAATTAAATGCTGACATCGCAGCTTTCCTAAAATTTAACTCGCATCGCACTTTATAATACTGTCATAAAAAAAAAAAAAAAAAAAAAAAAAACAGTTATTTTTATTAACAGTGTTTTAGTAGTATTAGTACCCATTAAAATCTTCAAGAAAAATCTGATTTTAAATACAGCGTTTAAATATTATAAAATATACTTTAAAATTTAGGAAGGCTGCGACTGCAGGCCTTCAAAAGGAATTTCCTTACTTAAATCGATCTTAATTACAAAAATATTTTGATAAACTCATACTGATAGAGATAAATAGCCTTGTTCAAAGTCAAAATGCAGTTGATTTAATTTTACTACGAAAATGAAACTTGTAAAGATGAAACTTGTAAAGATGTGATTTGAACGGGCCATGACCTGTTAAAAAATCTTCAAGAAAAATCTGATTTTAAATACAGCGGTTAAATATAATAAAATGTACTTTAAATTTTAGGAAGTCTGCGACTGCAGGCCTTGAAAAGGAATTTCCTTACTTAAATCGAACTTAATTACAAAAATATTTTGATAAACTCACACTGACAGAGATAAATAGCCTTGTTAAAGGTCAAATACAGTTTATTTAATTTTACTACGAAAATGAAAAAAATAAAAGATTATTTTTTAATGAGAGTGACAAAGTGTGAATCTAGAATTTTTTTCATTAATTTACTTTTACCTTATATAGAGCTGTCAACATTCGAAATAATAATCGGAAAGTTTATTGGTACCCGCCTTTTATTCACACCAGTCTTTTTTAGAGTACTTTTCTTCACATTCCATTGTAAAAGCATTTGAAGAGATTTACTATATAATTTAAGTGGTGTGTTAAAAGGGCTGGTCGTTAACAGTCCTCCGTATTAGGTTGGCAGTCATGCTTTTGCTGGTTTTTACACCTCAGGTGAGTGTTGCAAAAGTTAGGGTCTTTTCTATTCAATATCCACCAATACATTTTTTGTTTGTGTGTGTGTCTGTTATCAGCTTATGTCAAGAACAAATAGTAGCAGAAAGTCCAAACTCGGTATTCTAAATGTGTATCATATAGGGACACTACACAAAACTTTTCGTTGAGATCAAGCAAATGGTACGTGTACAGGGACATCCAAAAGCATTCAAATACATTATGTCTAGAGGAAATTTCGGTTAATTACAGTGTAGCATCTATAAGATGACTTAAACAAAAACATGAATATTAATTTTATACGCAGAAAAGTATGTTTTGTAGAGATTGCTGCATGGAAATCATTCATCATTCGTTTACAAGGCTACCCAAAATATTTAGATATATTGAGCCTACACTTTAAACTATTTTTTAATTATACAAAACTGCTTCAAAATCTTATACATTTTAAACAAATATATACTTATGTTAGAAAAATGAAAACCGTTTGTAGCTATGTGTATATATCTGTATTGATAAGTATAAAGAATTTAAGTCAATATTCTTGATTTTTCAGAAGACGAAAATTAAAATTAAACTAACTAAAAAAAAAAAAAAAAAAAAAAAATCAGAAGAATCGATTAGGAAAAAGGGATTTCGTTGACTTATACCCTTTATACCATTCAGTAATTGTCAACCTTCATTTATTAACAGGAAAAAATTGAATTAAATATTTTATACCATATACGAATGGTAAATTTCTGACTTGAATCTTTTTTTACGAATTAATTTTCTCAAAGACTAAATGACGTAGACTTAAATCCTTTATACCAATCGATTGAGATTTTTTTTCTGAGTCTGACTATGTACTTAACTCAAAATCGACATTTTTGGACTTAAATCCTTTATACTTATCAGTGCAGATATAATCATAAGACAATTACCACATGAATTAAAAAGGAAAAAAATAAATGTGTAGTTTAAACAGGCATTTCTAAACTCTTTTTTATTAAATAATTCTGAGTCACAGCTGCCAAACTTAAAATTTAGATTTTCCTCCATTATTTCCAATAATAAATGTGCGTTATTTATTTTGGAAGATCAAATAAACAAAAAACGATTGTAAACTATTTCCGGTATAAAGCTTTTAAAAAGGGCATGACTTAGCACCTATCATTAGGATAACTGTAAACGGCGGAGCTTGCTGTCCAAAACAAATAATTATGTGAATTTTTACAATATTAAACAATTATTCACTCTATAATACTATAAATGAGGTAATGTGAATAATATATGCATTATAAATTATAACATCATAACATGATACGATGGATTTTACAATATATTTTATATAGATAAATACAAATATTTCTGAATAGTAAATATCAAAATGCGATTATGTGAGTTGATGTAAATACAGTAACACTTTTTTCTACCTGTCACCCACATTTCGGAAAAATTCCTCTGAAAATACACTTTATTTTCTAGATACTAGGATAGGGAATTTAATATATATATATATATATATATAATATGTGGTATAAGATGAATTTACTTGACCTGAACACAGAGTTCCAAACTGTTATAATTTATTCACGAGCATTTTTAGCCCCGCCTCTTTTTCACACCGTAAATTTTGAGTAACTTTTTTTCTTCTTATTTAATCTTTATGACATATTAAAGAAAAATAATCTATAAAATTTCTGGTGTGAAAAGAAGGCGGGACTAAAAGTGCTCGTGAATAATTTATAAAAGTTGGGAACGCTACCAGCACATTACACGCCAAAATTTGGTCTATACATCTATTATGTGACAATCAAAAGGAAAAAGATAATCCAGGCAAACATTTTTGTAAATACTTTTATCTTTTGAATTATTTAATGATTTTTTGAATATTCCTTCTTACCATGTGATTTAATTTAATCTAATTAATCTTTAATGAATTTTTGTCCTTTTTGTAAAATTAAAGCTAAGGTAAAAGTTTTTAATAGACTTGAATTTAATGAAACATTTAAAAGCATAAAAATGCACGCTAACTATATATAAAATTAGCGTGAATTGTTTGGATCCAAGTTATCATTATCATTCTAATAAATTATTTAAGTAAAAAATAATTCCCTTCTAAAATATTCCTCGAGAATTTCTTTGTTGTAATTCAATTAAATTTACAAAAGAACGAGCATTGCGATAATTTATTATCATAACATTCTTAATAAATCTCTCGGGACGTTGAGCATTTGTCTGTGTATTTACGTTTGGTCGATAAAACAATTAAGGAAATTCGCAAAACAACACAATTCTAGGGTTTATGTAGGCGTAAAACTATTAATTATGTGTTCCAGTTATTCGTATATTCAGTTGATGTTTTTAATGATAATTGATTACTGTTGAAATAATGAAATTGTTTTTTGTTGAATGAATACGAATACTATTTAGATTTTTATACAGCAAGTCATAAATGTATAGTAATTATTGTGTTCATTATTTTTAATTAATTTATGGTTCATGAAGTATTTATTTCAGTAGGATGCGTTATAGGTATGCTAGATTTCAAGCCCGTTTTTCAAGGGAGACTTCATGCTGAAAACTTTCTATAATTGTTTACAGTATATTTGATCATCGAAAGTACATCTGACAGGTGTCTTTTTAAAAATACTGGTGGTGTGTTTTAAAATTTAAAGAGCTTATTAATTGTGTAAACATGAATTAACCCTTAAGAATTCCATTTTAAAATTTACTAATTACAATAATAAGTTAAATTTCAAGGCCTATTTTGAAATTCTCTAAACTCTATGGGAACGGGCCCTTTCCATTTTCAGGCATCCTTCCAAGTGTTTGCTGTCTCTTAGCCTTTAAATTTCATTTATTATAGATTAACCCTTTGCTGTCCCTAACGCTCTGAATCGCTCAAAAAGTTGTTGTGGAATTTAGGCGTTCTTTTATTTATTCAATGCCACCAATAATTTTGATGAATGATTTCTGATGAAGACAATAAATGAATTATTTTTGAGTTTATTAAGCAACCATTACAGTCAAAATCCAGTGGTGGATTTTGAAAGAAAAAAAAAAAAAAAAAAAAGAAAAAAAAAAAAACACTAAACTTGGCAGCACTGACCAGAGGACTGGTAAAGGATTAACCCTTTCAGGGGTAAGCAAATATTCTTTATTTAAAATCAGCGACATACTTGCCAACATCCTAATTCCGACATCCTATAAATATTCCGTAGTATTGTTAGTCCCGCCCTCTATTTTCCATCGCTAAATTTTTAAAGTAATGTTCTACAAATGCAATTACGATTAAATAAGAAGAAAAATACTCCAAAAAGATACTGGTGTGAAAAAGAAGGCGGGGCTAACAATACTACGGAATATTAACTAGGATGTTGTCAAGTATGCAACAGCCACCATAAATTTCCAGCAATATTAAAAGAAAAGAAATAAATGAAGTTGTAAAAAAATATTTTATAAAAAACTTCCAGGGACAGTTTTTGCGATTTTGAATTAAAATTTGTGGTTGCACTATAAAACCACCGCCCCTGAAAGGCTTAAAAAGATCCATTCACATGAATGTGCTTACCTCAATATCTACATTAACTTTTTATTTATATATATGTTATAATATTTAAATTTAGAATGTCTGATGAGTAAATAAATCTAGTTATTTATATAATTAGTTAAGAGAAATTTAATGCGTAAAGTGTAATACTATATCGTTTCCTTAAAAAAGAAAAAAAAAATGTTATATTGACAGCGAATATTGGGTAACTCTAAAAGTCCATGATTAATTTCATAGATTATATGCATGATTTATTTTTTATACTACATGGTGTACAACTGAAAGAATAATTGAGAAATTAAATATTGATAATTGTATTTTGTTGCTCTACAAAAAACTTGGATTAAATTTGGTGCCTGATTTATCTGTAAATCTATGAGACACACTTTGACTGAGGGTATTGCAGCATTTACCATGCATTATGTCACACTTGCCAACATCCTAATTTACATCCTGTAGTGTTGTTAGTCCTGCCCTTTTTTTCACACCAGAAAATTTTTAGAGTAATATTCTCCAAATGCAGTTGCAATGAAATAAGAAAAAAAATACTCTGAAAAGATACTGGCGTTGAAAAAAAGGCAGGGCTTACAATACTACGGAATATTAAATAGTATGTTGGCAAGTATGATTTTTTTTTTTTTTTTTTTTTTTTTTTTTTTGCCTGCTGGTTTAGAGTTGCCAAGTTTCTTAATTCATTCCGAAGCATTTTTAGCCCCACCTAATTTTTATACCTTTATATATATATATATATTTTACCATACTTCTCTATTATAGAAAATTAATTTATAAATTAAGTGGTGTGAAATAATGGTAGAACTAAAAATGTTATAGAATAAATTTAACAACTCTACTTTTATGCCAAACTCTCAGAGAGCTGTCAATTTTTTTTTAAATAATATATTTCGTAGTGTTGTTAATACCCGCCTTTATTCTCGCACCATTTTCTTTACACAGAAATTTCTTCAGTATGTAATTACGATTAAATACGAAGAAAATTACTCGTAAAAGGAAGAGATTAGAAAAAAAAACGGGCATTAACGGTACCAGTACTATATAATGAGATAAAATGTTGGTAGCTATAATCACATTTTATCGGCAATTATGATTTTCATCAAGAAAAATTCATTTTATTAACCGGCGAGAAAAGAAAAATTGTGAACATGTTCTGCCATTTTCAAAACGCGCAACTCCATCCTTAAACGTGTGCTTAAGTATATATATATTTACTTACAGTGAAAAGGATATGTATCATTTATCTATCTTATCTTTCCTAAAAATAAATTATATTTTTTCTAAGTTTATTTTTTCAAAGTGTTATTATTATTATTGTTATTATTATTATTACGTTATTTTTTCTAAAAGATAAATGCTAAACACTTCAAAGAATGCTCTGATTGCTTTAAATAATTTTCCAAAAGTTTTATTATTATTATTATTATTTTAGAAAAGATAAATAAAAAAAAATAAAGAAAGAAGAAGAGGGAAAAACTATGGTTTTTCTTAGATTATGAACATATCGGATATCCAAGTTCCAGCTTGCTACATTTAATGACGCATGCGCTGTACAGGGATTGAACCTTGCCGCTCATATTAGTTCCCTACCTATAAAATCGATGATTTAAGAAGAAAATGGAAAGCCGAATGGTGGTTGCAAACTATTTACGATCCCTATTAATAATTGAAATTAAAAATTAACGAATGGCTCTTAAAATTGAAAAATATTCTTACTATCCCTAACCGTTTTTTGGGTTTTGCAATGCTATCCTTTAACTTTCTTTCTATTACATTTTGTACTTCACATTTCTGTATTAGCAGTGAAATTGATGTTCGGAACATACCACACTGTTCAGTCTTCATTGTTGGTTGGTTAGTTGGTTAGTTAGTTTTTTTTTATTTTGCACTATTGCTGCGCAATGGCAATTCTCTTTATAAAGAGGAAGATGCATGATTTAGATCACAGGTGCTTCCGTACCACAACTTTCGAAGTCGAAGAAGGAATTTTTGTTTCAGTAAAAGGTATGACATCTGCCCTTCGTCAATGTTTCATATCCCTTTCTGTATCATCCGAATACGCATTTCTATTTTGAACCCCTAAGACGTTGCTTTGTAGATGTTATATGCACTGATGCGGTGCTAATAAAATAGAAGAACTTATTTATATGTTTTAACTTATTTTTAATATATATTTTACAAAGGCCTTTTAAATAAATATCTATAAGCCAATTGTTTTAAGCAATTAAAATTTAATTTAGATGTTTTGAATTATATTTTAAAAAATCTGGAGTGACTCCACTTAACTTTCTGAACATTGAGTAATTAACTGTTGTATCAATAAAGAGAAGTCGTTAAATTAACAAAAGTGAAAACTATGATAGGTTGTTTTAATATTTTTCTGAATATAGTGTATTGTTTAGTTTTACACTATTGCACTTCAAAAAAATTGAGTGCATTGATCATTATGACAAAGAAATTTTCGTTAGACCCAGTAAAATTCTATAAAAGCTAGATTCACCAAAATCAATGCAGTTCATGCGACGGTGAGCTATACTATATGCATAAATTTTCAACTCAATCTAATAAGGCGTTTAGACGTTATTGCACTTCAAACAGTTTGGGTCCATAGGCCTTAATGATAAAGAATATTTCTCTGTGAGCCTGTAAAAAGAACTATAAGTACTGGATTCAACAAAATTTATAAAGGTGTTGCGACTGTAAATTGTAACATGCGCAAAATTTTTCATCTAAATCCAAAAAGGTATTTAGACACTATCGCGCTGTAAAAAAATTGCGCCCATCGGCCATAATGATAAAGAAATATTATTTTTGTCCCTGTAAAAAAAAAAAAATATATATATATATATATATATAAGTTCTATATTCACCAAAATCAATAAGATTCGTGCTATTGTGATCTATAAACTACGTTCGAACTTTCAGCTTATTCGAGCAAAGCTTTTCGGCGCTATTGTATTTAATCACACACATACACACAAACACATACATATTTACATCATCGTAGAAATGTCAAAAATGTACTCAGCGGACCTGAAAACGAATAGAAACACCACAATGTCAAAGTCAGATATTTGACATGATTACAATACTTTCTTTACATATATATGTTCAGAAAGTAAAAATAATTTTAAATGAAATGAAGTGGTGAGATTTTAAATGCAAACTGTATTTTCTGATGTATGTAAACTTCTGAAAAAAGGTATTGTTACCATTTTAAAACACAAGTAATTCTGTTAATAATCGAACACCATTTTTCTATATTTGTGGTTTAATTATATATTAAAATACTAGCCGCCTTCGACGACCAGCTGGTTCGCGATCCTTGAAAAATCCGACTTTACGAAACTCCCGCTTTGGGTGGAATTTTAGAAATTCCACCCAAAGGTGGGGCAAAAAGGTGGGGGGGGTATGGGGCAAAAACAAATAGATATACAGTTAGGACGTTCAAAATTAGTTCAGATAGGTTTTAGAGACCTGCATGTCGAATGGGGATATTTTCGAAAGTGTAAAGTAACTAGGAGGGACGGGAAGGGGGGGGGTAGGGGCAAAAAATGAAAATAGAGTTAGATCGTTCAAAATTGGTACATGGAGGTTTTCGATACCTATAAATCGATTGCGGATATTTTTGAATTTGTAAAGTTATTAATAGGGGCTGGAAGGAGGGGGTGGTAAGTGGGGCGCAATGAGGCAAAAACAAATAGAAATATAGTTAGGCCGTTCAAAATTGGTACAGATAGGTTTTAGAGGCCTGCAAGTCGAATGGAGATATTTTCGAAAGTGTAAAGTTTTAAGGATGGCGGGGAAGGGGGGGGGGCAAAAAATTAAAATACAGTTAGATCGTTCAAAACTGGTACATAGAGGTTTTCGATACCTAAAAATCGATTGCGGATATTTCCGAATTTGTAAAATTATTAAAAGGGACAAGGAAGGAATTGTGGGGTGGTAAGGGGGGGCCTATGGGGCAAAAACAAATAGCAATACAGTTACGCCGTTCAAAATTGGTACAGATAGGTTTTAGAGTCCTGCAAGTCGAAATGGGATATTTTCGAAAGTGTAAAAACATTAGAAGGGCGGGGAAGGGGGGGGGAGGAGCAAAAAAATTAAAATTGAGTTAGATCGTTCAAAACTAGTGCATAGAGGTTTTTGATACCTACAAATCGATTGCGGATATTTTCCAATTTGAAAAATTAGTAAAATAGACGGGAGGGTGGGTTAAAGAGGCAAAATAATAGAAATAAGAGTTAAAGCGTTGAAAATTAGTATTATTAAGTATTAAGAACCGATAAATAGATTGAGGTATTTTCGAAAGCATAGATTTATTAAGAGGGGTGGGAACGGCGGGCGCAGGAAAAATCGCGCCTGCGCGCAGGTATACACTGCCGCAGGCAATGGGGTTCCGGACAGATTATCCACCGATGAGACAAGAATTTTTTTTATCTTTTATATTTCTTCCCTTTCGATAATATAGTGTTTCAATAAGAGTGTCGAATATAAATGCGTGCTCGCAGTGCACAAATGGCCTGCGCTGCCGAAGGTAGTGAGAACCCGATGCGATATATTTCCTGATCAGATTTGTTTTTCTTTTGTTTTTTCACATGAGAAAAATTAATGCAATTTTGAGAACTCATAAAAATAAGGACCAGCGAATCGGGCGTAGCCAGCTAGTATATATATATATATACATATATATATATATTCACTTACTTTTCCCTCACTAAGAAATGAGAGATTCTTATTAGATTTTATTGTATAGCTACAAATAAAATTTTGCAAGTGAATGTAGAATTGACGTGTTGTATCTCAAACTTACTTAATTCAATAATAATAAAATTTAAAAAGGAAAATTTTAGTTCCAGGGAAAATAAATATTTATCATAATTTCCTTTAAGCATTATTAATGTTTTATATACTGGGACTGACATAGATATACTTTAAATAAGACTTTTAGTTACAATACACATATATATATGATTGCAGTTTTCATTAAACTTAATTAATTTTTAATAACTTTAAATATTAGGACTTGATATTCTTAATAGATATGCTATTAATATTATTCATGATTAATAAGAATCTTTCTTACAGAGAAAATTCAGTGGTGGACATAATTATAAGACACCTATCTAATTTGACAAATTGTGAAAAAATAAAAATCAGAGCTTAAAAATGTTTTATCAAATACGTCAAAAACATAAATTTATCCTGTTATCATATATAATTATTTTATAATAATGATATTTTCATACAATTTAATGAAAAAACTTAAAAACATAATGAACAAAATTATAAGACACCCTAATATTTTAATTAAAACACCTGCTTTTTTAAAAAAATAATGTGCAATATGCAAATTATCTGAACGCTGTTATGACGTCAGTAGTTAACTAAAGAAGACGATAACCGACTTCACGCATTTACAAACATGCCACGAGGTACAAAATTAAAAGAAAGTGAAATTCGCGAAATTTGGAGATTAAATGGAACTGGTGCTTTAATTAATAATATTTCATAAGTTATTAAACGCTCTAGATGTGCAATTAGAAATGTTTTGAAAAGAGGAATTAATGCATCTGTGATTAAAAGATCTGGACGTACTCCTTGCTTGTCCTCGAGAGACAGATGCCATGTGCTTTCGCTCTCTACACAGAATAAGATGACCACTACAGGCATTAAAAATGCTTTGAAACTGAATTGTTCAAGGAGAAACATTCGCAGGGTGTTGCATAATGCTTCCTATGTGAAATATAAAAAAATGAAGAAAAATCTACCGCTTCTAAGCCGGCACAAAATGGAGCGTCTAAACTTTCGCTACACAAACTATGGCCTGGACCTCCAAATGGTACTATGTGTTATTTTCTAGTAAAAAATAAGTTTAACCTGGATGGTTCTGACGGGTTTCAATATTATTGGCATGATTTACGGAAGTCTCCTCCTGTACTAATGAGCCGCCAAATACGTGGAGGCTCAGTAATGGCTTGGGCTGGTTTTTTGGCTTAAGGGAAAACGAATATTCTTTTTGTGCATTCAAGAATGAATTCCGAAAAGTATAAGAATCTTCTTGAAGATCAACTAGCCATATATGGTGAACTTCTTTGTGGCGAAAACTACACTTTCCAGCACGATAACGCGCCGATTCACGCATCACGCGAAACAAAAATGCGACTTTCTGAGCAAAGAATCAATGTTCTCCCATGGCCTTCTCGCTCCCCAGACTTAAATCCCATCGAAAACTTGTGGGGGGATCATAGCTCGTGCAGTTTACCAAAATTGGAGGCAGTTTATATGTGTGGAAGACCTAAAGAATGCTACAAAATGTGCTTGGAAAGAACTGTCTTACGATATTTTGTTAGACTTGATAGATTCGATGCCAAATCACATCTGTCATGTTGTAAAAAAAAATGGCGGCTCCACCAAATATTGAATAAACATGTTAGAGGATTTTCTTTTAGACCATTAGTGGCTGCTAATTATGTTGACCACTGTATTTGGGAAAAACCGTTGGTGTCTTTTAATTTTGTCCATTATCTTTTTAAGTTTTTTCATTAAATTGTATGAAAATATCATTATTATAAAATTATTATCTATGATAACAGAATAAATGTTTATGTTTTTGAATAATTTGGTAAAACTTTTTTAAGCTCTCAATCTTTTTTTTTCAATATTTGTCAAATTAGATAGGTGTCTTATAATTATGTCCACCACTGTATATAGGTATTTATTGTAAATTTTCTTAAGTTTAACTAATACTTTACACCTTCTAGGCATCAAACGTTTTCTAGAGGCTCTTTCATTTTCTTGAATAACTCCTAATGCCAAGATGAACAACATTGGAACTGGGATTTGTTTATCTCACGACGATTCCAACTCGGAAAAGACCTAATGAAAACGAATCGATAAGTTTGTTCTTGCTAAATAATAAAAGTTGTCGGAAAGTGACGTCACATCGGAGAAATTTCAATAACAAGAGCATTTCGATAAGCTCGTTCTAGACCCAACGATCTGGCAACACTGCTACGCCCCGCACTCATCTTTTGTAAATAAAGCTGTCCTTTAAACAGCTCTTTCCTTGAGAATTTTTTCACTGTAGAAACCTCAGCACAGATTATTTGTCATTTTGTTTTTTATATTACAAAATTAGACATAACAAATTCTGGTATGAATTAAATAAAAAATAGGAATTTTTTTTATTTTTTTTATTTTTTTTTTTATTTTTTTTAATAATAATATGTAAGCATACCTGTACTGTACACATTCTAACTAATATTCTGTAATACTATCCCCTTCTTTTATTCCGCTATTTTCTTAAGAGCGTTACTCGTCTTATTACTTTTGTAGAGAATTTCTCCAATAATAAAGTGGCGCGAAAAAGAGGTTAGTACTAACAATTCTACGGAATATTAATCAGAATGTTGGAATGAATGCGCATAACCAAAGCTTTGAACATGTAATGAGAAATTTGTCAATTTCAAATTTAACGAAAGAAACATCCATTTTTATTTATGTAGTAGATTCTACATAAATGTATAAAATGATTGTCAATCTTATCATTTTTTATTATAATTATAGTCACTTACATTTAAACTAAAGTCTTCTTGTTCCTGAAATTATTGCTATATTAAATAACATATAAATAAGACATTTTGTGTATTCCGTGGATATAGTCCTTCGAATGCAAGGGTTCAAGTTTATTTTAAATGGACACATTTTAGCGAATTTTAAATGTACTTCATTATTAAATCTTGTCCA
Organism: Salticus scenicus; assembly: GCA_963930645.1. NCBI lineage: Eukaryota > Metazoa > Arthropoda > Arachnida > Araneae > Salticidae > Salticus > Salticus scenicus. The sequence continues at coordinate 114,195,832 of OZ005660.1, forward strand.
TGGCTTTCATTTATGCACTCTTTCTTTGAGGGACACCAAAAATGTAATTTTATTAATTTATCCCAAAGAGATTTTTGCTTATTACTTTAGGATATTCCAGCCCTATCAATACGAATCTTTTATTGTTACTAACCCGGAGCTGCCAACCTAATCCGGCAAATTGTTAGTACCGCCCAATTTTCTACACCACTTAATTTTTAGAGTATTTGTTTTCTTAATTCATCGTAAATATATTTGAAGAGAATTACTCTAAAAATTAAGTGGTGTAGAAAATGGGAGGTACTAACAATTTGCCGTATTTGGTTGCCAGCTCTGCTAACATATGGCTGAAAGTATTTTAATTTATTCGAGCCCCGCCTCTATTTAATTCCAGTCCCGCCTGGAGTATTTTCAGCCCTGCCTCTATTTCGCACCACTTTAATTATAGAATTTTTTCTGTAATAGATAATGTCGAGAAAATAAAAAGAAATAACTCTTAAATAAAAAGTGGTCTGAATTAAAGGCGGGGCTAAAAATACTCCAGATTAAGTTAAAATATTGGCAGCTATGCTAACCCACCGATTACAGCACAAATAGGACACTCCCATATACCCAGTAGTAACCAAAATGCGACTTCAGTCGCCTTGTCGTCAATGGTTGTAAGTTTTTTGAGCTCTCCAGCTTAGGCAATCGCTGGTTTTATTTTTATTGTATATGTGATTTCTTTTGTCACCTTTAATGTTGTTTGCAAACTTGATCGTCAAAAGCAATTTATTTTACAATGAAGATACAAAATATAAAGGAAGTAAGCTTCGAAAATATACAGAGCGGGGTAGGGGTGTGAGATATACTTGTGAAGAATTTGTTTGCTTTAAAAATTTGACGTAAACACACACACACGCGCACCCCCCATCCCTCCCCCCCCCCAAAAAAAAAAAAAAAACTACACTTGTTAAAACCTCAGGGATGGAACACGGGCGCAGAATTCATACCACTATCGATGTAAGAAAATTCTCTACTTCTTAAATCAACGATATTATAAGTAAAGAAATTTCTTGAACGGATTCCGGTAAGAATTCTGCGCCCGTGTTCCATCCCTGAAACCTATACAATTCGTACGACATAACCTATAATAAATATAGCTTGAACTAAATCAACAGCACCAATCAAGATCTACCCACACATACACACACATACACTCACATACACTCACATACACACACATACCAAAGTAAAAACGGCAAAGATGAATTCAGAAAACCTCAAATGGTAGCGCAGCAAAATCTCATAGATTTCTTTTCATGATTAATATTTTTTACTTTCTTCTATATTCAATAGAAGAAAGTATTGGATTCGTAAAAACTTTCAACTTCCGGTTTTCGACGGATTTACATGTTTTGAGAGGCCTAAAACACGATTTGACCATTTTTAGAAAATGTCTGTCTGTGTGTTTGTGTATGTGACAAAAATTTTGTGGCAACTGTATCGCCGGAACTACTGCTCAGAACTATATATAAATTTATATGCAGATGCACCTTGACTTTATATTAGTGCCTATCAACTTTTGGTGTCAACTGCTCAACAGGTGGATCTGCTAAGCAACGATTTCCGCAATTTAAGGGGAGGCTATATCTCAGGTTCTATTGCGTATAATCGAACAAAACTTGACAAGTAAAAAGACCATTATGAGACATTATGCTGGTGCAATTTGAATACTTATCGGCCAACGGGTGACACTGCTATACAGCGATTTCTGCAATTTAAGAAAAGGCTATATCTCAGGAACTACTGCACAGAATTACATATAATTTTATATTTAGATGTACCTTGACCTAAATTAGTGCCTATCAACTTTTGGTGTCAACCGCTCAACAGTTGGCGCTGCTATATAGAGATTTCCGCAGTTTAAGGGGAGGCTATATCTCAGGTTCAATTGCGTACAATCAAACAAAACTTGATATGTAAGAAGGCCATTATGAGACATTATGCTGATTCAATTTGTATGCTTATTGGGGAATAGGCAGCGCTACTAAACTGAAAAATTCCCCGAAAACGGTAAGGTTATATCTCAGTTTCTATAGCATATAACAATATGAAACTTGATATATGAGATAACCATTATAAAAATGCCTTTTTTAAAATGTTATTTAGAGACAATAAAACTGTCTTTTTTTTTATATTTAGTGTTAGTTTTCTCGAAGATAAAAATCATTTGCATTCATTATGTTAGATAATTTAAATAAATAATAATTTAAATAAATTATTTGCACTTAGTGAATTTGTGTAGAAAAATACAGAAGAAAGTATTGTGGTTGGCACATCATGCTAGTTTTTTACATAATACACATGTAACAAACATGTAAGATGCAAGGCACTGGAACATACATGTTCAAAAAAAAAAAAAAAAAAAAAAGTGCTACCTGTTTTTTTTTTTAAATCACTGAAATATTTAGTATAATATGCACTGTTCTAGTCATAGAAAAAACAAACTGACTGAATTTATGAATTAATTGAATTAATTTATGGATTAACTGAATTAATTGAATTAATGATCACTCTTAAACATTGTAGGAAAGTGTTATAGATGCTTGACATAGACGTAAATGCAATTACAGGAGACTAACTGATTTTATAATCACTCCTAAACACTGTACAAAAGCATCAAAAACGCTTAACACAGACAGAAATGCCATTCTGGGAAATTCCAACTGTAACACATAATGTGTCGGAATATTTTAATGCAGCCCTTTAAATCTTAACGCTAAGAATATCATATTCTGTAGAATTTTTTTTTTTTTTTTTTTTTTTTTTTGAATATCAACTATATATGTAATTTTATTATGATTTAAAACAGTACCAATGTTTTAAATATGATATTACAGAAAAATGCCTCTCATAAAATGCAATGACTTGACATTCTTTTGTGTGCCTTTGTACACTAACATACTTGCCAACCATCTCATTAATAACCGTACAATTGTTAACGCCCCTTAAAAAATGCTCCTTTTCTCATACCACTTTATTTTTAGAGTAATGTTGTTACGACTAAATAAGAATAAAATTATTCTAAAAAATTATTGGTGTGAGAAAAAAGGCGGGTACTAAAAATTGTACGGTTCATAATGAGATGGTTGGCAAGTATGCACTAACAAGTGTTGATATTTATACTATTTTAAATAGGAAGCATACCATACCAGCAATAGAAAGCTTAAGAATTTTACGTTCATGCTCTATATAAGAATAAAACAAATAGGGCTGGATATTCCTTTGTGCTTATTATGCCACGCAAATGGTTTGTAACACAGATAAGTATATTTATTAATATAATTTAATACCAATATTTGAATTTTCTGGAATGATCGCTAGCCGGGGTAAGAAATTGCTGTCGTGTAGAAATAGATTTTTTGCCCCGCCCGTGCTAAACTTTAACATAATGGTACCAAATCCTCATAAACTAATAAAAAATTGCAAGAATTTGCTCAAACAACTAAAATTAATTGTATTTTTTTTTTCAACATTTACTTTTTTCTTATGAAACTTTAGCAATTAAACATGATATTTGCCTCAAATGTCCGGGGGGGGGATGCTGCAGCCCCATCAGCCCTCCCCCTACTTTGGATACGCCACTGGGACGGAGTATCGGAATTTGAAAGCCTTCATCATAATTAGAATTGGAGATATTGCAATAAAGGTGTTCTGGCTTTTTTGTGGTTTTTTCTGAATCTCCCGTACGGAATTTAACGGCTTCTTTCAGTTTAAAATTCTTTCAGTTTAAAAGCCCGTAATATTTCAAATGATGTGTTATAAGTAATTTAAGCATAATTAGAATTCTAGATATTGGATTATTAAAATATAAAAGCGCCCTCTGGCGACAGAGATTTGCAACATATACTCATCAAATCTAATTCAAATAAGTTTTTAAATGATACATTACTTATGAAGTTATGCTAATTAGAAGCTGAGATACAAAGATAATATAAACATTTTTATAAATAGATTTGTGTCCGACTTGTCCATGGTTTTCTCCGCAACTTGCATAATCCTGGGCTATATAACGTTAAAAATACTTCGTACGATAATATAACAGAAATTGGAAGTCGAAACTCTGCAAAATATTAGAGAATAAAGGTGTTCTGGGTATTCCGTTGTTTTCTCCGAAACTCTCGTTCCTTTTTTACATCTTTGCCCCTTAGCAGCAAAATAATCAGTTAAATTGATAGTTTGACAAATTCAGCATTTTATTTATTAATTTTTATTATGATTAATATTGAAGATAATTTTATTTTTGAACAGTTAATCCATTCCGTTTTCTCAGAAACCAATTTCATTTAATAGCAAAATGAAAACTACATAAACATAGATACGAATTTGGAATAGATGGAGATTGCTTTAATTGAAATTTGATTACAAATAGGTTAAAAATATTGTAACATCCTTTGAGATTAGTGCAGTTAAATGTTAATTTCGTTGAGAAAATATGCTAAATAAACACCTTAAACCTATGATACATTAAAGTTGTTTTGATAATGAAAATTCCTCATTTGATAAAGTGAAACTTTCTAACGCCTTTACGAAGATTTTTTTCTTTTTTTTTTAATGGAAAAATTCATGAACATTATAGCTCTGAAAAATAATTAAAATGGTTAATAATTAAAAATAGTATTGATATTTCCTCAAAAAATATATCTCAATGCTGACAGAACAGTGATGCTGTGTTCAATCCAAGACTTCACTGTTTAGCTGTTTCGAAATTTCTATTTATATATATTATATATATATATATATATTTTTTTTTTTTTTTTTTTTTTTTAAACTTCGCATAAATATTGATTCGCATTTTATTAAAGAAATTTTTACGGAAAGTATTCCACACAGACCTCACTTTCTACTACTTTTTACTCACTTTCTACGATAGGGCGCCTCTCGCGGTAATATGCAGCTTTTCTACAAGGTACTGATTCAATTAGAGTACGGATAACGTCCTGAATAATGGACGCCCCTATTCTGTCAACCATCGTGTACAGTTCGTCCTCCGAGTGAGGTTGGAGCAGAGCAGACAAATGATGGCCAATCATATTCCACACATGCTCAATGGTTTAGAGATCTGGTGACACTGCAAGCTAAGGAAGCAAATGGACATTTTGCAAGGCTTGTCTCTGCTAAAGACTACCGTATGTGTCTGTGCGTACCCCTGCTGGAAAATACTATTTTGCTGCCTCTTCATATAGGTAGCACCACCGGCTGCAGCCCCTCACCAACAAATCGTAGTGCCGTTAATGTGCCTCTGATGCGTACCAGAAATGACCTGCTGTCGTAACTGTTGGCGCCCAAAACCATTATGCTACGTTGACGAACAGTATGGCGTCCAACAATAGCGGTCGGGTTGGCTCTATCTCACCAACATCACTAGACTCTTACTCGGCAACTGTCATCAGACAAACAGAACCGAGAATCGTCGCCGAACACTAACTACACTGTGCCATTCAGTCGCGCAAGTGGATCAGTACCGTTACATCTCAATCTTTTACGTCGGTGAGTTGGCGTCAATGGCAGTATTCTCATAGGCCGACTTGTGCGCAAGACGCTTTCAGCCAATCGTCGTGAAACTATTCTGCCAAATATTGGAGTATCCAAAGATCCCTGAACCTTCCGCAAAATGTCGAGAGTAGATGTTTGAGGGGCCGTCACCACCTCCCTTCAGATGCGTCGATCTGTACGTTCTGTTGTACGCCTTGTTGGACCTGGTCTTTCGCGGAAATTCACATTTTCTTTTTTCGATCTATCTGGTCCAAATTCTGTGCACAGTGGAAGCATCAACATGCGATTCAACAGCGATACGACTGGAAAACCCACCAGCCTGACGCAAGCCTATAATTTGACCCCTCGTAAAGTCGTCCGATTGCCGGAACTGCCTTCGGTGCCGTCATCCCCGGCATCTCTTAATCCACACGTTCCTTCTGCAAACAGAAACTTCTCAAAATTCTGGATTCCCAGGCGACAGAGAGAAGCGACTGTTGGTTCACCCACCATATCCTCCCCTTTTATGGCGTGCTATAATCACGTGATCAACTAGAACGTCAAATCCTCTGCAAAATTTGTTCAGAAGCGCATTCTCTGAAATTTGCATATTTATATGACTGAATACTCATGGTTGCATTTTGTATGTCGGACAGTGTATTTATTTTTACGCAGTTTGTAGAAATTACAGATAATTTATTTAGTTTTGGGTTTTCATCATATCTCCCTGTATATATTTTTCGTAGGAGCGAATGAGAGACAATTTAGCATCTACCAATGGAATTATCGGAATAGATTAGCAATCGACAATAAAACCAGAATGTATTAAATCCATTGTGCATAATTTGGACAATAATGCATAGCTGCCAATATTTTAATTTATTCCGGAGTACTTTTAGCCCCGCCTTTATTTCGCACCACTATATTTATAGAAAAATTTTCTGCAATACATAATTTTGATAAAATAAGAAAAAATTACTTTTAAAAAATAAGTGGTACGAAATGGAGGCGGGGCTAAAATTACTACGGAAGAAATTAAAATATTGGCAGCTATGATAATGTAATATCTAGGCAAATGAATTTTGTAAAAAGGGAAATTAGCGGAAATTTTGTAGTTAAAGGAAATAACAAGTAATTTTAAAGAAAAATTTTTAAAGTCAATTCCTACTTATAAACACTATCGAAAAAGTTTTTTTTTTTTTTTTTAAATTATGAAATAAAAAGCGCGCGTGCAAAATGAAATAAAAATAATTATAAGATTAAAAAAAATTGTGTACCATGTTTTAAATTTTCTGATGAATCATAGAGCTCTTATCAATGTGCATGAAATTTTTAAAGTGATAATGACGTCCATTTTTGTGAGTTGCATAATTTAGCTTCTTATAATTTTTTAATGATGTTTTTTAATGAAATATATTTATTTTAATGAAATAATAATAAAGAAAATGAACTCGTTTTTTTTTTTTTCAACAATTAAATTATAGCTAATATTTTAATGGCTATTTTAACGTTATTATTTTCATATTTTCATTAATTATAAGAAAACTAAAAAAAATTCGTAAATCGGACTTCGAAGTATTGCATTGTCACCGTGTTCTGAGCAATCCTGAAAGTTTGGAATTTCTAGCTAGTCGGGAATTTAGTTAAAAATCGATTGCAAGACTTGTACAAGATATATATAGGGAGAGTGTGAATTAATAGTAGGAATTGAAAAATATGTTAAAAATGAAAGATTTAGTTCATGTTTTTTAGAAACGCGACATCGTGGGATAAGTAATCATTCAAATTTACAGTTTTATAAAGAGTGTTTAATTTTTTAAAATTATGTACAAAAGCGTTATAAATAATAAGTGATATAAAAAGTGATATTTCTGATTTCATTTCTAACCCTTTCTTCATTTATTGAAAGAATGCAATTTATAAAATTTTGTAGAATAACATTTATGATAATTGTCAATTAACTTTTATAAGACATTTTATTTGAAATCTAAATGCGCAGACACAAATTATAATACCGTACGAAACAACTCTAATGAAATTCATGCAAACAATGAACATTTGTTTTCAGGCATTAGTCGATTTACAATCAGAAAAAAAAAAAAAAAATTAAAGCAGTTGCAACAAGGACAATTAAGTTAAAGAACATGCCTAAATAACGTGGTTAATGTATTTTGATGTTAGATGATAACAAATAATTTATTCCAAGTGTTTTCGTTAAATTCAAAAAGTAGAAATAATTGACGCACTGACCAAATTTAAATGTTTTACGTGCTAAAACTACTACATGCAACATGAAGTTAACTTCTAAATTTTGCATTGCTGAAAGTAATTAGTTGAACGGAACAACATTAAGTGTTGTTTTCTGGCTCTGTTTAATAAAAATTTAATTTAATTGATTATTTTAATTTATGTAAATTTATTTTAAAATTCATCCAGCAGAAATAGACTTTAAAAAAAATTAAGGGTTTATTATTTTAAAATGATTTCTTTCAGATATACTTTAAATTTTGTGATAGATTACTGGGTGACATAGACATTTATGACTAATTTTAATGTGACTTATAAATTTACTCGTATGTTTATTTGTTTTTTGATAATTAGTACTGTTTTTATTGTTAGGTTAAATTCTTGTTTTTGTAAAACTTATAGCATTTTCAAATCAATGAGTGTTACGAATTTGTAAATAATAGTATTTTTTTTTTTTTTTTAATGTAATTTCGTTTAAAAAAGTTTAGTCAGTTTATAAAAATGTTAATTTACGCCATTTGATTTCATATTGAAACAGTTCTTATTCTTTAAAAACCCGTTAACGGACTCCTCCAGGGCAGAATTTGATTTGGCGGTGTATTTGGCCCCATGTTTTCGAGTTTATCGCCCTTTAACGCCTTTTTTAGCGATTCTGGGGAGATTTTTTTTTTTTTTTTTTTTAATTATGTCGCAGCATCTTGCAACTAAGAATTGGCCAAGGGATCACCGAATTGATGATCATTTTTGAAAGAGCGGTCAACCACCGCCCCTGAAAGGGTTAAGGGGACTTCAAACCTTTGATTTGGCGCTGCTAAAGGTTTTATATAAAATATTATTTACTTTTATAAATTAATCTACATTATGTTTGTTCAATAAAATATATATTCAGTCAACAATTCCTATGGTTTCCGACAGTTGTTTTACAGATTTGGAATCTTTAAATTGTGCTTTCTCAGTTTGCATTTTTTCATGAATTCACGATCTTCGAAATGCTAAAATTTCTATATAATAGAGCAATGGACATAAATGTCAATTACTCCAACTTTTAGATACCTGTATATATATATATTTATAAATGCACTCGTTATTCTGAAGTATTCAAAACAGCTACAAAATCTTATACAATTAATAATAATAATAATAATAATAATAAAATAACGGTATCAGAAATATGAAATACTTAGGAGCTACTTAATTTTATTGTGGCAATTACCACGTGGATTAATGAGGAAAGAATTATGTAGTTAAAAAGGTGATTTTATTTTATTTTATTTTAGTAATGTTATGTCATAACTACCAACCTTTTTAAACTTTAAACCAGATTTACCACCAGTATTTTTAAAAAGGAATCTGTGATATTTATTCTCGAAGATCGAATAGACAGAAAACAATTATAAAAAAATCCGGTATGAAGAAAAACGGGAACTTAAAAATTTTGGTAATAATAATTCTAAACAGCGGAGTTTGCTGTCCAGAATAAGAAAACATACGGATTTTTACGAAATTGCTTTAAAACAATAAATGAGATAATGTGAATAATATATATTATGTAATATGATTCATTACATCAAAAATATAAGTATAAATAATACGATGAATATAATAATATTTTTTATAAAAATAATAATTTTTAATGGTAAATATCATAATGCGATTATATGAGTTTATGTAAAAACAATTACCGCTCTTTCTTACTTATCACCTTCAGTTCAGGAAAATACCTTTGAAAACAGAATTTATGGGGTTCGTACTCACCGCTCTTTTTCTAGACAATTTCAAAAGTAAGAGATTTCCACCTTTTATGCTACCACCATATTTAACAAAAACCTTTATGGTATTTTTAAAGCGATGTGTCGTGATTAAATAAGTTTGTTGGTTGAACTAGGAGAGGGACGCCGTTCACCACTCTTAAAGCGATTTGGAGCTCTTCTATGGCGATCTCTCCATTTACTGAAAAAAAAAAAAAAAAAATTACATAAACGTCAGGACTTAGTCCCAAACCGACAGAGGGCGTTGATAGTATCAGGGATGGAACACGGGCGCAGAATTCATACCGGAATCCGTTTAAGAAATTTCTCTATTTATAATATCGTTGATTTAAGAAGTAGAAAATTTTCTTACATCGATAGTGGTATGAATTCTGCGCCCGTGTTCCATCCCTGTAGTATACACATTGGAGAAAAGTCCACAGGACAGGTTTTTCATCCGAATCAATGAAGTGCAGCATAGTGGGGAAGGAGCTCAAACACACATTTATACAAAAGGAAGGAAGGAGAGAGTGAAGAGAGAAAGAAAGAATATATAAATTAAACGTTAAGATTAAACTTTACAATTAAAGTGAAATGATTTAGAAAGACTTTAAATTACATTTTAAGATATTTTTAGGAAAGGAAGTGATTTTTAAAAGCTGCTAGTTAGATGTGACGCAGTGCCTGATTTAAGGCAGGGCATTCGGGGCATGTGCCCTGGGCCCTCACACTAAGGGGGCCTCCAAGAAATTCCATCATACATTTAAAAGAATAGTTAAAATGAAAAATTTCCAAATTTGCTATAGTGGTTGTTGTTTTTTGTTTTTTCGTCAATGGATGAAGGTTTTGCTGTGCTGTTTTATAAATCGGCGGTATGATCTTTCAAGGAAACTATCAAAAAAATTACAATATTTTCGCTAAACGCAAACACAACTGCATGCTACCGATGCTGCATTCCAAACACTTACTAACAAGGAACATCACCCAAGTGACAGATTAGGATCCCAATGAAATTTAGGCGTTTCTTTCATATTTGATATGCTATCAAATTTTACTCAAAAATATGCGAAAAATTTGTATTTATATAGCAAGTGAATACTGATATGAATAATTCACTTGAAATAATTTTCAGTACTATAAATTTTCATTTATAACTTAAACATGAAAGCACAAAATCCTTTTGCAAAATCATTTTTAAGTCACGCCCAAAGGCGGAGCTTACTGTTGATGTGGTTTTTAACATTTTAAAAATTTAATAAATATAGAAAACATGGACGATAGCAGAAATTTCTATGATCAAATATATTTGGTACATGCCCTCTATCAGAAATTAAAATTTCATTAAAATCGCAGCCGGACACTTGGGTGATGTTCCTTGTAAGGCTAACTGAATCCGAGGCACGCACTGCAGAGCAGATACACAGGCGCGATGTACATTGATCCGATTGACAAGCTTCTTTCAATAATTTCTCTGATTGTACGAATATTGTCGATATGGTACTAAAACCATAAATGGTTTGCATAATGATCTATGTTATTAACTAAGAGAGACCCTCCAATTCCATTATTTATATTTATGACATCGGATCTAGTTAAGCCTTACTCTTACCAATAAAATGAAAAGTGAAGTGAAGTGAAGTGAAGAGAATTTTTAGACACATGAATAAAAAATGTGCGGTTTGTTTTCTTTGTTGTAATACTAAAGTACAAGGAAAAGGGGCCCATTGAACATGAGTGCCCTGGGCCTCCAAGTGAGTAAATCGGTCCCTGATGTGACGTGAATTTAATCTATTATGTTGGAAATATTCATCAGAAGATTGTAGATTCTTTTTAGTTTAATTAAGAGGGATGGACGAGAAATAATATTTTCGAGTCAGCCCTCTGCTTTTGGTACAGGATTTCTTAAGTAATATGAACTTGTTATACGGCAATTGAAATAATAATGTTCTGGTGTACCCTCCTCTCCACAAGGACATAGGGGGGTGCGTCGGCGATGGAATCTATACAAATATTGTGGGAAAGGCCCATGACCCGATAGGAAGGCTGCAGTCTCTGGTGGCAGCGACCAATCATTAACGGCCACATTTGAAATCATTGAAAATGTGTATCTACCATTCTCGGAATCTTCCCACCAGGTTTGCCATTCCCGAAACAAAATCCGTTGAGTGATTTTTTGATAAAAGAGGGAGGTGCTGGCAGGGAAATGTTAACACTAACATTCTCAGTTGCACTTTTGGCTAAAGAATCTGCCAATTCGTTTCCGACCACGCGCCTATGGTCAGAAAGGTGTGCCAGGGACGTTCGAAGATTTAGATCCTTCAAAATGTGTTTGATTTTAAGAACCTGAGGATGTCGGGACCTGCGGCGGACAATGGCCTGCAGACCCGATAGACTGTCGCTGAAAATATGAGTTTTATTATTGATGTTGGTTTGAGTTGTGACTCACTCCAGAGCCTTTTCTATGGCGAAAAGCTCCGCCTGAAAAACAATTAAAGTCCTCGAGACTGCATGACTATCGGTGGGTACATTCATTGTTATTAAGGACACGGAAGGCTGCCCCCACTCCATGTTCTGTTTTTGAACCATCTGTAAAAATCGCCACAGGAGCTGACTGAGAAAAACTGTTTTTTGTACATAATGTTAGGAAACAGGCAATGACAAGGATCAAATTAAGTGTGTTAATCCTGGACGATGGGACCCATGCCCCATCCCGCCAGGTTCCCGCTGTTCAATGTGTTTTCCTAGTCAACTTTGTCCCCTTATTAATTCCGGTGTGAATTTTTTTTTTTTTTTTTTTTTTTTAACACACTTGACATTGTGAGTTTTTTCGCTTTTCTTCCCATGCTATTCCTATGGGATTTTTAGCCTTTTTTCCCTCTCTTTTTCTACATTCTAAAGTGGCGGTGGCTGGGTGAATTTGCCAACTGGGAAGAGAGTTTTGGACATTTACACCGGGGAATAATAAATTCTTTAGTTGAGTATTATTTAGCTGCAGGATGTTAGTTTTCCTGTAACAATATTTTAACTGAAAATGAACATGAGGGATCCCGGTGATGACTGTGAGGGCGTCTGTAGAGATAGTTTTATAGCCACGCGAAATTTGGAGTAAAAATATTCTTTGAACGGAGTTTATTTTAGCTTTTGCTTCTTTTGTAAGAAACCCTCCCGAGATACCTGTCCCATAAGTTAAAATTTTGTCCACAATTGCGTTGTACCAGATTTTTTATAATTTAGTAGAAATACCCAATCTCTTAAGTTTGTTGGTTATTTGGGTTTAACATCGCACTAATACTACGCTATGGGTAACTGACGAGGGTCTGGAACGCGCCCATAATGATGGTCCGGAGACATGCCATCACGATTTTGATCCTCCCGTAAGGGATAATTTGGATTGGTACATGGAGGATTTTGCGGCCACTAAGGAAATTGCGTGCCCCAGCCACCATTAGTGTATACGACATTCTTTGGCCCGGGGCACACATTATTTACACTCACACCATTATTTTTTAACAAATACTTTCGTGTTACAGTAAACAAAAAGTTCTCATTAAAATAGGGAGACAATTATTTTAAAAAATATTAGTGTCCAACTAGTGATGAGAAAATTCGATTTTCTTACACCACACCGATTATTTTTTATAAAATTAATTTCCTAGTCAAAACTTGGCATTTCTACGATATAAAGTAAAACATAATTGTAAAAAAACTCTGATGAGAGGAGAGAGTGCCAAGACCTTAAACAGGCTCTGCTTTGGGCTTTGGTCGCCTCGAGTATCGAACCCCTAATCTTAAAAATACAAGCTCGGCACTCTACTAACCAGGCTCCCATGATTAAATAGGATAAATATCATTGTATAAAAATGGAAGAAGCAGAGAAGGCTGGAATTTCTCATCTGTGACAGTGTCCTGAAAAAAGGGCGCGACGTACGAACCTCTAAATTTGTTTTCCAAATATCAGGCAGGGGAACTTTTACGTTTTATTATATAAAATTATGTAAGACGAATTTATCTGACATGCGCATTCGGTGTATATGTCTCTTGTACAACAATTAGAAGGTAAAAATAAATAAATAATAAATAAATAAAACAACCCGAACAAACATGTAATAGAAGATGTAATAAAAGGAAATAACTGAATAAATCTGTATTAAAAAAGGACTTATGCAATAATATGAAATCACCTAATAATGCACAAATTGAAATTGAGTGAACACACTATGCACTTTTATTTTTCGCACTATTTAATGATTTTGTGAAGTTTCATTACTGTATGAATTAATTTAATCTAATTAATCTTTAGAGGGTTTTTTTTCTTTTGAAAGTTAAAGCTAATTTCTAAATTTTTCATAGAGGAGAATTTCATTAAATAGGTACATGCTTAAAATACAAAATTTGCACATGCTAACTTAATATTAAATAAACGTGAATTGTTTGGATCCAAATTATTATCATTATGTTAAATTATTTAAGCAAAAAATAATTCCCTACTAAAATATTCTGCGAGAATTCCTTTGTTGAAATTCAATTAAATTTACAAAAGAACATGCATTGCGATAATTTATTATCATAACGTTCTTAATAAATCTCTCGGAACGTTGAGCATTTGTATTTACGTTGGATCGATAAAACAATTAAGGAAATTCGCAAAACAACACAATTCTACGGTTTATGTGGGCGTAAAACTATTAATTATGTGTTCCAGTTATTCGTATATTTAGTTGAGACTTTAATGATAACTGATTACAGTTGAAATTATAAAATAGTTTTGTTGAATGAATACGAATACTACTTAGTATTTAATGCAGTAAGTCATAAATGTATAGTAATTATTATGCTCGTTATTTTCAAATAATTTACTGTTTATGAAGTGTTTTTTTCTTTTCTTTTTAATATTATGCATTATACATATGATCGATTTCAAGCTTTCCGTTTTTCAACGGAGATTTCGTATTAAAAATATTTTATGATTGGTTTAATCATTGGAAATAAATACGACAGATTTCTTTTTAAAAATTCTGGTGGTAAGATTTAAAATTTAAAACGTTCAGCAGCTATGTAAATATGGATTAAACCTTTCCTGGACCTAATAACTTAAACTGTCTAATCAGTGTCATCACTACTTTTGATGAGTGATATTTGATATAAACAAAAGATGAATAACTTTCGAAGTGATAAGGCAACCGTTACAATTAAAATTTAGTGAAGGATTTTGAATTAAAATGTCATTCAGTGTCACCAGATTGGGGATTTTTTTGGCTTCTGGGAAAAATATTGGGGACCGAATGCTTGCGGGAAATTTTGAGGGGATTTGTAGAATTTTTTGTTGAAATCTGCAGAATTTTTCAACTTTATTTATTTATTTATTTATTTTTTAAGCATTTTCAACTGTAGAAATTTGTCCCTATGTGTAAGAACTTTTAACAGTTTTCTTTAACATGTAGGGGCTTTTGAAGGTACCCCTTCTCCACAGGACATTCTAAGGATATCCTAAGGATGAAAATATATCTTGCGTACATCTTCAGCACTAAAGCACTTCACACACATTTAAAACTTTCCGATAATTAGTGTGTATATAAAAATTAATTTTGTGTATGGGGATTTTTTTTTTCAAAGATGAGCGTCCTTTGGGAAAAAGTTTGAGATCAAATCTGTTAAATATTTTAAAATGCTTTTGAAAAAATTTACTTTTTTAGTTTAAATTGTGTTGAGGATTTTTTTGAAAAAAAAAAAAAACCCAGCTTTGGGGAAATTTGAAAGCCCGTTTGAGAAAATTGACTGTAGATCTGCAACACTGATGTCACTAAACTTGGCAACACTGACCAGAAGTGTGAAATGAATAGGACCAGCAAAGGGTTAAAAAGATCCATACACATGAATGTGCTTGCCTCAATATCTACATTAACTTTTTATTTATATATTTTTTATAATATTTAAACTTACAATGACTGATGAGTAAATACATGTAGTATTTTATATAATTAGTTAAGCCAAAATTATTGCTTGGAAAAAGAGTAATGCTATGTCGTTAACCCATTTTATCCCATTGTCCTATTTAGAGGACAGCTGAAAAACAGCATATAGATATCAGAAATTTCTTGGTGCGAATATTTCGTCAGCTGGAATATGTAATGGTATATGTAAGCTTCTGCTAGCGTGTTATGTGTCTCACCTCCTCCTCCTCCTCCTTCTCTTCCATCCAGAATCTTTGTTTAATCATTACATTAGGAAGCGTGATTTATCTTCTCTCGGTTGAAAATTCTTCCTGGAAAACTATCATGTAAATAAGAAAGTATTATACAGATAAAGCAAAACTTTATACTCGGAAAGCACTTTTCACCATTGAAGAGAACACTAAAACATATAAGTGCAAATTTCATCTTCTTTATTTCAATGCCCTGCGTAGAAGGTGAATAAAATTTCTTATACAGAATATTTTTTTTTTCAAATTTTGTTGTATTTAGTTTATTTAGGTTTAATTAATCTTAAAAAATATAATTCTTCACAAATTTTAGCAAAGTAAATAAATTGGGATAATATGGGTTAAAACGCATGCGCTGTACAGGGATGGAGCATTGTCGCAGATCTCATTAGCAGTATTTGTTTAAATAATTCTCTACCTATAAAATCGATGGTTTAAGAAGAAGAAAATGACAGGCCGAATAGTTAGTGCAAACTGCTTACGATTCCTATTAAAAATCGAAAATATAAAATATAAAATTACTCTTAAAATCCAAAATTATTCTTACTACTCCTAACCTTATTTTTAGTTTTGTAATGCTATCCTTAAAATTTCTTCTTATTATATTTTGTGCTTCCTATTTCTGTATTACTTCTAGAATCCTTTATGTATTGTTTCTACTTTTATGTTTTCTTTTCCCCACTTGGAAATGAAATTGATCTTCAGAACATCCCACACCGTTCGGTCTTCTTCTCTATGCGGAGATTGGTTGGTTGATGAGTTGAGTTTTTACAGCAATAGGTAATTTTCTTTATGCAGAGAAAGATACGAGATTTAGATCACAGGTTTTTCCGTTCCACAAAATTTGAAGTCGAAATCGAAAAACAAAGTTTTGTTTTAGTAAAAGGTACGGTATCTGCTCTTCATCAATGTTTCATCCTTTTCTGTACCCTCGGAATATGCATTTCTGTTTTGAACTCCTTGTATATTAGTTGTGGGTTTTTGCTTTGTAGATGTTACATATACTGATGAGTTGGTAAGAAAGTAGAACAAATTATTTATGTATTTAACTTATTTTTAATATGTGTTTTAATATGAATTTTCAAATAAATATCTCTAAGCCAAATGTTTTACACAATTTACATTTAATTTAGAAATTTTGTATAATATTTAAAAAAACTTGAAGTGACTACATTCAACTTTCCGAACATTAACCCTTAACTACTGTGACTAAAATTCTCTCACAACTACTGTGAGCGGTCTCTCAGACCGCTTGATTAAAACTTATTTAAAACTTCAAATAAATGGTAAGCTATTGATTGTATGCTATTATTTATCTACTAAATTGTTTATTTAATTTATCTTTATTATTATTATTATTATTTTTAAAGGCAATTTTGGAGAACTTAAACGGGTTACCGACATATGAACGTGCAAGAGAATACCGATGGGGCAACATTGCATCAATGAGCATGAATTATATAATTTTAAACTCGCTAGTGTAACACGCTAGTGTTCTCACTAGTGTAACAAAAAATTATAGATATAGTAAAAAAGTATTATTAATTGTGGAAAATATTGCACTATAAAAAAATATTATTAGTTCCATTCAAAATACATACTTGCAAACTACTCCGGATTATAGCTAACACAACTTCTCAGTTGAAACTTTTTCAAAATACACAAATATAATGTATATATCTTGAAAAAAAAAATAGTGGTAGTCAACATCCGGAGTAGTTGGCATCGGTATTTAAATAAAACAGTAAATACAATGAAACTTGCATGCACATTTTTTTATTTTTTTTATATAAATTTACAAGTTCCAGAATTCCATTCAGTGTGAGATACACCGGACGTTTTCTTGAACTAGTCGAAGCCCTTTTTTATCATAAAATTACAAAAAATATTATAAATATATCTACAGAAACAATACTACTCATCGGACAAAAACAGACTCGTATCTGCTGTCAGCGGTCTCACATACCGCTAGAAAAAAGAAAAGTAGAAAAAAAAAAATAACTAAACCCCGTTCGCTGAACGACAAGTGGAATGTGACCTTGGCTAATCGTTTTAGGAAGGTAGAAAAGAGGGCCTGGATCATTACCTATTTTCAGGGGTGTTAATGAGGGCTAGAAAATGGCGAGCGGTCTGTCAGACCGATGACAGCAGTTAAGGGTTAAGTAATTAACAGTTGAATAAATAAAGAGAAGACTTAAGATAAACAAAAGTCAAAATTGTGATAGGGTATTTTATTATTTTTCTCCATATAGAATATTATTTAATTTTACGCTATTGCACTTTAAATAATTTGAGCCTATAGATAATTATGATAAAGAACTTTTCGTTGCACCCTGTAAAATTCTGAGCTAGATCCCCAAAATCTATAAGGTCATGCTACGGTGGCCAATAACATGTGTATAAATTTTCAACTCAATCGAATAAGGCATTTAGACGTTATCACACATTAAAAAATTTGGGCTCGTAGGCCTTTATGATAAAGAATATTTCTCTGTGACCCTGTAAAAAGACCTATAAATGCTGGCTTCACCAAAATCTACAGAGTTTATGCAATTGAGATTTAGAACATGGTATAAATTTGCAGCTCAATCGAAAAATACATTTGGACGATTAAATATTTGGTCCCATAGGCCATAATGACAAACAAATTTTCTCTTTGTCCCTGTAAAAAAAATGTAAGTGCTAGATTGAACAAATCAATAAGATTCGTGCTATAAGGACCTATAGGACGAATCTTAACTTATTCGAAAAAAGCGTTGAGACGCTATCATATTCACTCACATACATACACATACTTACATCATCGTAAAAATAGCAAAAAACAACTATTTTTACGATGATGTAAGGAGATAAATTTATTTTTGTTTCTGATTTGTAATTTCTGATATGCACTGAGAGAGGTTTTTATTATTATTATTATTATTATTATTATTATTATTGTACCCATTTTTTATGCGTAATTTTGTCCAATGTTTATGTATTTGTATAGAATAACAGCTTATAAAAATTTAATGTATTAATGAATTGATGTATATTATGTATGCTTATGATGTGATGGAATTGTTATATTTTTTATATTGTAGTAATGGAGGTTCTGGGATCTCTGGTGGTGTCTAAAAAAAAAAAAAAAAAAAAAAAAAAAAAAATCTTCTCCCGTCCTAGTGTTGCCCCAGGGGTGCTGCGTTTACAGATGTACCTGTGTGGGTTTGGACGGAATGGGTTCCTAAATCTTTTGGTAAGTAAGTTAAGAATTAACTCTATTTTGGTTGATTGTGGACCATGCCCCTTGTTCTTGGAGTATTTTCCTTGGAGATGTATATTGTTATTTGTGTAACCTTTGCTTTTTCGAGGGTGGTTGTGTGTATTTTCTCTAACTAATTTTTTTTTTTTTTTTTTTTTTTTTTTTAGGTATTACGTGGTTGTTTGAATTAAATTGTGGGGGTAAAATTTTCTTTTTGGCAGTTCTTTAATTTAGTTAAGTTGTTAAGTTTTTTTTTTTTTTTGGTTTGGACGGAAGGTTAATCGAGAGTGATGGCCAGACTCTTGCGAGCATCTGGACTAGCAGTATTTAGCTAGCAGTCCCTGCTGGTTCGGGGATTGTTTAGGGACTTTTTGCTGCTCGTTCTGTTTTCCTGTTTAGATTTAAAAAAAAAGTGTATTTTTTTTTTCCGTTGGGGGAGGGTATATGTTAAAATGAAATTTTAACAGTTGTGTTTTCCTATTGTTTCTACTAGTAAAATAGCTAATTCATAATTTCCTATTTAGGCCTTAAAAAAAAAAAAAAAAAAAAAAAGGAAAATAGTTATTATTAAAGTGTGGCAGTCTTTTTTTTCTTTTCCTTCTGCATTTTCAAAATTGTATACCTTTTCAGTGCAAACCATTTTTCCGGCAAAGAATAAATGTCCTCAGTTATTATTTAATTTGACCTCTAGTTTGAGAACGTGACTGGCAGCCTGTTTAACCTTTAGTACAACCCTACGCTCGAAAAGGTCAAATTCTCGTTTCCCGCGTAATTACACTGGGCCTAGTTCAGTTTTTAATCGATTATAATCGATCGTTATTCAGTTCCAACATCGGCGGTGTGGTTGTGTCCTCTGATTGATCAAGCTGTTTTTGCCAGTGTTTTTCATACCATGATTGGCAACTTTCTTCGGTTTTGGAGAGATTCGAGCGGGAACTCTCGTCTGTGGCGTTGCACATTTTTCAAGATGGGTACGTGAAGAACTTGATAGTAAAAAGTTGAAGTGGCCTGTAAAACTACTGTTGAGCCTTGCATGGGGCCCTAGTGACCTTTGAAAAAGATGCATTTGCGTCCTTCTGAATTTGATTAGAAGTAGAAATTAGATATGCTGAATGCTGAACGGAATTGTTGAGTCTCCATCAGAGCCTGATTAAGGGGGAAGGACACATTATTTATACTGACACCGTTATTTTTTAACAAATACTTTCCTCCTATAATAAACAGAAAATTCTCATTAAAAATTATTTTAAAAGAATTCCGGTGTCTAATAACAGTGAGTAAATTGGATTGTTTTACACCGTTCATTTTTTATAAAAAATATGTCCTTGTCAACGCGTGGAATTTCTATGACATGAAGTAAAAAATAATTGTAAAAATATTCCGGTGTGAGCGGAGATAATGTGTGCTTCCCCCTTAATCAGGCTCTGGTCTCCGTTGATCTCGTTGTTGGAAGTTAGTAGCTGCAAGGTGATATGTAACTGTTATTGATGCCACTGGCCGCTGAAATCTTGCAAGTACTTGGTTGTTGAAGGTTTGTTGTTGGGTGAACCGTTGAAATATGTAGCGATTGGCATGAGGATAAACGTACTCTGTGCTTGCTTACACAGAAGTCTTCGAAAATCTTGAATATCTTAGATTTGTTGGCGGTGGGAGCAGTCTTAAATATTGCGGTTGGTCATGTTAATGTTCCCGACTACATTCTTATCGAAGATACATTGTGTGCTGTAGCCATATGTTTCCCCTCCCTCAATTAAAAATCTTATAACCCACCTGTGAAAAGAAGCGGAGATGATCCCCTGCCATCTACCAGAGACTTCAGAATTCCTCCTTCCTGTGACTGACGGGGTTGCCAGGTCATATTTTCCAAACAAGGCCAAACTTTTTCTGAAATAGAGCCAAATGGAGTCAAATATTACCAAAATAAAGCCAAAAAAGTGCCAACATTAATGTTGCCAACTGTAGGGATCTGTCCGTACGCAGAAGACATTTTAGCAGTTTTCTTCAACAGTAGGGACTTTTTGGAGGTACCCTTTTTCCTCGGGACATCTTCAGGATATCCTGCGAATGGAAGTTCTTCATACGGACATCCTGAGCACTAAAGTAAGGACTTTTATCATCAGTGTAGGGACATTTTTATGTTTCCGTAGGGGAATAGCAAAATTTAAGTTGTCAACATCAGCCTACATCTGAAGATTCAAAGTACAGTCACAAGACTATGTGTTCTTGGTTTACGAACTTTAATTTTCTTGTAATGTATCATTAAAAAAAAAGAAATGAAAGAATGAAAGTTCAGTTTACTGTTTTTCATAATTTTTATAACATTACATATTTTAAAGACTTCGAAATAACATTCTGTTTTTAGTTCAAATTGGAGCAGAGACTTGTTATGCTGAGCTTGAAATTTGAACAATCAAAATTAAAAATAAATATCGAAATAGGAGGCGTTGCATGCATATCTAGTTTAAATGTCCAAAGTAAAGTGTATACAATATACAATCAACCAATAAATAGGAAAAAATTATTTAAAATATAATATATATTATTTAATGTAGTTTCATTTATCATATATTGTCATTTTTCTCCAAAATATGCAAACACATATGAAAACTTATCATAATAATATTTCTTATTTTAATGAAAAATATTATTTACTTACTGAATTCTGATATATATATAATTGCATAACTACTGACCGAATACTGAATATATACGCACAATGGGATTATGAAAGACATACATGATACATGGAAGGAAGAATACCATTCGAGAAAGATTTATATACTAATTTTGGAGAAAATTAGTGTTAAAAAAAAAAAAAAAAAAAAAGTCATTCCTTTTTCTTAATATATATATGTATACGCTTTCATTTCAATATTTTCTCACAAAAAAGCATTAAAATGTTAATATGTATGTATATATTTGAATGAAAAAAAAAAAAAAAAAGGTTCTTCAAGCAAATGAAAAAAAGAATAAAAAAAAAGCTATACAATAAGACACTTTAACACAGAGTTATGCAAAATTCCATGATCCTTGAAAGTATAATTATTCATTCAGTAGGTTGGTTGGTTTTTACGTTGCACTAGCGCTGCGCAATGGGCAATTGGTGACGGTCCTGGACTCACCCCTAGAGGTGGTCCCAGGACAAGCCATCACAACTTTGACCCTCCACGAAAGGGATGGCTCTCCCGCTTCGGTGATCCCCAGAGGTATAATTTTGATGGGAATATGGAGGATATAGCGTCCACGGCGTATTTTACGTGCACCAGCCACCATCAGTGTACACGACGGTCTTTGGCCGGCTCGAGTACTGAACCCACAATCTTCCAATTACGAGCCCGGTGCTCTAACGACTGGGCAGACAGCATTGAAGGTATGACCATGCCAATATTTCTCTTTTCTGCTTATTTATCATAATTTTTCTCAATTTACACGAGAAGTGTATCAACATTGGTAGACATTTTAAAAGAAAAAAAAAATTTTTTTTCTAAAAAATAACACTTTCAAGAAATTGGACCAAATTTGGAGCCAAATGCTTTTCGAGGCCAAACACAAAATTTCGGAGTCAACCACCTTGATTTGGAGCCAGTTTGGCTTTAAGGAGGCAAAACTGGCAACCCAAGTAACTGTCGGTAATAAATCTTTCTTTATTTTGTTGTATTGTAGTAATTATGGTAGGACCAGAATTTTTAAACTGTTTAGCAAAAGATTAAAAAATCAGTTCAAAAACTCCTGAAAAATGTTGAAATTTGAAATTTTTTATTGATTATTTAAAGTATGTGTCTTAGGTAGTTCAAAAATTATTTGCTCTTGCATTTTAGAATTAATCAATTAGTACGAAAAATTTAGGGTGTTAACAGTTTTACATTTGTATTTATGTGCAGCAGAAAATGACTTCAAATCATGCATACCTTATTGTTGTAATCGAATTCATTTCTTCATAGTCTTGCCTGTTTTCAGATGCTAAAATGACATTTGTGTTAAAAATGGATTTGCTAAATTTATAAGAGGCTTCTTCAATATCTTTCATATAGTATTAAAAATTGTACATTTAAAATTTATTTTGTGCTGTGTGTTTCTTTACTTTTCAAAATAGCGATGATCTTATGTTCTTTTTTTTTATTTGTTGATGTGTTATTAAAATGAATTTTTGGGGAAAGACAAATATATATATATATATATATATATTTATCGTTATGAGCTATTTAGTAATTTACTGGAAAATGCTGAGTGATTAAGTGTTTAAAAAAAAAAAAAAAAGAAAAAAAAAAAGAAGGTTAATCTAAATTGTATAAGAGTATAATTTAATTAATCTAAAAGGGGTTGTGCATAATTTAAAGAGTTAGTAATAATCCTTCTGCTTCCAGCAGGTTACATGTGTGAAAATTTAAATTTTAAAGTTAGTTTTTTTTTCTTTTTTCTTTTTTTTTTTTTTTTTTTTTTGGCTGGGTGGAAATGGCTCTTGATTCTTTTTATTTTATTTTGAGTATTCCATGTTTTTACTTTGATGTGTTCAGAAGGGGTAGTTTAGAGAGTAGCAGTGACAGTGATTATTTTTGGTGTATGTTGAATGTAAATATCAGTTCTTTTTTTTTTTTTTTTTTTTTTTTTTTAAGGGAACTCGATAACCTATCAAATAGTAAAAAGTACAAAGAAATTTTTTTTTTTTTTTTTTTTTTGTGAGGTTGCATAACTCAAAGTTACTGCTGGTCACATTAGATTATTCAATTAAGTAATTTTCTTTTGCGGGGAGGTAACTACCCCTCATTTATTATTTTTATTTATTCATTTTAATAGCTGGGTTAATAATCTATTTTATTTGGAAGTTTCAACTTATGGTAGTTTCTGTTGTAACTTTTAAATTCGTAAAAATGTGATAATCTTAATAAAATGTTTTGGCTCCTGACAGAAACTGCCAGAAGTGATTAAAGCCATTTTCTAAATTTATTATTATTTATTTCATAAGTTTTTTTTTTTTTTTTTAAGCAGAGTTGAAGCATCTCTCCAAGGGGCTTCGGCTCCCATTTAACACTTTTTTCAAATCCTGGATTCAGTAATAAATTGCGGTAATGTACTAGTCTAACCAAATGTTTTAAAATTAAACTTACAAAATTTAAGTTAAAATTGAAAGGTCACCACACACCATTTAATTAATCACAACAATACTTTCTTTACACACGTATGTTCGGAAATTAAAAATAAAATGAAATGAAATGAAGTGGTGAGAATGTATGGAAACTGTATTTTCCAGTACAAGCAAACTTCTCAAAAAAGTGTTGTTACCAATTTTAAACGCAAATAATTCTATTAACACTTTCACGACCGCTGACTTAAATTCACGTCATTTGAAAATCTGCAACTCCATCAGAGGGCGTTTCTTTTGCAATCTGTATGTCATTAATTTCTTAAAAATATACACAATATTCATATTTGTACAACTAATATACTATGGATTGAAATATTTTGATTAGAAAGAGTATAATTATAATGTATATCCATTTGTAATATGAATCTGAATGTAGAAAATTTTGTTCTGAAATATTTTAACTTGGGAGAATAACGTCCACAAGCGGACCTCACTGTCATTAACATTTTCGCGACCGTATGTTTTTGTCTTTTTGTCTGTAAAGTCCGCCTATGGGCGTTATTCTCTCAAATTACAATATTTCAGAACAAAATTTTCTGTATTCACATATATATTACAAATAGATAAACTTTATAATTATATTCTTTCTAATCAAAGTATTTGCATCCATAGTGTATTGTATTATACCATAGCCTCCCAAAGTAGATGCCTGTCGCGTTGCTCGAAAACTTGGCAACAGTTGAAGAGGTAGAAAGCGCCACCTGGTGAAGATTGGACGATTTTTTATTCAACAGCCACTAAAAATTATTAAAAGAAGGATATGACATGCATAAAAAGCAAACTGAATCGAAGAAACATCGATTATGTAAATCATATATAACTTCTTAAAGTTATTGGTGGTAGTTAAATAAAAAATTGTACAATCTAGACTAGGTAGCGCTGTATACCGCTTCAACTGTTGCTATGTTTCCGAGCTACGCGACAGCCATCTAGTTAAGGAGGCTATAGTTATACAAATATATATATATATATAGGGTCTTTAAAAGTAAATAACATACAAATAGCGAAAGAAACGCTCACTGGCGGAGTTTTAGATTTTCAAATGACGTTTATCTACGTCAGCGGTCAAGAAAGTGTTAATAAACGAATATTATTTTTTGACATTTATGAATTAATTATATATTAACTAGTATGTTGTGGCCACCACAAGACCTTCTCCTATATTTTCCTATATACATATTCAATCAGTAACAATATAAAAAAAAAAAAAAAAAAAATACGATTTTTTTCTATTTTTTTTTTTTTTTGTTAAAAGTAATACATATTCAACCAGTAACAATATTAAAAAAAAAAAAAAAAAAGAAAAAAAACGATTTTTTTTTTTTTTTTTTTTTGTTAAAAGTAAAAAAAATCGATAACTTTGTTTTAAATTATCACAGATTTATAGTTCAACCATTCGTTTTAAAGCTATTGACGAGATCTTTCGAAAGATACCCATCTTGAAAATTTACCCCCCCCCCCCCGGGGGGGGGGGGACCAGTGCCCCCACATGCACAAAATTTTTTTCGTAGTTAACTACTACTATTATCAATAATTGATATTAAGTTTACAATCACAAGTTTAAAATAACGCTCATTATGTACATTTATACGAAATTTTGTCCTATATTGCCATGTTAAAAATTTAGAAAAAATGCGATCACAGTGCCACCTGTTGAGCTATTGATCCCTAAATGTAATCAGGACCAGTTTATGTCGGGGACCAACTAAATACCACGTTTGGTTAAATTTCGTGAAAAAAAAAAAAAAAAAAAATTTTTTTTTTTTTTTTTTTTTGTTAAAACTAAAAAAATCGATAACTTTGTTTCAAATTGTCACAGATTTATAGTTCAACCATCCGTTTTAAAGGTATTGACGAGATCTTTCGAAAGATACCCATCTTGAAAATCCCCCCCCGGGGGTACTTCCCCCCAGGGGGGAACCGGTGCCCCCACATGCACAAAATTTTTTTCGTAGTTAACTACTACTATTATCAATAATTCATATTAATTTTGCAATCACAAGTTTAAAATAACGCTCATTATGTACAGTCACCCCAAAAAAAAAACGCCACCCCCCACCTAATTTCGCCGTAAATTATCGTAGAAACATTTGACTGGTACCGATCGATTTGTAATAACGTCTAGTTTATAACGTTATAGTTAAATTTTGCCTAAGGGGTCGTCTACATATTAAAACTGGCATTAACTTCATTTTCTTCAATGGCAACCCCTATTTTTGACTTCATATTCAGATTTCTGAGATCAAGGCAGTTCGAAAAACATACCTATTTATATACCGTAAATCAATTTTAAATAGAGTTACACGTGAAAATGTATTAGGGGTCCGTCTATACATTTAGAAAATATAAATCACGATCTACCACCCAGTATACATTATTTATTAAGTTTCACACCGGAAAAAAATTTCAGAAATGTTAATTATAAAATTAAAAAAAATAACTAATTCACAGAACTTTCCGAGTTAGTTTATAAATTAAAAGATTTTTATTGGTTTCTATTGATTAAACATCAGATAGTTCACTTCATACGTAGAAAATTAAATAGCTCGAATAGATATTAAAATATATATCAAAAGAAAAAAAAAAAAAAAAAAAAAAAAAAAAGATGAATGGTTTTAAATTTGTTTGAAATTCAAAATTATTTTAACTCAAGCTGCCGTATAATTGTCTGAAAAGGCGGCACTCAACCTGGTTCCCACGGCCGTTTCACAGTGACAATGGGAGTTTGTTCTGATACTGCAGTACTTTCATTTTCTTTAATTGACTTTTTTAAAATATTAAAACAGATTTTTTTATTTTTATTTATTTATTTTTTTAATTAATTATTATTAATTTTTTTTATGACATTATTAAAAACTTTTACATAAATCTCCACGATATTCTTTTGCTTTAATATTTTATAATGTGTAACAAATTAATATGTAAAATAATAAATCCTACTACTTAATGGGATGTTCTAAAATTCTACACTTTAACACAGATACCGAAGTGGACGGTGGGTGTAGAAAGGCTGACTACCCTTAATCTAAATCTTCACTTGAAAAGGTCAAAATGTTACATAACTCTTTTTTTTTTTTTTTTTTTTTAAGGAAAAAAGAAGAAGAAAAGGAGGAGAAAGAAAGATCAAAACGAATATAAAGCATATTAAACGTTAATACCCTTTAAACACTGGAAAAAGGCGGGGTTTTGTATTGTGTGTCATTTGGGGGCTGTAGAGTGCCAGAAAATTACTTTATGTAATAAAACTTTTCATTTAAAGGGTATTTAAAGCAGCATTATATTTAATACATAGACTATTCAGAAAAAAAAATACCATTAATCTGGTTCGTGAAAAATAAAGAACATTTTCTGGCATTGCTCTATGTATATACATTCTTGTCAACCTATCCCGGAAGATTACTGGTCCCGCCCCTTTCCGTACATTTTTTTCACATCGGTCTTTTTAGAGCCGTGTCAGCCATCGGTGGCTGACACTGATCTTTCCATTTAGGCTAAGTCAGTCGGCAGTGTAAAATATGATATAAAACTACAGAACTTACATAGTTTTAAGTAATTATTGACAATTTATTTAAAATTTACTTCATGTTTTTTTTTTTTTTTTTTTTAAATAGGATTTTTATAGGATTATATCGTTAAGGCCTAATGGGGTTTATTGAAACTCGATAAACATAACACGCTTGTAAGCAGCACGTGTGGCCTAATTCGCGTGGCGCTCAATGAGTTAATCGTAAATGTATTTGAAGTTAATTAGTCTAAAAATTAAATTGTGTACACACAGGGGCGGGAACTAACAATGTTACGGGTTAGGTTGGCAAGTATGCATATATATTTTGCTTGATTTATAAAAATTTATAACACATTTTCTTCTTTTTTTTTAGTATTTTGTGTTTATATCTCTCATTAAAAATAAATACGATATTCATATATAAACATTTCCATACAGTAATGTATATAAACATATTGATTAAAGAAGATTTGTTGATATTATATAATTATTCTTCTATCTGTATAGTATATTAACACAAATATATTTTGTAAATTTCGCAGCATCGAAAAACAGCAACATAGCTTCCATATCAAGGCTTAATGTAAATAGCCACGCCTTTTCACAAATTTTCTAAAACTTTATAATATAAAGCAAAATAATTTTGCATATTTGTAATTAAATCTTTTAAGTTTTGTCTTCAATAATCGATGTAGTAAATACCATTGTGATTTATGCATACCAGCGTCACATATAGAGTCAAATAGGAATATGCAAATTTGTCTTTTTTTTTATATAGTGTTTCAGCGAATCAGAGGCGGGGCTTCTTTTCTTTTGAAATTCTTTCACAATCCCTGGACTACATTGTGATAACTTTACAAAAATATGCCAATTTGTATAATAAACATCGAAATATTGCTTAGGAAACAATAAAAATAACATAAAGGTAAATTAAAATAGTTTTCCGTCAAATTATATACAAACATTTACTTATAGAGGATACAGATTATAACAAGTGACGGCCCCCTAACAGGAATAAAAAGTGAAATATCACTGTAACACAAAAAATAATGTTAGGAACGAGTTGTAAATTTGGAAACCTATGTTTTTAATGATACCCGTTCTATTCGTGCAAAAATTAACATAGGTCATAATTCATAATTTTTTCAAATATGAATTTATTAATAATTTTCATAATTCAAAAAATGTTTTTTTAGCAAAAATTTGCATGGAATATGTTTGGGTTACTTCATTCTAACGAATAAAAAAAACAGAGTTTAAATATCATAATTATTTCGGAAGATATGATTTAATGTTTGTCACATTCATTTAACATTAGCACCCCGAAACTTTGACAGCTTATATCTCTATGAAAAATTGAGCGAAATATATAAACTATACCATTTTCCGTGATGATTTGATCCAAAGAATTCAAATAAATTATAAAAAATGGGGGTTACCATTGAAAAAAATGAAGTTGATGTCAGTTTTAATATGTAGACGACCCCTAAGTAAAATCTAACTATAACATTATAAACTAGACGTTATTACAAACTGATTGGTACCAGTCGCATGTTTCTACGATAATTTACGGCGAAATTAGGTTGGGGGGGGTGGCGTTTTTTTTTTGGGTGACTGTACATTTATACGAAATTTTGTCCTATTCTGCCATGTTAAAAGTTTACATAAAATGCGATCACAGCGCTATCTGCCGGGCGATTGATCCCAAAATCTAATCAGACCCTTTCCATGTCAGGGTCCAACTATACACCAAGTTTGGTTCAATTTCATTCATCGGTTCGTGAGATACGGTGTGACATACGAAATTTTGCGATCACAGCGCCACCTGCTGGACGATTGATCCCCAAATCTAATCAGCACCATGCCCCGTCAGGTTCCAACTATATACTAAGTTTGGTTGAATTTCATTCATTAGTTCGTGAGATACGGTGAAAAATACGAAAATTTGTCCTATACTGCCATGTTAAAAATTTACATAAAATGCGATCACAGCGCCACCTGATGGGCTATTGATCCCAAAATCTAATCAGCACAATGCTCCGCCAGGGTTCAACTATATACCAAGTTTGGTTGAATTTCATTCATTGGTTCGTGAGATACGGTGAAAACACTAAACCACAGACAGACAGACACACAGACAGACACACAGACAAACATTTTCTAAAAACTATCAATTCGTGTTCAGGACACCCCAAAACATGTAGATCCGTCAAAAAACGGAGGTCGAAAATTTTCGCGAATCCAATACTTTCTCTATATTACATATAGAAGAAAGTAAAAATGTATAGGTGCTGATATTATTTCTTTCTTAAGTCGAAACACTAGAGATTATGTAACATTTAAAGGAACATTAAACGAACATATTATAAGAACTCAACAAATACTTTTGGGTGTTTAAAAATAGAATTAAAAAAAATTACCTTTTGAAGATAGAATTCGTGAGAGACATACTCATATTTGTGAATAAATTTTCAAAGAGTAGTGAAGAAAATATCTCCATATATACATTTTAAAATAGAAACCCTAAATAGTCTTTTTTCTTTCCTTAATGTTCTCTCTTCTTAGAACTAAAAGAACGTGACTTGCATATTTATCAAAACACTTTTTCTCTTTATTTATCATTTTTTGCATTTTGAATAATTAGGATAAATATTTAAAATTTAAATTGAGAAGATTTTATTGATGTTCTATGAAAATACGTTAAGTAAAATTTGTTCACAAATAGAGCTTGCTAAACTGTAATGCATGACAATTGTTATGATCGTAATTTAAAATAATATTGGTGGCCTATAAATTTATAAATAATATCTAAATTTGTAAATGTGGTAAGAACTGGTGCATTTAATGCAATTTTCGAAAACGTTATTCTAACTAAATTGGATTTCTTCAAGAAAAAATAAATAAGTAAATAAATAAATAATTCTTTCTTTTCTTCCCTTTTTTTTCTTTCTTTTTTTTCTTTTTTTTTCTTTTAAATAAAATATTTCATAATAAAAAACAGAGGTCGCTTTAAACAAGCAATGCTTAGAATCTAGCAAATCTATAAAATGAAAATATATATGATCAACATTTCTAATTTTTAAATAGAGTTTATCACCAGTATTTTTTGATAGAAATATTCGAGATTACTTTTCCACGATTAAGTTTAGAAATTGTTTGATATATTTTAAAAATTTCTATGTTTTTTTTTTTTTTTTTTTTTTTTTTAAATCATATACAGAGATGCCGTTGCCCGTAACGTTCTTCACCATTATAATATCAACAGCAATGTTTTGCAATACGGTTTGAAGATTCAGTAAAATAAAGCAAATTTACAAAAATAGTGGTGTAGAATCTTACGAGTAAAGGCAACTCTGCGTATATCATGAGGGTTCCAGAATAATAACGTTCCGTTCCATACCTGTGACTAATAACTCCGGTTCTTATAGACTATTATTAAAAATTATACATAATTATTCTACAGAAATCTTTAAATTAAAATTACAAATTCGTTGCTATTAAATGTTATCATATTTTCCGAAATATTCAGCTTGATAATCTCTCAGTTTCAACATTTGATTAGTTTCTACTTTAAACGATTTATATTAAAGATAATTACTTTTTGGATTAGTTAATTCATTCCATTTTCCTAGAAAATTAATTTCATTTACGATCGAAATGAAAACTTAGATACGCATTCCGAATAGATGGAGTATAATTCCTTTAATTTGAATTTGAATATAATTAGTAGGTGTAAAGTATTTTAAAATCCTTTGAGATTAATACAGTTATATGTTAATGTTATTAAAAAAATATGCTAAACCAACACCTTAAATCTATGCTCTATTAAAATTGTTTTGCTAAGGAAATTGTTTATTTAATATAGTGAAAATTTTTAAAGCATTTGCGAGATTCCTTTTTTAACACTTTCCAACAAGGTTGAAAAGTGTTTATGACTTCGGTTTGTCTGTCTGTCCGTCCGTCTGTCCGCGCTCTAACTCCCGTAAATATTTATGGAATTTCTTGAAACTGATATATGTTATTGAAGTTCACTACCGGATGTTTCCTTTTGAAAATGGAGTGAACACCTTTTCTGGTTTGGGTACAGGGACACCCGAAAGTTTTCCAAAGCACTTTGATCTATGAGAGTTATTTCTATAAACCATATTATAATACCGTTAGTTTACACCAATCCTAATGCAACTGGAATATGTTATTCCAGTTCACTGTCAGATGTTCCCTATTGAAAATGGAGCAAATACCATCAGTGGTTTGTATACAGGGACACCCGAAAGCATTTCTGAGCACTGCGTTCTATGAGAGGCATTTCTATAAACCAAATTTAAAAAACTTTACTTTGTACAAATCTTAATAAAATTAAAATATATTATTCATATGCAAAAAAGAATGCTTTCCATAGTATGATTAGCATTAGATTTACAGGGCCACACAAAAATATTTAGTTACTTTAATGGTTATTATTATAAATTTGTCGGAATTGCATTTTCGTTTATATTAATCGTTTTTTTTCGTTTCCTGCAGGTTTTTAACATTTTGCAATAAGGTTAAGTAGTGTTAATGTCTTTGCTTTGTCTGTCTGTCTGTCCGTTTGTCTATCCACGCTCTAACTCGCGTAAATATTTATGCAATGTCTTGAAACTGATATATGAAATTGAATTCCCTATTGAAAATGGAGTGATTATCTCAACTGGTCTGTGTACAGGGACACCCAAAAGTGTTCAAAAGTATTGTGTTCTATGAAAGGTACTTTTATGAACTATATTTTAATTCCTTTAGTTTACACAAATTATATGAAATTGAAATATGTTTAATAAAATTAAACAGAATTTATACGTCTCATTAAAATATTAACAGCAATGTAACATCTAAAATGAGATAATGAATACAAAAATTTTTAAACTTTAAAAATACATTTTAATTAAAAGCATTAAAATACGCGACAGACGTTTCGGCTGGAACACTAGCCCTCATCAGTGTCAAACGCACAAGCACAACATTTACAAAAATTCATAATACATCAACAAGTTCTAGGCAGAATGTTGCATTTTAGTAAAAGCGCCCTCTAGAAACATATGGGATTCATATTAGAGGCTGAAATTTTAAAGTTGTGAAAATCAGGAATATGATCACTATTGAGAGAATGGATTACGAGTTTCGGTCTTAAATCTCCTGTTGTATGTGAGCGTTTATGTTCCTTTAATCTAATTTCACCTGTTCTGCCAGTTTCACCGATATATGTAGAATCACAATTTTTACAGGGGATACTATAGATTACACCTAGACGTTTAAGGGGGGGGGGGTCTGCGGGTTTAAATTTGAGAGAAAGTTACAAATACGGAGCTGAGTTTTAAAACTAGTAGAGATATTAACTGTTTTAAGCAATTTATGAATATATAATGTCCTGAATATATCTTGTTATGATGTATTATGTATTTTTTTTCAAATGTTGTGCTTGTATGTTTGACACTGAGGAGGGCTAGTGTTCTAGCCAAAACGTCTGTAGCGTATTTCAATGTTTTTAATTAAAATGTATTTTTAAAGTTTTCAAATTTTTGTATTCATTATCTCATTTTAAATGTTACATTGGTTTTGAAACATGCTGTTTAAGTTCACTATCGGATATTGGCTATAGAAAATGGAGTAAATACATCAGTGGTTTGTGTACAGGAAAACTCAAAATTATTCCAAAGCATTTATTCTCTGAAAGGTATGTCTGAGAGGTCCAAATTTGTAATATGATTAGCATTAGATTATAAGAGCCACACAAAAACATTCAGTTTCATTGAAGGCTTTTATTGCAAATTTGCTGAAATTGCATTTTCGTTTACATTAAGCGATGTAACACTTTTTAACATTTTTTAAGTATGAATATGATTTTAATTTGTGTATCTACCTGTCGGTCAGCCCACCCCCCAGCGTCTGGACATATTTTTGGAATTTTTACAAAATTATGAATGTTATTCAAATTAACTATGGAATGTTCCCTATTTGAAGTGATATTAATAGGTCCTGGATCAACCTGTTTGTGTACAGGGGCACTCAAATAATGCCAGTACATTACATTTTAGGACACATAATTTTAAGAATTTAATTTAAAGGACTTTCTATTGTAAAAATCATAAAGAAATTGACATCGATTTTTATTATTCTAAAATAATATTTTGCATAAAATATGATTTTGTTAGCCTTCCGATTTACAGTCCTACACTTTGCATAAGTTGTCTGAATAAATATTTTCACCCTACCTAATCACAGAAAAAAGTTAGAAAAGTTTCAAATAGATTTCTATTTAAAATTAATGATAGCATAATTTCATAGTATTCTGCTGCTTTGCAACTAAATTATTTATTAGGAATTACCAACTTTATTAAATGTTTTTCACACGAGAGAAATATTATAATATTGTAACTTACACTGATTTTTAGTATGTCCGCTAAGTCCAAATGTATAAAATGAATTTCTTGAAATGAATGACATAAGTATCGAAGTACACAGTTTATTCCAGTTCTTTTTATATTCATTGTAATAAAATTTTATTAACGTATTTTTCTTTAGGAAAAACTTAGTGTTCGTTTATTATTTTTGATTATCGTTTCCTGTCGTACATGTTTTCTGAGTTAACATCATTATTTCATACTAAAACTAGTATGTTGCGGCACCAAATGACTTTCTTCTATATTTTCATATACAAATTCACTCAGTAAAAATAATTTATTAAAATTATTATTTAAAAAAAATTATATTCCATGCTAATGCAGACGATTTCCATATTAGAGAAGTAGTATAATACTAAATATTAAAAAAAAAAAAAAACTCCATTATATTCTCTATATTAAAAAAAAAAGTTTCAGGTGTTTTTTTTTGTTAAATGTAAAGTAAAATCGATAACTTTCTTTTTTAAAGTTATCACAGATCTATAGTTCAACCATTCGTTTTAAAGGTATTGACAAGATCTTTCGAAAAACACCCATCTTGAAAATTTACTCCCCCAGGGAGGGAAGCGATGCCCCCACATGCACATTTTTTTTTTCTAGTTAACTACGACTATTATCAATAATTCATATTAGTTTTACAATCACAAGTTTAAAATAACTCTCATTATGTACATTTATACGAAATTTTGTTTGGTTAAATTTAATTCATTGGTTCGTGAGATACAGTGTCCACAAAAAACGTGATACACACTGACAAACACACAGACTGAATAAAATGAATAAAGACATTTTCTAAAAACTATCAATTCGTGTTCAGGACATCCCAAAACGTGTAAATCATCAAAAAACGGAGGTCGAAAATTTTCACGAATCCAATACTTTCTCTATATTACATATAGAAGAAAGTAAAAATAAAGAAATAAAGAAATTAAAGAAATTAAAATAAATAAAATTTTATGTAGAATATAAAATAAAAGAACAAATGAAGGAATCTTGAAGAAAATAACACAAATCACGTGTCAATTTTTTTTCGTTACAATTATGCTGGAATTTATCAATTATTATTCGCTATAAAGTGTATTCATGTAAGCTCATCCAGTTTCTTTTTTAACAAGTGGCAGGACATATATATATTTAAATATTATATAAAATATTTAGTTCATTATACATTAAAATGAGAAAATTTTGGTTTCCAGAAGGAGGAAAAAAATAAAAAGTACTTCGAAACTTAATATAAAGTAATACAAGCATTGATTTCATCAGCGATTGTTAAATCCTAAAAATTATTTTAACAAACGCAAAATTATTATTATTATTTTTGGCACAATTTTTCTTAACTAAGATGCTATCCTTATAACACTTCAACATCCAGTAACACAAACATTGTTTTATTTTGAACTCTAATGCCTTACTTTTTGGTATTGTTTTGAAACGTTACAGTAATTGCCAAAAGAACTTTCCGTATTTGTTTTTAACTCCGTTAATTTTATTGTTGTACATAATGGTATTTAATGCATCAATTATCAAAGATAAATTTTAAGTTATTTAAACACGAATGCGGAAAATCCTTTTGTAAAATAATGAAACATTTTATGAAGCACACAAATGATGGGATTATTGTTCAATGAAGGAAAACATACGGCCGCTAAAGTTTAAGATAGAAACCTTTTCCCCAATTTTTAATGTGCAACGACGCAATCGGGGCGACAATTCCCTCTTTGTGGTGTAATTGGAAGCTGTATTAACCCTTTAATGTTCATTACTCATTTTCTCTTGAAATTTTCTAAACTAATTTAGAAAATGGCTATTAGACACGCAATGTGGAAAAAGTAAAAAGTAAGTTTTTAATTTTGGAGAAATTTTCAGTTTGAAACATGTATATGTTAACCTGATTAAATTTAAACAATATTTAATTTCATTTATAAATAATTTGTATGCAAACATTATAATATGTAAACATTGCAAATGTAAACATTGCAATAAATCATAACAGCTCTTTCAGATGAAAATAATAGCAGTGACCATTTATCAGGTAAAAAAAAATTGGGCATGAATCGTCATCAAAGGAGCACGATTCATTCACGTGTAAAAAAAAAAAAAAAAAAAAAAAAAAAAACTTCTGCAATTGGTTAGCCGTGTAACATTATGTGTTAAAATGCTAGAATTGCCAACATGTTAATCAATTCCGGAGCATATTTAGCCCCATGTTTAATCCATACCATTTTTTTTTAAGTGTAATTTTTTTCTTATTTTATAGTAGTTATATATTGGAGAATAATACTCTAAAAATAAAGTGGTGCGAAATAGAGGCGGGGCTAAAAAGGCTCCAGAATAAATTAAAATGTTGGCAACTATGAAATGCGGACTAGTGTAACTATCAATCGAACATAAATGGCATACAATTTAAGAAATCGATTAAATTAAGGAAAAAATATTTTTAAAAAGGAAAAAAATATTTTTTATAATTTTAAAATCATTTTAACTGCCACAGGCATTCTTTTGTCTTCCTTTCGTATCATTATTTCCAAAAAATATCATTTTAAATATACTTCCGTAAATTAATCTACATACATTTATTATAAAATTTATGTTATGTAAGTTAAAAAAAAAAAAAAAGTTGCCTGTTAAACGTAAAAGTTGCCCTATAAATGTTCAGTGCAAAACCAATGAACGCAGGGCCTGATTAAGGGGGAAGCTCGCTCTTCACACATTATTTATACTTACACCGTTATTGTTTAACAAATACTTTCCTGCTATAATAAACAGAAAATTTTCATTAAAAATTATTTTAAAAGAATTCTGGTGTCTAATAACGGTGAGTAAATTGGATTTTTTTACACCGTTCATTTTTTATAAAAAATATTTCCTCGTCAAAGCGTGGAATTTCTATAACATGAAGTAAAAAATAATTGTAAAAATATTCCGGTATGAGCGAGCTTCCCCCTTAATCAGGCCCTGAATGAACGTTTAAGGGTTAAAACTAAAATGTATTTTCAATAACGCTATTTTTCTTCGTCCTTTCAAGACTTACAAGGGAACTCTTCCAAGCGGTAATCACCGATTTTCTTAAAAAAATTACAGAAAATAATTTACACTATACTTAATTCACTTGTGAAAAAATTAGCTGCTGAATCGCAACAGGAAAGCTGTAAAAAATTATTAAACTTTACGTTTTGAACGCCAAATACGAAAAAAGTCATCGCCAAATCACATTAACCTTCCTTCAGTGATGCCAAGGGACTTCAGTATAGGAGGGTTGTGTTTTCTATCGCTCTAGGGTGACTGAAGCAAGGAATCCATCCCCTCCGTGGAGGATCAAAATTATGATGGCATGTCTCCAGAATATCCCTATGAGTGAATACAAGACCATCTCCAATTTCCCACTGCGTAGCTATAGTGTGACCCACTCAACACTCAATATATTTTCTGAAATCTAGAAGTTTCTATTTAGAAAAAGTGACATTGGTCACATACAAACGGAACGCTTGCCATTTCGATGACGTAAATTTTGCAAGTTTTTTGCAAATACAGTCGGCAGCAAAAGTAACAGAGCACTAGCGAAAATTCCTATGTAAAAAAAAGTAAACTTAATGCAGATTTGTTAAATAAATCCTTGTCGAATCCTGTTCGTAGTCAGTCTAAGAACATAATTTGACAAGGATTTATTTAACAAAACAGTGTTAAGTGTGCTTTTTTCACATAGGAATTTTTGCTAGTGCTCGGTTACTTTTGCTGCCGACTGCAGTCATACATTTGGAACGCCTACAAACGGCTTTGCAACTGGAAGTGTTTCATTTGTATGTACCCCATTATGTTTTGTGTTAGATATAATATTTTCCCTTATTTTATGTAATGTTTCAATATTGTATTTATTTAAAATAATGCAATTTCAGAGTTACTTTTACATTACTCCAGCTTATATATAATCTGGAGTAATTTAATGTCTGAAGCACTCGGCATGTGGATTTATATAAATTTGCAGACGATTTAAAAACTAATCTGATTTATAGATTGGTTGGCTGGGTTTTACGTCGCACTAGTACTGTGGAATGGGCAATTGGCGACCAATATGAATTATAATATTTGATTGAACATTTGATTGTTAGAATAGTTGATTGAAATTAATACTCAAATAAATAAATCAAAATTAAAATATTTAAGATATTTGAGGTTGAGTAGGTTTTAAGTTTTAATTCGCACTACAGATATGCAATGGTGACAGTCTAGGGTACATTCCTAGAGATGGTCCGTAGACGTGTTTGCAACTTTGATCCTTTACGGAGGGGATTATTTAAAATTGGAAAAACACGTGCATAACCTTTATGGCTTCTTACATTTCTGGTAATTTATCTTGTAAAAATATGCATTAGAATTTTATAATGTTGGTTGTGTTTTACGTCGCACTAGTGCTGCGCAGTGGTTTTTTTCATAGGTAATTTTCTTAGAATTATTAACTGCGAAATCTTGTTGTTTTAAAAATAATTGTTATGCTGAATGCAGACCCTCCGTGGCGGACAGAGTATGTCACCCTCGCTAATCGCCTTCACGTGTAAAAGAATGGTTTCGATTCCCCAGCCGACCCAGGGTGTTTTTTTAATTTTTTGTATTTTAATCCGGTTATGAGAGGCATACTATTGTAACAATCTCAGCTATCGTAGATCGCAAGTCGGATCGTACAGTCGGCAGCAAAAGTATCCGAACACTGGCAATAATCCCCGTCAGAAAAAAGCACTCTTAATGCTGCTTTGTTAAGTAAATCCTTGTTGAATCATGTTCTTAGACTGACTAAGAACATGATTCGACAAGGATTTATTTAACAAAGCAGTATTAAGTGCACTTTTTTTTTTTTTTTTTTTTTTTTTTAGACAGGAATTATTGCTAGTGCTCGGTTACTTTTGCTGCCGAGTGTTCGATCCGACTTGTGATCTAAGATAGCTGCGATTGTTACAATAGTATACCTCCCTATGTTATATCTGTCCTCATCTCGACGAAATTTACAGGAGGGGGATGTCGATTCAAACATACAAATCGTATGTATATATTAAAAATAAATAACATACGCAGAATGCAACCATTTATCACCTGCCGATGTACCGGACCCTCCTCAGGAGTGCATCGCAAACCGTCGCCAATTGCCCATAGTGCAGTACTAGTGCGACGTTAAACCCAACCAACAAACAGGACGAAATTTAGGGTAGAATCATAGATCGTCTCCAAATGCTCATTGCATAGCTCTAATGAGATATTGGATCCACACAACTCATATTCTGTGGAGTTGCTTGTTCGTCGAAGGTTCGTACTGCCCAATAAAATGATCAGACTAAGGGGTACATACAAATGAAACACTTCCGGTTGCAAAGCCGTTTGCAAGTGTTCCAAATGTATGACTACAGTCGGCAGCAAAAGTATCCGACCACTAGCAAAAATTCCTATATAAAAAAAGCACACTTAACACAGTTTTGTTAAATAAATCCTTGTTGAATCATGTTCTTTGACTGACTCAGAACAGGATTCGACAAGGATTTATTTAACAAAACTGCATCAAGTGCACTTTTTTTACATAGGAATTCCTGCTAATGCTCGGATACTTTTACTGCCGACTGAATTTGCAAAAAATTTGCAAAATTTACGTCATCGAAGTTGCAAGCGTTCCGTTTGCATGTAACCCTTATAAGAAAAATGTGTTCGGATACGAAATGCTTTCATTTTAGTTTAAAAAAAAACAGCTTTGTGTTTTAATATAAAATGTTTTGTTTTATTTAAATTTATAAAAAAGTTTTGATCATATATTTTTTTAATGTCGTTATTATAAACTTGATGTAAATATTCTTGCAATTGTTATTGACACAGCTTATTTAACTGAAATATTAAATGTTATTTAGAATTTCGACTAAATAAGTCTCAATCTGGTAAATTATCTGGTTTTTGTTAATCTATTCTGAATTCTCGTGTGCTCGACAGCGTAGGGAGTTCGTTTGACTATCAAAAAGAAAGAAGAACATCTACATCTATTAAATCTTCATTGCAATGAATTTTCGAAGAATGCAGTCGCCAAACAGGCGCTTTTTTGGAAATATTGCAAACATGCTTCCATTTTTAATAATTTTTTATAGCTTATCTATTGCGACTCAGCAGCTAATATTTTAGGAAGATGCTATTCATGATTAAATCTTATGCCACAATTTTTTTCAAGAAAATCGGTGATTACCGCTTCAAAGAGTTTCCTTGTTAGAAAGTAATGCATAGCTGCCAATGTTTTAATTTATTCCGGAGTACTTTTAGTGCCGCCTTTATTTCGCATCAATATATAACTTCGATAAAATAAGAAAAAATTACTTTTAAAAAATAAGTGGTACGAATTAGAGGCGGGGCTAAAATTACTTCGGAATAAATTAAAATATTGTCAGCTATGGTAATGTAATTATATAATCACTTATAAAATTTAAAAACTAATTGAAAAATTAATTTACAAGACATAGTTAAATACTTAACCTTTAAATGCCGTATGTTGCGTTTCGTCAGTCTACCCAATTTTGTCGTCTTCTTAAGTATTATGAGAATAATATCGAAGTTCTAATGCCTCGTGTTTGCAGATTGGCAAAAAATTGCTTTTTAGCGGTAAACGATAGTTAAAATAAAGTATAACTGTTTAAAGTATTTTTCCCGTGATTTATTAAAGAGAGGAAAGAATAAAACATTTTTAAATTGATTAAAAATAAACAGGCATTTAAGGGTTAAATAATTAAGAAATTCTTGACACATGACACAAGATGACACTAACATCTTCGGCATAGAAGTATATGAAATTACATGAGGTTGGCTTAGTTTTATTTATTTTATTAAATTTTTATATTTTTCATTTGCAATCTAAATGTATGCTTTAATAACTTTAAAATGAATGAATATGAATT
This sequence comes from Salticus scenicus, assembly GCA_963930645.1. NCBI lineage: Eukaryota > Metazoa > Arthropoda > Arachnida > Araneae > Salticidae > Salticus > Salticus scenicus. Next base: position 114,236,756 of record OZ005660.1, read on the forward strand.
CAAAATACTTTATCGAGAATCGAATTCATTGAATGAAGTAAGTCTTTTGAAAACTTTCCAAATTTGTATTTTAGTCAACAAAATTCGAAATTAGATTGCAAAGGAAGTTGATTTTATATAAAATGGCAAGAGTTCACTGCAGAAGTTTTAATGTAAGCCATCACTGCGTTCCTAAAACCATTTCTCCATTTAATTATATTGCCACCGTTATTGCTAACAAGTTATTTCTCAAATGAATTTTAATGCTAATACATTACAGTTATAAAATATTGTTTTAAAAATAACGGTGGCACTATGATAACATAAGATTAAAATTTTATGAGTTTTTTTTTTTTTTTTTTTTCTTTTTTTTTACGTCTTTAATGCCCACTGCAGAAAAATATGCTTTGAATTTAATCTTAGTCAAATATAATTGAAAAGCAGTGAAATTAATTTATTGTATGTAGAAGAATAAAAGTTAAATCCTCATTGGCTTATATTTGAAATTTAAAGTTACTATTATGGAGAAATTTAATTAAACAATTTAAATAAATTTTCCTGACAATAGTTTTAAAAATTAATGTGAAATTGTACTTAAAATTTAATTTTTCTCATTAAAAATCCGTATACGCAAGTATAATTTTTATTAATATTAATTTACAAACAAGCTCAAACATATAATCCTAAAATGGAAATTTTAATACGTAAGCAATGATTAGCTATATAACATATAAACCCGTATTGTTGTTGAAAAAAGGACAGTACCAAACGAATTTCTGTACTATTAAAAAAAAAAAAAAAAAAAAAATCACAATTTTATATTATTTCATGTTTTAAACAATATAGTTACATCCCATACAGCACAAAATGTTTCAGTTATGTTTTTATATGCTTACAAACTTTCAAAAACGTAACACATTTTAATATGCTCTCTGATACCTTTCATAAACATTCGGCATTTTCTGTGTTCTCTCTGCTATGTGATTGAAACGTTTCTCTTACGTATCCGATTTTTATGTTATGATCGCGGACATTTCTACGTTTATGAAAGTAATCGAAAAGAAAACTGAACGTTTCTGTAATATTTATAATGTTTATATGTTATATGACTGCTACGTTTCTGAAACATTTTGTGCTGTTAGGGATATAAGTTTAAAATGTTAGGCGGTTCTATTTATACAAACCATGTAATAATAATAATAAAAAAAAGTTTGTTTTTTATTAGTTTCAGTAAGAAATGAAAACATTTATCTTCGGCAAAGAAATGCATTTTTTTATTTTTTTTTTTTCAATATTTTAATGACTCTGGAGATTATTTTAACAAAAACATAGCTTTTTATTTTTAGCAGAAGACGTGAGAATTGTACGAATAGTTTTGCATACCAATTTAAAACGAGCTGAAAGAAAATATCTCTAAATTTCTTTTCAAAAATAGATAGATTTGAACCTTCTTTTTATTTTAAGATGCGTAATTCCTATTCTAAAAGGCAATCTGCGGTAAAATTACTTTTGGAAAATGTTTATTTTATTTATTTTACTTTTTTACCTTTTCTATTCTGTTCAGAATTTTAAGTGCTATAGTAATTATCAAACACGAAGAAAGGAGACAAAAAATTCTTAAAATACCGAATTTAACATTAAAAATCATAGTGTAGTAAATATTAAATAATAAAATAAAATAAAGATGAATTTCAGTATTCACCTGGTGTATTCCGTGTGAATTAGTCTGCAAGTATTGATTTAAGTATATTTTAGGATCGGGAGATGTCGCATAATTATATACATATTAATAACAGAGAATATTTAAAAAATAACATTGTTGTAATTTTTTTATTATATTTATTTTGATTCCGGCATAAAAATCTGATATTACTGTTTATTATTATATTTATTTCAAAAACTATGTCAATAATTACAATTTTATCGCACCCTTTTACTCGAAAGTTTAACAAAATTTGCAAACGAGCAGTTTTTTTTTTTTTTTTTTTTCCCAAATTAAAAACTTTTTTCTCATTTAAATATTTTCAAACATTGGGTATTCAAAGAACTGTATTCTTCTCATACTTTTCAGTGAAGATTGGTTTAAGACAAGAACAATTAGGGGCCAATAACACATTGAGCAAAGTCAATAACGTTTGTCATCATCCTGCATTGTTAAGTGAACGAAATAATGTTAGGCGGTTCTATTCAAAGAAATCATGTAAATACAAATTAAAGAAAAGAAAAAAAAAAGTTTGTTTCTATTAGTTTCAGTAACAAATGAAACCTATTATCTTTGGCAAAAGAAAAAAAAAAGTTTTTTTTTTTTGCAATATTTTAATCACTCTGGAGATTATTTTATGAAAAACAAAGCCTTTTATCATTAGCAGAAGACGTGAGAAATATATGAATAGTTCTGAATACCAATTTTAAACGAACTGAAAGAAAATATCTCTACATTTCTTTTGAAATAGGTGTCTATCTTCTTTTTACTTTCAAATGCATGATTTTTATTCTAAAAGGGAATGAGCAAAAAGAATGCTTTTTGAAAGTGCTTATATATATATATATATATATATATATATATATATATATATATTCATATATGTATGTATATACAGTCGATAACAAAAGTGTCCGAACACTAGCAAAAATTCCTATGTAGAAAAAGTACACTTCATAGGGTTTTGTTAAATAAATCCTTATCGAATCATGTTCTTAGTCAGTCTAAGAACAGGATTCGACAAGGATTTATTTAAAAAAACCGTATGAAAAGTACTTTTTTCACATAGAAATTTTTGTTACTGTTCGGACACATTTGTTACCGACTGTATGTATCTTTTCTGTTCTTTTTAAAAAAATTAACGGTATAGTAATTACCAAGCATGAGGAAATGACAAAATAAATAAATAAATAAATAAATAAATAAATAATATAATAAATAAAATAAAATAAATAAATAAATAAAATAAGATACGATAAATAAATAAATAAAAATAAAGTACCGGATGAATAATTAAATACCTTAGTGCAATAAGTGTTTAAAAAATAAGGACGAATTTCAGCATTCACCTGGTGTATTCTAAGTGAATTAATAAGCAATTATTAATTTAAATAAAGTTTACAATTTGGGGATGTTGCCTAATTAAATATGTATTTAATAAATGGGAATATTTACAAAATAATATTGCTGAAATTTTTTATTATGTTTATATCTATTCTGACAAAAAAAAAAAAAAAATCAATTAAACTGTTTCTGATAATATCCTTTATTATTATATTTCTTTCAAAAGTAAGTCAATGGTTACATTTCATAGTATCTCTACAAAATCTTTAGATTATGTAGATGATTTTGCATCATTATACTTATATACAGTCGGTAACAAAAGTGTCCGAACACTAGCAAAAATTCCTATGTAAAAAAAGTACACTTCATACGGTTTTGTTAAATAAATCCTTGCCAAATCCTCTTCTTAGTCATTCTAAGACCATGATTCGATAAGGATTTATTCAACAGAACCATATGAAGTGTACGTTTTCACATAGGAATTTTTTCTAGTGTTCGGACACTTTTGTTACCGACTGTATATACATATATATATATATATATATATATATATACTAGCTGACCCGACAAACGTTGTTTTGTCATATAAATTATTTCTAGAGAATATTTTGCTAGAAAAAAATAACTAACTTATTGTAAGTGTGTTAGGATGTGGTATATAAGTGGAAGATATATGGAGCGCTGTGAACGGTGAAAGAATATAAAAATAACAAAACACCAATCATTTATTTTTTTAATTTATTAAAATTGATTCTTTAAAATTATATACATATCGCTACTTATAACAATATTACTAAAAAACAATATCATTCCCTTAATGCAACAGAGTGTACAACATTTTTTTTATCCCATCTTTCGCCAATACAAACAAACTGGATGGTTTGCCCACTCGAGAGCCACGTATAATTGTCCGTGTGAAAAACATGATGTGCTCAAATCTAAGCCACAGACAGACATCGTTTGGCCCTGAGACTTATTGATAGTCAGTGCAAATGCCAATCTAATTGGAAATTGAGGGCGTTTAAATTGAATTGGCACATCTGTGGGTATAATAGGAATTCGCAGTAGTAATATATTTTCACCTCGGAATTTGTCATTTAAAATGATGGCTTCGATAACATTTTTCATTAATTTTTTTATGACTAATCGCGTGCCGTTGCACAACCGTGGTGGGTTCAAATTACGAAGCAAAATAACCGGAGATCCAACCTTCAGTTGTAAAATATGCAGTGGCATGCCTGGTAAATCCAATGAGTTTAAAAACTTTGTTGGATAATTTACAGCTTCGGTGGCATCGCAAACTGTATCATTAGATTTGTATGACACCAAGTCTCCTGGTAACAAATATTGTATCTTGAGATTCAATTCGTTGACGTCCACATTTTTTGCTGCTAAAATTGCTCTTTCTGCCAGCCACTCATGATTTGTGTATCGTCTGTGTACATCGGGAAATATCTGGTCAATAAGAGCATCTTGAGAATCAATGATGGTGCAGAAATCGGTCGGTAATTTTATGCATCCAGTTTCATCTGTAGTAACTTTTCCATCGCCGATATTTAACAATTGTTTTGAGAATGTTTCAGCGGATGGATCTTGAAGCTTTTGAACGCACAAATTTACTTTTAGTTGTACTTTTTCAACATTAAGCCACAATGACGATGATATTAAGCTCGCGTTGATCTCATCAGCGTATGTTGAACACGGAATAATTGGGAAATGCTTGTCTGAAATCACATGAAAAAAATAACAGAGTGCCGCCAAATAGTTTGTTGTTGTTTTTTATATCTTTCAATGTCCTGTTCGACGCCTCAATCGAATGTTTGTGTTCCATAGTGCATTCATTCCAGATAAGAATTTTACACTATTTCAGCATTGTGGCCATGGACGATTGTTTTTTTATGTTGCACACTGCGTCTGGGTTATTTTGAATATTTAGTGGCAGTTTAAATAATGAATGAGCTGTTCTGCATCCATCCAATAAAGTTGCCGCAAAGCCAGATGATGCAACAGCAAATGCGATGCCATTATTTGATCGTATTTCGGTGAGAATTAGCGAAATAAGGAATGTTTTGCCAGTTCCACCTGGTGCACCCCCCCAAAAAAAAGAATCCACATTGTCCTGCCAAAACTGCGAGCATGATTCGGTCGTAAATGGTTCTTTGTTCTTCATTCATTAGTGGGACATTGACAGCAACAATCGCTGCCATTTCTACAGTATTGTATTGTAGTTCACGATTCAATTCAGTGCTTATTAAATGAGATGCATTTCGATTTGGTAAATGCATACCGAAATGACTGAGTGGTAAGTTGGCAATGATAATGCAAAGATCTTCAATAGCAATCAATGCTTCATTGTACATAGCGTCACTGAAAGCTATCGTTAGATCGTTGCACCGTGAACGATGTTGATGCAATATATCATTAGTCATTGAATCTTTGTGATTATCCCATAATGTCTCTGCTGTGGCCGAGAAACACGTAGTCAACACTATAGCGAATAGTAGACGAATTTGTTTTTCTGTACAGTTCAGTCCTACTTCAGCAAGCATACACTCCCACTGGTTGTCGTCTTCCAGCAAGCCGAGTGCAAGGCACGCATCTTTATACGTTGGATACTGTTGTCCATTCACTTTACGTAAATCTTGAAATGACAAAGGGCCGATGTCATTAACCAATAACAGTCGAAGATAAAAGCACTCAGTCTTTCTTGGATTGACCGTAAATACTCGTTCCAAGGTGTTTGATTTGAATAAACCGGGACATGCATCAATCGGCGTGCCTTGCTTGCGGGGCATCCATTTTTTTGTTGGAGCCCATGTGAAATAGCGTGGTACTTCTGAATAGAGTAATGTCCGTGCAAAAGCACCAAAAGCATCCGCACGATTACACAATTCAAAAAATTCGGTGAGTGTAGTTTTTGGTGGATTTATAGCACGATCATATTTCACGATCGCTCGTGAAATATACGCGCTGGTTATTTTCAAGATGGACGGCTAAATAAAGAACTGCTGGATCCTGTTCATGAATTGGGAAACCAAAGATACGCCAAACAGCTTCATTGGAGCTCACGTACCGGCCAGTTTGGTAAAGTGTTATTTCATCGTTGTTATTCACCAGAGGAGCATTCACATTGGTATTTTCAACTCGAAATACAGCCATATCACTGCCTTTATTCACATACTTGCAAATGTATTTGATGCTCTTCACTGAACTGCAGAACTGAGCATTAATATGAGCATTGAATGTTTTGCTCAGCAGAGGCGAATATGGGACCACCCATCGGTTATCAATGTCAATATCTATGTTGTTGACATAGATGACCCCCATAGATGATAAGATTGTCCGCTATTATCGGGAATTCTTCGACGATATATTGGATATCCGTCAACATTTGTGTTCGTGAAATTTTTCGGAAAACCTTTAGTACATTTTCCATCTGCACAAATAATAATGGCCTAAAAATTCATTTTTCATTTTAACATAAAATAGCTCCGTCGGATATTGACGAATATTTTAAAAGAATATACCATTTTAACTAATTTTAACATTTTAACAATATTAACGTTGAAAAATATTTTAAACGCTTACGGTTAAAAATTCATTTTTCATTTCAACATTAAATAAATTCTGACATCGTGTTTACGATTCTAAAATATTAACTTTGAAAAAACTATTTTAAACACTTCGTAAGATACGGTTACGATTCTAAAAATATTAATTTTGAAAAAATATTTTAAACACTTCGTAAGATACGGTTAAAAATTCATTTTTAACACACTTTTATTAGCTTCAGCTGTATGTATGTATGTATGTATGTTTATTTGTAACTTCTCTGGGAGCAAACAAAAAATTTATATTGTAAAAAAAATACTTTCCCTACGTGAACGATGCGGCGTCGAAGTAAGGCGCTGCGCTACGAATCTAAAGGTCCAGCGTTCGATCCCCGTTAGGGGAGATTTTTTAAAAATGGTTTTTGTTAATTCTAAGTTATTTTAATTAAAGATTTAAATGTATGTAAATATTTCGGTGTGTCACTCACACGATTTTCTCTTACCCTGAATTTTAATACTAAGATAGATATTTCGTGCTTTTTAGTTCACATTTCTATAAAAGCGTGCTCTTTAATTTTTTAAAACTATAATATTATTCATTTCAACATTAAATAAATTCTGACATCGTGTTTACGACAACTCACGCCATCTAGGTGGAAAAGTTGTAAAAGAGTTGGTTAAAAATTAATTAAGAAAGAACCAATTAAGTTACAACTTTCATTTGTAAATCTAAACCATTCTCGAATTCACCTGAAGACACACAAAAAATTTCATTAAACTCAGTCCAGCCGTTTAGGAGGAGTTCAGTGACATACACACGCACAAAAGAAATATATATATAAAGATATATATATATAGAGAGAGAGAGAGAGAGAGAGATATGTATATATGATAGATAAAAAAATATATATAGAGAGAGAGGTAGATAGATATAGATAGATAGATAGTTAGATAGATTTAGTGATAGAAATAGTTATAGATATGAATATAAGTATGCATTAAAAGACACCCTATTTCTTAAAAAAAAAAATATATATATATATATATGTAAATTTATTGTCTTCACACAAACCATGTGAAGGGAAATTTTTATTGAAACGCAAGCAAAAATGTTGTCTTAAATCATAGTTTTCTTTGGCATAATACGATGATATTTAAACAAGAGATGTTTTAAATAGCTAACCTGTTCAAATTTTATGGGTAAAAAATGCGGATATATGGTAACGAAAAGCAAAGCATTTTTAATTTTGTAATTAGCAAGCAAGAATGAATGTCACTAAATAAAAAAAAAACTTCAAAATATTCCTTGAACTGTTAAAAGTCTACTTAGAGAAATAAATATTTGAAAAATAAAGAGGAATTTCAAATTTTTTCTCTTTGCAACATATGGACAATGCTACAAGTATAAGATCGTGAAAAATTGCCAAATATTGTACCGAATATCAAAACTTGATTAAATTGCTAGCATAGTTGCGCTGTATTTAATAATGAAAAATTTTATGATCAAATAAGAATATTTGAACTTTATAGAATTAGTGGTATAAAAATTTAGAAAATATGGTAATTTATATTTAAAATACAATATTTGATTACTGTCATTCTGGTTTAAAAAAGGATATCTTTTTTTTCCCCTTCAAATACCACTTTTTTTTTTTTTATTATTATTCAACATATTTTATATATTACTATTTATTTCTTATAGATAGATTTTCTAGGAAGAAGTAAGTCAATAACATCTATTCGTTAAGAGAATTACAGTCTTTCTTCTCGCATTTTTCATTTATTAGCTCACTTCTATTTTTAGTCGCTGCACCGTTTTTTCTGACGTCACAGACAAAACGTAAGTATTGTTATATTTTCTGACGTTTAAAATTTTTAATTTTAAACACTATATTTACATTTTTATAATAATATTAGGTCTACCGGAAAGTTCTGTCCTTTTGAATTAAAATACTGACATCGGAAAGTTATCTTGGATAATATTTAAGATATTCTTGCGTAACATTTAAGATAATAATTGGTAAAGTACCATATAAATATTGCTAAACAAAAATTTCCGGTGTAGATGGAGCTAGTTGTCCAATAATGTGACTAAATCTCAGTTAGAAGATGACTGCATTGACAAAAAAAAAAAAGGTCCGCGATTGAAATAAGAAGTGTGACAAGATTTTTTGTATTTAAAGAGAAATTCTCCAGCTGAAATTCATTGGCAATTGGTAAAAGTGTACGGTGCAATTGTTATATCCCGAAAACAGGTGTTGTTTTGGTGCAAAGAATTTGGCAATGGAAGAACGGATGTGTGAGATGAAGAAAAAGCAGGGTGACCAAGCACGCCCACTGCAGATGAAAATATTTGTAGTTCCGAAGCTTTGAATTGAGATGATCATCGCATTACTCTCAGTAAAATTGCATAAGAACTCAATATCTCCATTGGCAGTGCACAAAATATTGTGCATGAACAACTGAGCTATTCGGAGAAATATGCTCGTTGGGTGCCGAGACAACTTACAGATGAGCAGAAACCACCCTCCTTATAGTACTGACCTCGCACCAAGTGATTCCCATCTCTCCAGACATTTAAAGAAATACTTGGGAAGTCAGCATTTCATGGCCGATGCTGAGGTTCAGCAAGCCCTCTTGACGTGGTTACACAATCTTGATTCTGATTTCTTCGATGCTGGTTTCGATGATTTGGTGTACCGATGGAACAAATGCTTCAAGTATGTTGATTATGTAGGTAGGTTATATGTGCCTGCGCCTTCCTACATTATATATATATACTTTTTATTTCCGAAATAAAAGTTTACTCGAAATGGGCTTATTACCCATTTTTTGAAAACCCCTCGTATTTTATTATTTCGAACTTTTTAATTATTTTAGTGAAATTAATATAACTGCTATATTTAATTCTTTAAATTAAATTAGTTTATATATTTCATACTATATATTAATTTCAAGAAATGCCATTAAGGAAGTCATAAACACTTTTGAACTTTGTTGGAAAGTGCTAATGACAAGGTAAACATAAATTTCAGCAGCTGTAGTTTTTTACACAAGTTTTGCTTGCTGTATCTTTTAATAATAATAATAATATTCATATTCAAAACACATAATCACCAATATCGCGATAAATGCCAAAAAATGAAACATTTTCACTGCACTCGGTTGTGGATAGACGGACGGACGGACAGAGAGACAAACGGAAGTCATAAATACTTTTCAACCTTTTTGGAAAGTGTTAAAAAAGTTAAGATATCGTCTGTGTAAGAGAAAGCAGAGTTTAGAGCTTGTCGAGAAAATTTCAATATTGGCCAATTTGGTTTACTGTAGACACTATAGTTAGATGATTTTTTTATGAGTGATCTTTGCCACACAAAAAGGTTGTCATTTTCCCGTGCACTGTTATAACAGGTGTATGAGGCTACCATAGGAGCCATATTGATGTTATCAAAATATTATCTTAAGCTGTGTTATTTAATAGCTTCTGCAGCTGCGATTTTGACTTAATGTAATTTTCCGTTCATGTAAACTACCTTTATATCACCTGTCCAATGATTATACAGTTTTTAGACAGAAATATTGCTGAATATTTTAACACTTTGAGAAAAAAAAAATTATTACCTCCATTTATTAATCACAGTCACCAGAAATTACAATGAAAATTAGAAGAAAATATGTGAAATAATTCTTTCCGCTAAGTTATAATAGTCAAATTTCGATTAAAAACAATTCCAAAGAAAATTCTTGTTGTTGGGAAATAAAAATAAATGGGGATACTATATGCCCTCAAAATTCAAAAGTTTAATTTTTGAGCAGTGTATATAACTTTGTTTATTGCCAAGTGTATGCTTTAAGCTGAACAGACTGATATATACTTTAAAGTGGTACTGGGGAAAAAAAAAAGTCTGTTTAACAATTATTTCTTATACTGAAAAACTGAAAAATATTAACATATATATATATATATATCTATATGTTTAAATCTACCCCCCCCCCCCAAAAAAAAAAAAAAAAAAAAAAAAAAAAAAAAAAAAAAAAAAATTGTTACGCACATTAAAGATATAAAAATTTCTATAGTTGTGGAAAGAAAAGGAAATCCATGTTATTATTATTATTATTATTATTATTATTTGCTTTAGCATTTTAGTGAGTCTTTTTGGCAAAATGTGTGAAATTTCTTTTCGCAATAATTTAAACATACTTATTAAGTTATTCGAAAATGCATGTAATGCATAGCGTTTCTTCTCATTCATATTTTGCTTTTGAAAAATAATGAAAAAGGAAAATATTCATTTAACTTTCATTTATTTTTGTACCAGTTTCTGACATTTTTCTTAACCCTTTCAGTCGCAGTGTTCCCGCTCATGGAACTCCTAATTTTAAGTCTCAAGTGCAAAAACTCATCCCGGAAATTTTTTAGCAATATTTTAAATTTATAACATAGCAGAAAAGGCCCTTTTTTAACGTGAAATTTAAAATTTCTTCTTTAATTATGTTCGTAAATTTAGGTGGCAGTGTAATTTAAATGATCCGAATTACCTTGCGCCGCAAAGGGTTAAAATATTCCGGAATAAATTGAAATGTTTGGATCTATGCAACTTTTACGAGTTTTTGTTGTCGATAATGTTTACTTATAAAGTGATTTATTTATTAAATTAAATATTATTTGAATTTAATGAGGTTTACTTACAGATAATTGTTTCAAACCGAAAATTTCTCGAAAAGGAACAATGCTATTTTTTTATTTTTTAAATATTTATGATTAGCTATGAGTCTAAAAGCCATTTTTAAAATTAGTTTAGTAATTTTTAAAATAAATTAAGTAGTGAACGTTAAAGGGTTAAATGGCACATTTAATTGATCCATGCAATAAAGTTTTAAATTAAAATTACAACCTCTATATCTTATATAAATAAAGATTTAATTTTCATTTAGTAATTTCAATTAGTTTAATTGCATTAGTTGGGAATTTAACTTCCAGCGTTTTAACCTGAAGATCGATATTTTAAGCAGTAAAAGACGTAAATATTCCAAATAATTTATATCAGGAAGTAGTTATAATTTTATTTGCAGAGAGTTCGAAACAAAATAGTTCGTAAGAAAATAATTGACATTGATTATCAGTTATTGCCTATTAATGCAACAAATGTATCTTTAGAAGTTAATAATATTAAATATGAACTATTCAGAACTATTTAGAAAATAACTGTATTAAGGGCATGTTTTCAAATGTTTGATAATAATAGTGACAGATATTATTATGTTGTAGAAGCCAGTTGCTCTTATGTATTGATATTTAAATAATTATTCAACATGGCATAATCAAAATTCGCAGAGTTTAAGGCGCAAGTAAATTAATGAGTTTAAAAATTTTATTGATTTGAATAGTTATTTAAATTTTGAATTGAATATTTTAAAATGTTTCTCAAATAGATTTTTTTTTTTTTTTTTTTTAATGAATGTTCGTGAAAAATAAAATTTTATTTCTAATAATTAAGTAATAATTGAAGTTTTATGGTATAAGAAAAACTCATAAAACAACAAACTTAGAATACATGCATTTCTGGACATTTTCCCTTTAAAAAAAAATAAAATAAAATAAAAAAAGAAGCCCTAAAATTTAACACCAATGATAGTTAAACATTATGTGTTAAAAATGTGCAAAAAATTTCAGTATTCAAACAAAAGTATTAAAAAAAGAAAAATAAAATAACTTATCAATTCATCTACAAATATATGTTCATAATTTACTAATTTACTATAATAATATAAAATTTAAAGGAAAATTTAAAAACTAAATCGCTCAGAAAACTTTAAAAATTAAAAGAAAAAGATAATTTTGCAGTTAATTTTTCAATTTCAATATCTTTCAAGAAAGTTTAATATACTTAACATTGATATGTTTCAATGATTATGCATGATAATTTTTACACGACTAAGACAGTAAATCCAAAAATCGATTTTTAACGTCCAAAATCCCTTAAAGGGGCATTTCCATGGAAAATGTAACGTCAGTCACTCATAAACATAATTCTGCTTACACAAACATTTTCTAACTGTGATTACTCTCCTATTCAATTAAAATAATCACGGTAAATATGCCATTAAAATTTCTGTATGGTGATACTGGTAGCAGAAAAAAAGGAAATTTTATCATGTTGTGTGACTGATGTTATCTTCTTCCATAGAATCACCCAAAGGATTGTCACATTAGCACGCAGTGAAATGTCCCATTTTTACGATACATTCCTACAGTTCTCTATTATGTTTTCGTATACATAACTGTTATGTTGTCCACCTTCCAAAAAAAAAATTAATTATTAAAAACATTCAGAATCCCCAACAAATTCTTTTCAAACCATAAATTAAAAAAAATATGGAGTGACTCCACCCAACTTTCCGAGCATTGAGTAATTAACAGTTTTGTAGATAAAGAAAGAGCAGTTGTTAAACAAACAAAAGTGAGAAAACCCTAATAGAGTGTTTGAGTATTTTTCTCCATATATTACACGATGTTTTATTTAACGCTACTGAACTTTGAGCCCATGATCATATAATGATAAAGAATTTTTCGATGTGTCTCTGTAAAAACCTATAAATGCTAAATTCACCAAAATGCTTATATTTGGTGCAACAGTTATTTACAATATTCATATAAATTTTCAGCTCAATTGAATAAGGCGTTTGGATGCTATCGCACATTTAAAAATTTGGCCCCATAAGCCATAATGATAAAGAATTTTTCTTTGTGCCCCTATAAAAAAACTGTAAGTGCTAAATTCACCAAAATCTATGCAGTTCATGCAACTGTGACCTGTGAATACAATTTTTTTGCTCATATTAATAAAGCGTTTAGACACTATCGCACTTTTAAAAGTTTGGCCCCATAGGCCATAATGATAAAGAATCTTTTCTGGTGTCCCTGTAAAAAAACTATAAGTGCTAGATTCACCAAAATCTATAGGGTTCGTACTACGGTGACTTACAATATACGTACCAACTTCTAGCTTATTCGAACAAAGCGTTTAGACGCTAGCGTGTTCACTCAAAGACATACACACATACATACACACATACGTACACACACACATACACACATCATCGTAAAAATAGTGGAAATGGACTCAGGGGACCTCGAAATGTATAGAAACATCAAAATCTCAAATTCGGATTTTTGACATAATTGCAAAACTTTCCTCACTATAGTGTTCGGAAAGTAATAATAATAATAATAATTAGCCAATTTCTGTGAATTTTGGGACTATATAATATGTATATTGCCAACATATTACAGTGTTGTATATGCATAACTACCAACCATCTCATTGATAAGTGTAAAATTGTTAACGCCCCTTGAAAAAACGTCACTTTTTTCACACCCTTTTATTTTTAGAAAGATTTTCGTCAAATATTGTTACGATTAAATTAAAATAAAATTACTCTAAAAAATGATTGATGTGAAAAAAAAGGCTAAAAATTTTTATTACTAAAAATTTTTACACTTCGTAATGAGATGGTTGCCACATATGTACAGAGTTCCCAACTTTTAAAATTTATTCACGAGCATTTTTAGTCCCGCCTCTTTTTCATACCGGAATATTTGAAAAATGATTTTCGTCTTTTTTAACCGTTGTCACATATTAGAGAGAAATAATCTACAAAATTTCTGGTGCGAAAAGAAAGCGGAGCTAAATATGCTCGTGAATAAATTATAAAAGTTGGGAACTTTGGATATGTAGTATATATAGGTCAGGAAATTGAATTAAGGAATTAGAAGGTTTGATTTTTAGCGTCTGGAATGGCTGAGTAGTGTTGCCTAAAGAACTATTGACATTTATGTACGCTTGATCAACACCTCCCACAGTAATGCCTCTGACCTAAGTTTTACGCAATGAAAGATTGGCTGATTACATCCAATCAACACTTCGTGTAATGTCTAGGATGGTGGGAATTGGATGCAATAGGCTGATCTTGCGTGATGTAACGCTCAGTTCGGAGTCATTGTTACAGAAGGTGTTGCATTCATTCCTTGTGGATGTAGTTGGCATGTTTTTGAAAAGAAATAAAAATGTCGAATGTGAAACTAGTTTATTGTAGGAAGGATCTTGAATAGTAAGTTAATAAGTCTTAATAGTTTTCTGTAAATTCGGAATGAAGAAATGGATGAGTTGGGTTTGTGGTACTGTATTGATTAATATATCATTAGAACTACTTAGAATGTTATTGGCAGTGATATAAAATAAAGTGGTTGAGGTTCACCTTAAATCAGTCATTTAAATTTTTACTCTGCGCTAAGGAGGTGGCTTCCTTATTGCACTAAAACCTATAGACAGTAATTTTACAGAATATTGAGGTTATTTCAACCACTTGCTCCAACCAAAACGGTCTAAGTAATTAAAAACACAATCCCTCTATTAAGAGTTCAACGCTCTACCAGTTAGGCTATTCCTTTGTAGATTACGTGAAATGCAGACGCTAAACTGATTTTCCATTTGTAATTTACAATAACGATTAATTTGAACGTACGTGCAGCAGCAGTTTGAGTTTGATGAAAACCTATATTACTATAGCTATTTATCTTATGTGTTTAACTTTTTTTTTTTTACTTCACCGTATTTCAGTATCTCGGATAACATTTTAGTTTGTGCCAACGCTTCGCTTAACCCGTTAGTAGTCGCTAGTTGGTCGATTTGCCGCCCATCCTTCAGTGTTGGTTGATTTTTTTATTCAATAGCCACCAAAAATTTAAGTGGCATTTGATATACATAAAACACGAATAAAATCTAAGAAACGTCGATCACAAAACTTCTTAAAATTATTGGTGACAGTTAAATAAAAAGTGAGCAATTTGTAATAGGTGGCGCTGTCTATAGCGACTACTAACGGGTTAATAATACACGGAATTCTTCTTGTAGTTCTTTTTTGTAACTAATTTATATGCTGTTAATTTGAGTCGTTATGTCTAGCTCCTAGAAATCAATTTAAACAATCATGTGGAGCAACTTCAGGTTATTGCAGCTTGTAGTACTTCACAATTTCTTTCATAAAAAAGCATAGTGGGAAAAAAATATGTGTGTGTGTGTACCCCACCAGAATAATTATTTTAAATTCATTATGTGTTTAACTGTTTTTTACGTCACCATATTTCAGTATCTGGGATAACATTTTAATTTGTGCCAACGCTTCGCTTAATGATACACGGAATTCTTCTTGTAATTTTTTTTAAAATTAAATTATATGCTGTTAATTTGAGTTGTTATGTCTAGCTCTTAGAAATCAATTTAAACAATCATGTGGAGCAACTTCAGGTTATTGCAGCTTGTATTTCTTCACAATTTCATTCATAAAAATGCATAGTGGGAGAAAAATATGTGTGTGTGTACCCCATCAGAATAATTATTTTAAACTGATTATTTTTTTCCGGTAGGAAAAACTAACTTTAATATTTTCAGTGGCTTTTGAAATTAAAGAATATTAATAAATCCCTTAAAAAGTACATTGAGGAATTTTAACTTTTGAAGAAAAACTATAAATTGCCGAATTACGTCTTTGAATGTTCCACAGTTTTCGTTTACAGGTTTATTTTGCTAAATTATTATTTAATTTAATGGTATATTAAATTAAATTTACCAATAAAGTTATTGATGGTGCTCACGATATTATTATTAGAAGATTAACAGCATTTCATGTCTGAGTTGATCCTGTGTTTCTAGATATCTATGAACGTTCTATTTCAATATAATTAATATTTAAAGCATAATTTTTACTTTTTATCAGTTTTTAATTACCTAATATCACCCTACATTAATGCTGATGAAGCAAAATAACACGACATGTTGTATATTTTCGCTAAACGTTACTATCTATGAACGTATAAACTAATGTTCTATTTCAATATAAGTAATATTTATAGCACGAATTTTTATTTTTTATCAGTTTTTAATTGCGTAATATAACCCTACATTGATGTTGATGAAACAAAATAACACAACATGTATATTTTGGCAAAACGTTACTTAAGTACAAAAAATTGCTTTTTGAATAGCCATTTTTAAATAAATGTTACCCAAAGAAATTTATCACTAATCTTTCACTGCGTAGTTTATTATTCGCCGCAATCAGCGTCATGTAAATACAATGTGGGAGCAGATTAGCACCAAATTTTGCATGTGAAAAGTTTTGCGATGCTTTCGTATAATGAAAAATTATTGTTCAAACCTTTTTCACAAGGCACCACTGTAAATGGAAATGATGGCAAATTCACAAAAATGAACTATCAACGGAATCTAATCAAGAAATGTTTAAAAGTTTATGTATCCCATATGAATCAATTCCTTTGTTTTATTTACATAACCTTTTGTATATAATTAAATATTCGCCGTAATCAGCGCCCTGTAAATAAAGCAGGTGAGCATATTATCACCAAATTCCGCATGTAAAAAATCATGCGATTCTTTCTTATAATGGTAAACTATGGTTCAATATATTTCTACGAGGCGCCACTGTAAATGCAAATGGTGGCAAGTTCAATAAATGAACGAGTCACTGAAACCATATAACTAAATGTTCAAGAGATTATGTATCCCATATGAATCAATTCATTTGTTTTATTTAACATTTTTCTATTTAAAACACCACCTAGAAACGATTTCTGAACATATTAAAATGTTATTTGGCAATTTGTTCACATACAAAAAAACTGAACTTGTAATTGTAAATAAACTTGCAATGAACTTGCTTGTTTTAGCAGTAAGATGTTATTTATAACAAGAGTTTAACTGCAACCGCATTGCTTTCTTAAAAGTTATTTGTAATTACTTGCTGTCTAGTATTAAGTAATATAATCCTAATCAATTAATGAAAAGCATTTTACTAATAATTCAGCAGTTCCTCATCAAATTTAAATTCATTTGAACTTGTTCAGTATGTAAACGTACTCAAAATGATTAATTTATCCCATTAGTACTGAAATAATTTTATTACGAAACATTAGAAATTCAATAGAAATTTGGAGAAACGTTCATGGCGTTAAATCAAGCGTATCATTTCAATTCGAAATATTAGCTTATGGAAATGGTTGGATATTTCAGAAATTCAATTTAAATAAATGTCCTTGAATTAGTATTTTAAAATGTGCCACAACAGAATTATTTCCTTTTCATAAGGTCATAGGTATAATGAGATAAGTTGGGCGTGTTAGGATACCACACTATAGCTAAGCATTGTGTAATCATAACGTCAGAGGAAGTCTGATATTAATGGAGTGTAAGAGCATTTTTTTTTTTTTTTTGGGGGGGGGGGGGTTATTTATTATTAAGGAATATATTGAGTAATGTTGTATTAAAAATAAACCGTTTTAATATGTAATATTTTACTATAGCCTCCTAAACTAGATTCCTGTCGCGTTGCTTGGAAACTTGGCATCAGTTGAAGCGGTAGACAGCGCCACCTGGTACAGATTGCGAGATTTTCTTATTCAACAGCCACCAATTTTTAAAAATGGGATTCACAAACATAAAAGGCGAATAGATCGACGAAACATCGATTATATATATATATAATATATCACTTCTTAAAATTATTGGTGACAGTTGAATAATAAAGTCGCGTAATCTGTACCAGGTGGCGCTGTCTACCGTTTCAACTGTTGCCAAGGTTCCGAGCCCCGCGACAGGCATCTAGTTTAGGAGACTATGATTTTACATTAATTAAAATATTATGAGTATATTTGCTCAATTACATATTTCTTCGTTTATGTATTGTTTAATTTCAGTTTTGCTTAAGTATTTAATTATATGAAATAGGGTAGACGATACCTTAATAATTAAATACTATACATATTGTAAAATATAATGATATGCTTAAAATTAAACATTCTAATTAAAATTTCCTTATTATTCGATACTTTATCCCTTCATTATTCAGTTTTAAATTTACATAAGTGTATATTTACTTAATTATTTTTTAATAGGGTTTTAAATACGTAATACACTAATGCACATGAAACATTATGAAATAGAGAAAGAATAAATTTTAAATAGCAATATACTAATTAGTATATATTTGATATTTTAAAACTACACATTAAATGAAACATTCTGAATTTTTAAAATTATGTTTTAATTTTTTTTTTTTTTTTTTTTTTTTTTTTTTTTATGGTTCTTTTTTATTTTGATGCAGCATATAAATACTCAGTTAAGATTTTATTAAGTATGCAGTATTTTACATGCACTCACGTATATATATATTTGGAAAGAGACAAAAACGTAGCATAGGACACTGTATTTTACTCTATACATGTAAAACACTATAAATCAAAGACTATATAATACACTATAAATCTAAGACTATATAAAAACTTCAAGTAAATTTTTATTATTCCAACTCCTATGAATTTTACACGTGACCTCAAGGTGTGGGGTAAACACTCTTCGGTTCCTCAACTTAGAAAAAAAAAAATGTATATTTAAATGAGCTTTCAGGAATAAATACTAAATTAACCCCCTTGTAGCCATAATCCTGTTCACAGGAAATAATAAGCATCAAATATATTAATTCTTTTAAAAGCTTTCGTGTTGTTATTTTGATTTAAAATAAAACTGGCAGCGGGCCAAGAATGAATGTATCATAAAAAAATTAATAGATGATTTACTAGAGCCCAATAAAGAATATATTACGTTAAAGAGTTCTTTGGAAAAATATAAAATAAAATAAAATAAATAAGTAAATAAAAGTTTGTCTAAAAATGGGGAAGCAAAATTAACTGGAAATGGTTATTATTAAAATAAGTAGTGAATTCACTTTTTCCTGATTGTTAAGAGCGCTGCTTGATAAGGCTTTGAAAAATTGAATTGATTCTTATAACAACACATTGCAATAGAAAATTCGCCTGTGAATTCGTTATTTCTGCAATTTTATATTAATAAACGGCAGGAAATTAATGATGTGATTTATTATACAGCGAGTAGCAAAGGAATTTTAGCTCCATAGTATCAAAAAATTTATTAAATGTTTCATATATTATTTACAAGAAATAGTGAAATATTTAAAGATTGCTCCCAGACTATGTTAATTGAAGTACAATTCTTAGGATTAAAAATGTATTTCGATATTGAAGTACAATTTCTTCTGTATAAGTATATAAACTAACATGTAAATTATTAATTACACACACGAATAAAAAATAATGGTAATATTTTAATATTTACATGATCTGTGTAAAACCTTGTATATCGGTATATTCTAATGCAGTCGATTTCGGTATTTATACTTTGAATATCGGTCTTAGATATGTAATATCAATACGATGTTACGCAGAAAAGGATTAGGAAATATATATATATATATATAGTTTTATGTGATTCAATTCCCAGTATTACATAATCTAACTTTTTATACGCAGAGTTATATAGTTTATATAGTTCCGCAAAAAAAAAAAAAAACCCCGAGGGAACTAAAATATATGTATATATATATATATATATATATATATATATATAGATAGATAGATAGATAGATAGATAGATAGATAGATAGATAAATAAAAACAAAATGAAATTTTAGTGCATTAAATTTTAATATTACAAAAACTAATTTTATATATGTATATAAATCTATATGAAACCTTATTTACTAAAATGTACTCTATATTGCACTAGTTCTTTTATAATTGTATCATAAAAAGGCACGGAATTAAGACAAAATGCTAATTTGTACCACTCTCAGACGTCTCAGACCTCAATTTTTAATGGTAGAAACAATACCGGTAAATCACATTTTATGGCTTATATTAAATTGCGAATGACAAGATAACGTTAATGGATAAATATACTTACATCTCAATTCTCGATTATATCGCTTACATCTTTATTTAAACATATTTGTAGGACTTTTTATTGCAAAATATTTTGTTGTTGTTGCTGTTTCTCATCCCAACCGCTTTAGCGGAGGTTGGGATGATGATCGGTGGGGGATGAGCTTTATTTATTTTTTATGAAATATTGTGCATCACCTAATTAGGATACACGCTACTTTTAATACACTGGATATATTTTTTTGTTATGACGGACATACAGAATTTTAAATTTCTCTTAGAAAAAGTTTTAGTGAATCGTGTACCATTTTTGCTATGTTTCTAATTTTTGTGTATGTTTAAAATACAATTTTAAATACTGAAACCGGAGGGGAACGTGTTTAGGATACTTTTTATATAGGTAAGTAGATAACTATAGAATTTTCTATTTGAAATAATTGACATTAACCTTGCTTACTATCATTTACAAAACATGTTATAGTTGTTAATGAAGATAAAAAAAAAAAACCAGAATGTTTTTAAATGAAAGTAACTTTAAGCAAAAAATTATCGAAGGTGCTCATATTTATACTTTTTCCTCTTTATGTACTATATTTTCTAAACTAATTTTATTGGCAATATAATACAACTTCTAACTAAAAATCCCTCAAAATATCTTTGAGAGGACAACTGAGAAAAAAAAAAATATATCGCCTTCATCTAGAATGAATAAATGATCATTTTCTAAATCCTTACACAAGAAATATAGATTTCCGAGGTATGCGCATAAGGCACGCCAATAAACTGATAAGACGAAATGATCGAGAATTTTTAGTGTTCTAGATGGTGAAACAATATTCTGAATATTTTGAATAATCTGAAACTTTTGTATTACGAGAAATTCTCACTTAATTTTCTAGAATTGGGTCATAAACCAAGATTATAGCTGCTGAAACCCGCTTCTTGTATTCACATTTACTTGGCGATATTTTCAAATAGGTTTGTTCTCGATAGTATAGGCAGACGCTCAAGAATTCTGATAGAGATCTCTAGAATTCGCTTTCGAAGGGGACTAGAATTTTTTTTATAAGAAATCTATAAGGATAGCATGGAACTGTTTTTTCTAGAGCCACAATTTAGATTCTCGATGTCAGTTATAGATTTTTTTTCTCAATATATTGGCGTACCTTATACTCATAACTCGTAAATATATACATTTCTAGTTTAGGAATTTAGAAAAGGATCACCTATTCGTTCTAGATGAAAGCGGTATATTTTTTTTCTGTGCAGGAAATCCAAGGGGTCACCTATAAATGTCCCAGAAAGAAGGTTATTTATATAACTGAAAACGATACACTATTAAAATATGTCATTCTGAGCTCCCAACCCTCTGGATTAATCAATACCACTATTTCTGGAATTTGTTTCTCTTTATTAGCTATCGAAATTTCTGTGAATAAATAAGTCGAAAAGAACTTTACAGTTATAGTGGTAAGAAATAAACCGAAAGAATGTCAGCTCTTGTCATATAAAAATAACAAAGAACCAACATGAACTGGCGTTTTAAAGTATTACGTACAAAACTTTGAATAAACGCCATAAAATGCAATAACATGGCAACAAATGCTTCGAGTCGAAGGAGCACACGACCCTTCATCAGGCAAACAAAGTATGCACGAGTGCTGCAATCAAAGCGGCAATACACAAAACTATTTACAGTGAAGAGCAAAAATATATAAAGTAGAATGTAAATATAAATACTAGTGTGATCAAAATTATGAAATGAAAGAAGAAAGTAAATAAATAAGATAAAAAATATAACAAAATCGAAATATATCAAAATTAAACGAAAAACTAAGTTATGTGAGTAATTTCCAAGCATCAGAGAAGAACGGAGTGGAAGAAATATGTTTAACAAGATTTTTCGGATTTTTATGTAAAAAGCTTCATGGATATCCAAATGGGAAGAAGAGGCAGGAGATGAAATTATATTAGTTTTAGAAAAATCAAAACGATGACCATGAGCCCAGCAGTGGAAAGCAATAGAAGGTTTGGAAATCTCTTCATTACGAACATTCCGATGGTGCTCATTTATTCAATATTTCAAACATATCTTACTTTGACCAATATAACTCAAATTACACGACGAACACGGTGATATGTTAAAAATTCCTTTAAAACCATCATGTTAAAAGTATCCAATTGAAATATCTTTAACCTAAACGTTATATATTAATCGGTTTGAACCAAAGTGTATTATTAAATATTCATCTGAATGGAATTTAAATATAAAGTAACGAGACATACATTATTTACAGTTATAATGGAATTTTTATTTGCGCACCATTTAATTCTCAGAAAGTAATGAAAGCCATTTAATTACAACATGTTTGATATATTTAATCCCCTGTCATATACGACGAGTTACGCAAAGAATTAGTTTCTCAAAAAAATTCTGTGCGGTTTATTTGATTTTTCCTGAATAATTTTCTTATTATTTTATTTGAATCAATTATGTCCATATATATATATATATATATATATGCATATACATAGCAATGTCTTTTTTAATGAATACATTAGTTTACATTGAAACATTTTAAAGATTTCTTTTTTGTTTTAAATTTTCATTGTACGTGTTTTGAAGTAGTTTTATATGCCATAAAACACACATCATTCCGTATTGTTAAAAAAAAAAAAAAAAAAAAAATTAGGAATATCTCTGACATGAATCATGACTATTAAGTAAAGCATGAAATTAATAACATTCTAAAAGGGTTAAAATAGCCATTAAAATATTAGCTATAGTTTAATTGTTGCCAAAAAAAAGTTCATTTTCTTTCGACATAAAAATAAATACATTTAATTAAGCGTGAACGTTAAAAAATTAGAAATTGTTAAATTATGCATCTCACAAAAACTAACGTCATTATCACTTTAAAAATTTTATGCACATTGATAAGAGCTCTATGATTCATCAGAAAATTTAAAACATTGTGTATATATATATATATATATATATACATATATATAATCTTATAATTATAATTATTATTATTATTATTTATAGTTTCACTAGAAAATGAGAAGACTTTTCTTCGGCAAAGATATATTCAAAACTTTAATCTCCCTGGAGATTAATTTAAGAAAACAAAAAACTTTTACCTTTAGCGGAAGACGTGAGTAAAATACGAATAGATTTGCATACCAATTTTAAACGAACTGAAAGAAAATACTTCTACACTTCTTTTGAAATAAATAGGTTTTAATCTTTTTTTTTTATTTATTTTAAGATGCACGATTCCTATTCTAAAATTCAATGCATGATAAGAATATTTATTTCTTTTAAACGTACTATTATTTTTTCTGTTCTATTCAGAATGTTAAGCGATGTAGTAATTACCAAGCTTGAAAGAAATAACTATTAAAATAACAAAAGAAAATAACTGATTGTATCATTAAAATGCTGCGTAGTGTTTAAAAATAAAAGAGAAATTTAGTATTTACCCGATGTATTTAGCGTGAATAAAGCTACAAGTATGAATTTAATAATACTATAAGTTCAGGGGAAATCACCTTAAACTTTAGATAATAGTAATTGAAAATATTTAGAAAACAGTATTGCTGCAATTTTTGTTTAATTATGTTTATTTCAAGTGCGGCTTAAGAACCAATTTAGATACAGTTTTTATTACTTTTCTTGAATTAAATAACTCAATTATTACAAGTTGATAGTACCAGTTAAAAATATATTAATAATTTAGCATGATTATAAATATATTAAAGAAAACACGAAAAGCATGGTTAGAAAAATATTTGTAAAAAACAAACCTTAAATTTCTTATATTCAAAATCACCATGTACAGTTTCTTTTCTTTTTCGTTTTCTTATATATATATATATATATATATATATATATATATATATATATATATATATATATATATATATATATATATCAGTACAAAAACCCTTAACGGGTTAAAAGTTTGTGACGCAGCTACTTTATCACTATAAGAATTTGAAATATGGGTCTTAAAAAAAATGATATCAAATTTTAAGTGACGCTTTTCTATTAGTTAAAATATATATAGATTTTCTTATTTGATCATTTGCTTTTTTCTTTATTTATATTTACAATGCAAACATAATATTTTTAACTTCAAGATAAGACAAATATATAAAATATACTCACTGATGCTTTTTCATTTGCATTTCAATTTCAAAATATCAGTTTTAAAAGGAATGATATAAAAATTCCAGTCATGCCTCGGTGTCATTTTAAAAGATTTGTTTTTAGATTCCATTAAAATTACCTTTGTTTTGTCTAATAAAGTATATTTACACATTGAAACAGTGCTTTTAATTTTCAAATATACGGTCAAATAATCACACTTTCACTGAGTTTGCATTATAAATTAAAATTATGTATTTCAATAAATCGATTTTTCTTTTGCGTCACGCTATCCAAAACTGAGTAAAATATATGCAAATGTTATTTTGTATCATAGTATTCAACTAAGTGAGAATTTGTGCAAAGAGACAGTGTGATGCAAAGAAAACATTTGCACAAATTTTACTTGCAGTTTTGGATAGCGTGACGCAAAAGACAAATCGATTTATTGAAATACATAATTTTAATTTATAATGCAAACTCAGTGAAAGTGTGATTATTTGACAGTATATTTGAAAATTAAAAGCACTGTTTCAAAGTGTAAATATACTTTATTAGACAAAACAAAGGTAATTTTAATGGAATCTAAAAACAAATCTTTTAAAATGACACCGAGGCGTGACTGGAATTTTTATATCATTCCTTTTAAAACTGTTATTTTGAAATTGAAATGCAAATGAAAAAGCATCAGTGAGCATATTTTATATATTTGTCTTATCTTGAAGTTAAAAATATTATGTTTGCATTGTAAATATAAATAAAGAAAAAAGCAAATGATCAAATAAGAAAATCTATGTATATTTTAACTAATAGAAAAGCGTCACTTAAAATTTGATATCATTATTTTTAAGACCCATATTTCAAATTCTTATAGTGATAAAGTAGCTGCGTCACAAACTTTTAACCCGTTAAGGGTTTTTGTACTGATATCATTACTTTTTAGAGGTTATTGATCAAAAAATTAAAACAAGTTGTTCCGGCTCATAGGAAAGTTAGGTTGATTTATCTTTTCTTATGAAGTTGCCACCATTTTTTTTTTCAAAATGGCAGCTGCAATTTATTAATGAACTTGGTGGATTTATATATGGAGTTTTAAGCAAATCGGTTCAAAAGTTATTGTGATAATTTTCAAGTGGCCACCATTTAGAAACAAAGGACAGAGTGACTGAGATGCCCACTGAACTTATCAAAGATATTTGAATGATATGTCAACTGTGCAAATGCGATTTAAACTGATTTCGTATTACAAGCTTCTTGCGGACAGTTTTTGTCTGCAACTTTCGAATAGCAATTCACTTAAAAAAAACTTTTGTATCAAAACTAAAACTAATACTTTTATTATTTATAATTATTTATATTGAGTTGTGTCAAACATTGCTATAAAATATTGAAATGAGTACACACAATTGTTTATACTATATTGTTCTGCAGTAAAATTGCATTCGTGTATTGTTGCAAGAGATCACCACTGATGTTAACCCCCCCCCCCCCCCCAATCAGCTTTCTGGCTTTTTGAGTGTAAGCCATTTTCACCACTGATTAACACAAATTTTGCAGACAGATTATGAAATTTTAAAAGCCTTTCACAGACAGCTACAAAACTTTCTGCCACTGGGGATTTCGATAATTCACTGCAAGAATATTATGCTGTTTTGTAATGAATTAACAGCTTATTTCAGCACGAACTTTGAACGATTAAAAGTAAATGTTATCGGTGAAACGATCTCGTATTGTAAGTAGACTTTCATATTGCGTATTTCTGCAATGCATAAATAATAAAAAAAGCAATTTTATTATTTTTTGTGAAATAATGTCATATTTCGGCATTCATTTTTTAAAAACATACAAAATTTAACAATTAGCGGTGAAATCCCAGTGGCAGAAAGTTTTGTAGCTGTCTGCGACAGGCTTTTAAAATTTCAAAATCTGTCTGCGAAATTTGCTTGTAATCAGGGATGAGAATGGCTTACACTCAAAAAGCCTGAAGCTGATAGCGGCAATATTTGGGGGGGGGGGGGAGGGAGGAGCTTAACAATAGTGGTGATCTCGTGCAACAATACATAAAATACAATTTAACTATAGTAATAAACAATTATAAAATAATAAGTTGAACTCATTCAATTAAATATTTATAGCAATGTTTGACACAACACAATATAAATAACAAAAGTATTAGTTTTAGTTTTGATACAGAAATTTTTATAAGTGAATTTTGAAGTGGAGTAGAAGTTTTGGAGCATTTTTAAAAGAAAATAGCACTTTTCTATGTCCCCGTAGAATCTCAGTAACAGGTTACAGGGGAAAAGAATACACGCATATACTGCCTATCAAGGGAGATATAGGCTCCCCAGGTCGTCGTTGTTAAGTACTGTTTTGTGTGTTCCTACCAGAGAGCATCTAAGACGTTATACATCGGTAGCACATTGTCACAGGCGAAAAATGTCCGTAAATTGCAGACAAAGACTGTCTGAAAGCTGTGGGCAATTTTTTTTTATTAGTACAGACAGAGTGTTCGAAAGTTGCAGACTGTTTGTTATTGTTGCAGACTGAATTGTTTCATTAGTACAGACAAAAACTGTCTGCAAGCATTTATTCTGTGTCCGCGACTATGTCACCGTGTCACAGTGTTTCTGCCACTGGGGGTGAAATAATAGTCTATATTAGCAATTAGTTGCTCTTGCATAATTTTAAAAAATTAGCGATAAAATGATTGATTCCATATTTCAGCAAATTTATTGCATACATCGGATATTGTCTTTGTAAACAAGGACGAATTTCATTGATTAACATAGAGATAAAGCCTATTTCAGCAAACAATTAAGATTAAAATAACCTTATTAAGCAACGGCGAAATGATTGTGTGTTTCAATAATCAGCCACAAATCATCGTGAATTTCGGAAATCACCTTTGAAAAGATTTCAAATTTTATCGATTAACGTCGAAATAATATCGTATTTCAGCAATTAGTTGCGTTTAAGCATACATTTTTGACAGTTAATAGTAAAATGATCCCGTATTTCCGAATTAGGCCGCAAAATTATTGCATATTTTGGGATTCAGCTTTGAAAAAAGCATAAATTTCATAGATTAGCAGCGAAATAATTGAGTATTTGGAGATTAAACTTTATAAAGAATACGAATTTCATCGATTAGGCGCAAAATAATAATACAAGGTTTCAGCAATCGACCACGAAAATATCGTGAATTTCAGGAACAGCTATAGGGGAAAAAAAAAAATGTGAATTTTATTGGTTAGCAGAGATATAATAGCGGTATTTGGGAATTAAATGTGATTAAATGTAAATTTTAACTATAAAAATTGACACCATAGTTAGCGGTGAAAATAATCCCGTATTTTCGAAATCAGCTGCAAAATTATTGTGTATTTCAGCATTCAGCTTTGAGAAAAAAGTGCAAATTACGTCTATTATCAACGAAATAATTGAGTATTTGGGAATTTAACTTAAAAAACACAGAAATTTTATTAATTAGCGATGAAAAAAATTATGCATTTCGGCGATCAATCGTAAAATTATCGCAAATTTTGGAAATCAATCTTGAAAAAAGATGTGAATTTTATCGATAACTGGTGAAATTATAGCATATTTTAACAAGTGGTTGTGACCAGGGGTGCAGAAAATGTTCAAACCTCGGAAATTTCCCCCAAACACAGTATAAATTTCCCTCAATAATGCAAAAATCTACTTTGCTATACAAAGTCATTTGTTCTATGTAATAAATCTTTAAGAGAATAAGTATACAGTGTAACATAAAAATATCGCTGTTAGTGTATAAGCACTTCAAAGTAGCAAATTGTTATTTTTGATTTACATTTTTATTTTCTCTTAAAAAAATATTCAAAATTTCCCCAGTCAGTTTAAATTTCCCCCGAACCTCGTTCAGGGGTTCGGACATATTCTGCACCCCTGGGTGACTATATGTATAAATATTGTTAATTTCACATTTATTTTTGCACATGCTGTGCAATTTTTTTTTTTTTTTTTTTTAATAATAATGTATAGACTTAAAAAAAAAAAAAAAAAAAAAAAGATGATACTCTTATCTACCAGATCGAGCAAATATCGAGAGAGAAAAATAGATACCTACCATTCCTTATAGAATTATGTGTAATTTAATTATTTATGGGGAAAAATGCTTAGGGAAAATACATATTTAAAGCCTGCAATAACTTAAAAATATTGTAGATTACAATTTAAGAATTTTTAAATAAAATTATGTAAAAAATAAATATTTAGAAATTATTTAAGTAAAAATTCTTAAATTGCAAATTAGAAGTATTTTGCAACAAATATTTCACTGGCTCCTAATTATTTTAATTATACTTTTATGAAATTTCAGTTCTTTTGGTCAAGTAGATTTTGAGCTACACTTAAAAAAACTAATATCACCAAGAGATTTAAGATTGAAAAAAAAAAACATTAAAAAACTCAAAAGTCCCAATAAGTATAATTGCTAAGCATATTGACTAAATTACTTCAAATTTAGTATCCGGTTGTAAAATTTTCTCCAGAATCTAGAAGTAGAAATTGTGTATTCGTTGGAAATATAAATTTTAACATCGTTGCACACTATTCGAAAATCTGACTTCAAAGTATTGTGTTGTCACCAGGTTCTGAGCTACTGAGAAATTTTCAAATGTCTAGCTAGTAGGGAAGTTATTTAAAAATAGATTTCAAGATTTGTTCCGGACAAACAAACACACACAAACAAACAAGAACAGAAGTTAATAAAAACATGGTAATTAACCTATCATTTAATTCACAAAGTAATAACCTAATACATTTAATATATTTTTAAACCATAATAATGTTTAAAGCGAAGAGGAAAAATAATTAGTAGGAAAAATTTAAAAATTTTCAAAAAATATAAAATTTTGATTATTTTATTATTATTATTATTATTATTATTATTTAGTTTTAAAGAATTTTTAATATATTTAATTGTATTACTATAATTTACCACATATATGTACAAATTTTTATAGCTATAAAACAATTTACAAAAAGATTATAATATTCACTGTCACTACAAGACGATACATTGATATGTTTCCGAACATAAAACTTTTTTCTGGGAAAAAAAAAATTATATATATAGTATATATACATATAATGAATGTTAGTTCATATAGTACATTGCAACTTAAAAATATGCATTTGATGGTTTAAACCAGTTTTTAACACGTCTCGTCAAAAACCAACCCTGTAATAATATTATTGCAATTTTTAGCCTTTACACTTCGTAGTTATTTCTTGTTAAAATAAACAATTCATAAATCCTCTTAACAAACATTTACAATTCAGAAGTATTTTGAAATAATTACATACACCCCCCCCCCCCATTTTTTTCCCCTTTTTTCAAGAAATTCTAAAGAAGTTAAAAAAAAGATAACCACAGGCTTCGAAGCAATTAAAAGAATATTAGCTAAAAAATTGATGGAATACTCAATGAGCAATATAAAAATTTTCACCTAGCATCTCACACATGGTATTTATTTGACTTATTTTAAAAATCAATTGACCAGCAGATAATTAAAAAAGTTCTTCTATCATTTGTTTTGCTTTAAGTTTTTAATTTTTCATTAATTTATTTTTTAAGTATAAGCATATTCATTTTTTAACTTTCGTGTATAAAAAACTCAAGCCTTTGAAAAATGTATTTTTATACATGCTGTTTTTTTTTTTTTTTTTTCTAATCTTATGAATGCATTTAATACTTAAATAATAATAATAATAATTATAATAATAATAAGTTAATCAAAAAATAAAAACTTACTTAAAACAGAACAAACAGTAGAAGAAAGTTTTTTATTATCTGCTCCTGCTGGCAAACTGATTTTTGAAATAAGTCAAATACCATGTGACTGACAATGTAAGAATTTTTTTTAAATGATAAAAAACTAGCATTTTGTAAATCACAAAGAAATTGTTTATTATGACAAAAAATGCTAATTTTTTATCATTAAAAAAAAGTTCTTACATTGTCAGTTACATGGTATTTGACTTATTTCAAAAATCAGTTAACCAGTGTCCGTATTTATATAATACAAATCAATGTTTATATATACAAAAATGAATAAATAATGTTAAAAAACTATCACTTATTCGGATACAGTCTACCGCTTAAAATAAAAAGGTGTTTATTTGATATTTTAAGAACAAACAAAAATAAAGAAAAAAATATTAAAATCACACAATCAACTGATTGGAAGAAAATCATATTTATGAAATTTTATTTTTCCGACTGAGTGAAAATAATGCCTGGACCGGGAGTCGAACTCCGGATCGTATTTTCACTCAGTCGGAATAATAAAATTTCATAAATATGATTTTCTTCCAATCAGTTGTTTGTGCGATTTTAATAAAAAAAATGTATTTCTTTCTCCCATTATTTAATGGTGCTTTCCATTACCTGCGGCTTATTTCTGTTGAGCTATCTAAATGATAGACCAGATGTCTCTGCCTAAAGGTTGTCTGAGTGAGTAATGCCGACCGATTGTCGGCCTGGATAGCTCAAATGGTAGAGCCTTGACCTTGTAAGTCAATGATCCGGGGTTCGACTCCCGGTCCAGGCATTATTTTCACTCAGTCGGAAAAATAAAATTTCATAAACAAAATTAATGTGAAAAGCAGAAAGGGAGGGGGCAATTAAATATAGAGTAAAGGCACTTTTACGATATGCTGTTTGTCAATTAACTAAATTTTGTGTTTAAAAGACTTTTTTAATTTCAAGATGTGCAAAATTCTTCACATATGTATCAATTATTCTTCCTTACAATTACTCGGTATTCGGCCAACTATTTATAACATTGCTTTAAATTTTATTTTGAAATGTTTAGAAATTGCAGAAGTAGGAGTTTCATAGTAAATATGAAATAATACAATGGGAAATTGAGAACTAAAAACTATAAATATATCCTTAAAGTGTTTGAGATAAATGAAGTCGGTAAAAACTGATAAAACCCGTTACACCATTACACAGTAAGTATTATGCCAACCCTGTGGCAGCTCATACCGCTAAAACGCTCTAGAGTGATCCCTGGCAGCAGGAGTTGTTTATATTTAATCAATGTCTACGGATATTCCACCTCCTTCCATGACTTAGCGGTAAGATATATCTTTATAGTTTTATTTTCTTAAAACTTACAATTAGTTTTTCATAAAATGTAATTACATGTTTCGTCTGTTATGAAGAACAAAAATGTTGTCAAATATAAACAAACCAGTGTTTTCACTACAGTCGCTTTTTATGCAAAATGCTAGACAGTTATCCAAAATACGATAATTAACCCTTTCAGGGGCGGTGGCTAGAGGGTCTATCCACCTACTTTAGAAATTTTTCTCTAAGTGTGCAGTGGCTACTTTTTTTATCCACTTTTATGAAAAGTTAATGTGTACTTCTAAAATTGAAATAGAGATGGCAGAACTACAGTAACTTTAGGCAGGATGTGCCTGTGACTTTTTTAAATGGACAAGTTGCGGGAAAATTTTTTGAAGTTTCTTTTATATATTTTTATGAAAAATAATTTTTTATTCAAAAGTATTTGGTAGTGTAAATATACTGTAATGCACCTTTTAAATACAACAGATTTACATATTATCTTAGATCATTAATTTTAGTTTGATTTTTAGGAGCATCTTTTAGGTGGATAGACACGGTGGCTAGAATGCCTAGCCACCACCCACAAAAAAATCCCCACATGCTGAATTTTTTTCTTCATCAAATATGACTTGTAGGGGATGTTTACTTTATGATATATATATATTTAAAAGGAAATTCAACCATTTTTACTTAGTGCCCCTGAAAGGGTTAAAGAACAAGATCACACATTTATACTAAAGAATTGCATTAAATTCTATAATAATAATAAAAATATCTTTCACAAAAAAGTCACAATAGACAATTTGCACGTTTTCTGACTTTAATCTAATAGAAAATGAAAAGGTAAGAAAATAAATACATTTTCTTTATTTGAAATCTAATGACTGATTTATAACAATTTTTACATCGCACTATTTACTGTATAGAGAAAACTTTGTATAATATACCGTGACGTCACTCTTTATGACAAACGAAAGTAATCGTTGTTTACATTCGATTTCGTGCTTTGCTTTGCTTCTTGAATCAGTGAAATAGGTTTTTTATGTTATAATAATGACTGGATATTAAAAAAATGTAGTATAAATATTGAATTGTACCATTTTGCACTAATACAGCGGCTAACGCTTCTCAAAAGTTATCCTTTAGTGTTCCACAGGATCCTATGAAACGAAAACATTGGACAACCGCCATGAAAAGAAAACATTTGAAAATGATGATAATGGAAAATGGTGATAATGATATTGAATGATTATAAGATGAAAAAGAAATGCTCAGAAATAACATAAACGATTAATAATTACGAAAGTTAAAACGAATTGCTGCTTACTAACCAGGCTAACAGAATGTAAACATTGTAGCATCATAAAGTGTGACGTCAGGCAGCGTTTTGCAGTCACGTGATTTTTGGTTAATTTTAAAGTTATTTTTTAAATTAATGAGACCTTTTTTTGCATTTTTAATAAACTTTTTGAAATTTATGGGCCTAAAACTACCAGAAGAAGGATTTTGTTCAAATCCCCCATGTGTGCAAATTCCTCATTCAGGATGAACTTTTTTAAAAAATATTGTGATTTCGGACAAATTGTGAAAATAGTTTTTTAGTTGCATAAATTTGGTAAGAAATGAAATTATAAACAAACTGTCACTAAACAGTGTGAGCAATCTATTATTGATAAATAATGTAGGCCTTGAAAGTGGGTTTAATTTTAAAGATGCATTTGTACAATTAACTGCTATGGGGGGGGGGAAGAAGAAAAAAAAATCTAAGTAAGAAAGCTTTTGATAAGTTTCATTTAGCTTATTTTTGGAATAGCTTTACTATAAGGCGCCCATCGCTGCTGCTGATATACATCTCACTGAATGAGTCAATTACTGCAAATCGACACTGAATCATTACAAAACACCAAAAACACATTTTAAGAAAATAAATTATTGTTTCACTCTGGTGCTTGTTTTGAAATTCACTGAAATAAATAAAGCATACTATTTTAAAGATTAATAAAATATTTAAAACAGTAATAGAAAGTTAGGCTACTTCACCACAAAAAAAAAAAAAAAAAAAAAAAAAAAATCAGGGAGCTTTCAAGCTTTAACACATAAAATTCAGCATTATAAATGATGTGTAATATAAAATAACTTGAAGATTTGCCCCAAATTTTCAAAATTACAGCCTTGCAGCACGAATCTGAAAATGCATG
Source organism: Salticus scenicus (assembly GCA_963930645.1). Classification (NCBI taxonomy): domain Eukaryota; kingdom Metazoa; phylum Arthropoda; class Arachnida; order Araneae; family Salticidae; genus Salticus; species Salticus scenicus. The sequence continues at coordinate 114,270,619 of OZ005660.1, forward strand.
AAAATCACAAAAGCAACAGAGAAGCAACCACAGAAGCAATCACAAAACAAACAAAAAATAAATAAAATTACTGGATGCAGCTAATTTGTCGTGCACGAAATATTAAAACTAAAACAATATCACTGAATACCCCTAAGTCGTAGCACATGAATCCGAAAATGCATAAAAATCTGTACTACAGTGGTCACTATCCCGATATTAAAACAAAAAAAACATCACTGGATACTCCTAATTCATGGTACATGAATAAGAAAATGCATGAAAATCTATACTGCATCAATTACTAGAATACACTTTTTCCCCCTAAATAATTCCATATATTAAAAAGTAAAATAAAATAATAAAATACACTCAAAAAATTAATTTTTGTATCTCAAAAACGCATTAAAAAGAAATATCATTCAGCTGGTCCGCATTACGATAAACAGACGCGCGCGGCTGGCGCAAAAAGAAAAACAAAGTTCCAAGACAGTTAAATGAAGTTCCGATACAAAAGGTTGGCGAAACATCATGAATCGCCAATGGGTAGTAAAGCTTAGCCTTATTTTCTTTATACTGCTTGTGCTGCATTATTATATTTAGAGTAGAGTACAGTATAAGCTTGATACAGGGTTGCCAGGTTTTCCAGGTCTAGTCTAACCGTATATTGAGCATTGACTGTGTTGAGGGCAAAATAATTAAGGTCCCACTTGTAAACACAAAATTTACATATGACAAAAGTTGCATATAATGATATCATTTGTCGCTTATAAGCGAGATAAGAAATTCCTTATATGAGCAAAAAAGAAGGGTGGTGGTGTTTAAAAAAAATAGCAGAAGCTAATGGGGGGAAAAGGGGGGGGAATAACCGTGCATTGGCAGATTTTTTTTTTTTTTTTTGTATTTTTTTTTCTTTTCCCTGACTTTTATAGTCGATTTTCAAATTCCCTGACTATTCCAGGTTCTCCAGGTAATGTGGCAACCCTGTTGATATAAAGTAGTTTTCATACTACCTTAGCTATATCCGTCAAAAGCATTATAAATGATTATCATGACACACAACTAAGACATTCAAATTCATTTAAAATTTAACAATATTCAGTTATAATGTATAAATACAGTGCACACAACATTCCCCAACTATCCCATTACATTAAACTTGTGATGTATCTAATTAAGGCTGTACATAGCTCCCTTTCTCCCTTCCCATGTTATCATATATAGGATTTTTGTTGCTTCGTTTTACAAGGCTGTATCATTCAAAAATAAAGTTTTTCGGATTATGTTTTTTGAAAAGAATAATACAGCTATTTTATTCCAATAAATAAATTTTGGCCTCTAATCGAAGTATCTCTTAGTATATCGATTAGTTAGGATCTCTAATCAAAACATTTAAATTCATTTTTCCAAAAATAGCTGAGCTAAAAGGTGACATATTACCAATAACAAGAAAATTGAGTTAACATTTTGCGAAAAAAGCGACTGTAAAAAATGAAAAACACTTTCGGGTCATCAGACGAAGCCAATAATTACATATACGTAAAATTAAGTTAAAAAATATAAGCAAGTTTTAAGAATATAAAATTATAAAACACTTACTACTAAATCATGGAAAGAATTTCTATATCCAATCAACAAATTATTAAACAAACACCGCGGATTTATACAGTGCAAGCAATTAGCTTAGCGTCTACAGGATGTATGCATCCGTATGATGTACGCATGCGCTGCAAAGACCATGGACCATGGTATAAATTCGTGCGCATGAGGGATTTAAACGCTTTCGCTTTAAATTTTTTTTTAATTCATTATGAATAATGATGAAATAGAATATCTATGATTACAAAATACTTCGTTTATTTTAAATATTATCTAAATACTTTTTTGATGAAATGGGAAATCTTAAAATTAAAAATATTTTCTTCATAACAAAAATTTATTGACTGCCTTCAGATTAAACCAACCAACCACAGCCTCAGAAAACCGAATGACGCCTGTTCTGAATTCTGAGAATATGCAGTTCAAATACATGTATTGGCGGAGGAAAAAATAGTTCGATTTTTAAGCTAAATTATTTAAGAAACAAGAGTTTTTTGGGAAAAACGTGCGACGTCACGCTTCACAGACAAAATAAATTAATATCATATATCAATTTCATAAAATTTCTCCGAGCCGTTTTCGAGAAAAAAATCTTACACGATAACTCATTTTTCCTTTAAAGTCTTAAATTGCAACTCCAGATCTCAAAATATATACAATGTTGAAGTGTGAAACTTTCAGGATAGCATCAGGCAGAAGAAAAAACGTTATTCTGAAAACATCAGATCAAAATATGTCCTATTTACTGAGATATTAAGTGTCGGCGTTTCCAAATCTCTTTGATGTAAAACTAGCTGTATAATAGAGTGTCGCTGCTAAGCTTTGTTTGAGCTTTGCTGCGTCACTCAAAAAACTGCCGTTTTTTATGATATATATATATATATATAATAAATAAATAAATATATGATTATAAAAAGTTATCGTTTATATCTCGCGCTCAAATTTTCTTTAAAATTCTAAAATAAAAATTTGCAGATACGACGTGCTGTAACACATTTTTTGTTTTGGCCAATTACTGGTCACCTTTAATTACCAATGAATACTTTTCAATTACAATGAAAGTCACAAAAAAAAAAATAACCGTTTTAGATATTCATAGATGTCAACTTGTACCGTTTTAAACGAGAGTTTCTACGAGTAAAAAAATTATCTTACTTAATCACGAGAAACTGCTAAAATTTTTTTTTATTAAAAAATAATATAAATTAAATAAAAAAAAATTATTAAAAATCTCTATTAAAAATTTGCTGTAGAAGAAAAAGCGTAATAAATGCCCTTCTACCCCCTAAGAAAAGAGAATTTAAATATTTTTTTGTTATAATCGCTTTGCAGTGTTACCAGTGTAAGGTAAAAATATAAGATAGATAGAAATTACCAAATATTATACGTTTTAGTAGGGTTGTAAACCTAACTAAGTTTAGATTTTCAAAAATTTTAAAAGGTATCTCCCCCTTTTGTATTAAAGAAAATTCTATGCTTAAAAAAAAAAAAAAAAAAACATGAATATAACATTCCGGAAATGGGAATATTAAAGTTCCGAACATTTCCAGTAATGGTGTAATGACGAAAAATCATCTAGTTAGTCAAATGCACGGTATTCTCATACCCTGCATTTTAGTACTATAAAGACTAATGGCAGATAGAGAGTTAAGTTAACAAGTACTGTATACGAACGTACTTTAAACAATTTAAAATGTATTTAAGAATAGCTTTATTCGGAATATATTTTTGTGCGAGGTGTGGCTGCCGCAACCCTCAACCCCTGTTTTAATATAGTACATATATTTATAGAAAAAAAATTTCAAGACTAATGTTAAATTCAAAAGTTTATACAGAAATATCCAGATAATTTTAACCTTCAGCATTCCTTGAAATTTAGAAATCTTGATCAAACTTTACCAGTGGCAACCACAAATGAACTTCAAGATTCAAAATTTGAAATTCCTGGAATTATTTTTTTAAGTTATATTGATAACTGACATTTATACATTCTACTGACATTTATAATACTAAAAGCTTAACTTTTGTATTCAAGGAACAAAACACTGTATTATACAAAAAATAAATAAATAAATAAATAAAATAAATAAATGAATAAAATAAATTAATTAATAATAATAATAATAATTAAAACTTCAAATAATACATTGTTTGAAGTTTCAATATGGGTTTGTGTATGAGAAATAAATATTCCTTCCTGAACAGCTTTCTCCGACATATTAAAATGTAATAAAGCACTTCAATTAGTTACGCTAATAGAAGAGAATGTGATAGCTTAATTTAGGATAACCCGGTATATTGTCTATATTTAATAAAGAAGCATCAATAAACTGGCGTTGTAAAAATATTACTTATAAACTTTGAATAAACACCATAAAATGCAATAAACTCGCAACAATTGTTTCGGGTCGAAAAAACACACGACCCTTCATCAGGCAAATAAAGTAAGCACGAGTGCTGCAGTCAAAGCGGCAAAAGAGATTACCAAATCTTCTGTTGCTTCCCACTGCTGGTCTCAAGGTCATCGTTTTGATTTTTCCAAAACTAACATAATCTCATCTCCTGTCTGTTCCTCCCATTTGGATATTCATGAAGCATTTTGCATATTTAAAAATTCGAAAAATCTTGTTAATGATATTTCTTCCACTCCTTTCTTCTCTGATGCTTGGAAATTACTCACGTAACTTAGATTTTCGTTTAATTTTTGTTATCCTTAGATTGTTATATGTTTAATCTCACTCATTTATTTATTTTCTTGTTTTCTTATACAATTCTACTCACACCAGTAGCTATATTTATTTTCTACTTCATAAAGTTTTTCTTTTCATTTTAAACAATTTTGTGCGTTGCCGCTTTGACTGCAGCACTCGTACTTACTTTATTCGCCTGATGAAGGGTCGTGTGTTTTTTCGACCCGAAACAATTGTTGCGAGTTTATTGCATTTTATTGTGTTTATTGAAAGTTTGTAAGTAATATTGTCTATAAATTACATAGACATCACACTGTGCAGTTAAATTCAGTCCTATGTTAAAAACGTATAACAAGACATGAAACGTATTTCCAGCAATTTCCATGTTGCCCCAGTATATCCCAATTATTTTAAGCAGCCCTGTAAACGAATAATAAATAATTTCCGTACCACATTCTACACAAAACATGTTCTTGTGTTTATAAACAAATTACACTCATTTTATTTTCTTAAGTATAGCACATAGATTTAAAACTTACCTACGATATTTTTCACCCAATAACGTAATGTATTTCAATACTCTTGAGTGTCCCTTTACACGGATAATTCCTTTCATCTGAACGAAATGTTAAGTGTAGCCTTCCTACGTGATGTATATTTAGAATACCGAATATGGACTTCCTCGGTAGTCAATACTCAGCTATTATTTGTTTTTAAGATATGCAGACAGAAGATTCACAGACACACATATCTAACAGCTAGAAACATCATTTTCAGTTTCAGGGAACATTGAAATGTGTAAATGTAATATATATATATATTTCGAAATTTTAACCTTAAAAATATCACGTGTATGAGTAACTTTCTCTACCATATGAGTATGAGAAAGTAAAATGTATGAAATATTTTTAAAATTTTGCAAACTATGCAGGTAGTTCGTTTTCATTTGCTGTTCGTAAGACATCAATTTTTACGTCATAGACAAATTTTACATTTTCTTGCATTTTCCAATATTTGAAAATTTGAATTTTTTTACACTATGTTTTTATATTTTAACGGAATACATACAATACATTTTACTTTATTTTGAGTAATATATCTAATTTTCTATAATGTCAAAATATACTATAAACCGAAATATTTAACATAAAGTTGGCAGAAAAATTATTCGAGCACTAGCAATGATTCCTATATTAAAAAAAAAAAAAAAAATTACACTTAATACTGTTTTGTTAAATATATCCTTGTCAAATAATTAAATGAAAATAAAAATCTGTCTTTATAGTAAATTTTTTAAATCCCCCTTCGATTGGGATTTACAAAATCCCAATTGAAGTTAATCAGTATAACAAGTGTTACATAGGAATGACGAAAGGGAAAGTTAAAACACGTATCAAAGAACATTATACAGGGTGACAAGAAATAACTTGGACACACATGATACATCATAACTTTAATGCTAATGAAAATATTACGACCAAACTTCAATAAATATGAATACATTATTTTGTCTATTATATTTACAAATTTTAAAGGTGGCTACAAACGTGTCACAAAAATTTCGGCTATGGGCCCGCAACTCACTTACTGATATTTTATCCCATTCTTTGCAAAGGAATTCCTTTAGGGATGCCAAAGTTTTATGAGTTTTAGGACAGACCCTTGTCTCCAAGATGGACCAAACAGAATAATCCATCGGGATCAAATCTGGGGAATACGATGGCCTACCTTGAGCTCCAATGAAGTCAGGAAAATTTGTCTTCCACCAATCTTGAGTGTCTTTAGCTCTGTGTGCAGGTGCGGAATCCTGTTGGAAGGTCCATCTTTTGTTTCCAAAGAACTTTTGCTACCAAGGTAAGATAACATCTTCCAAAATGAATTTGCCATAGTGGTAGTTACAGATATTTGGTTTGAAACTTCGTCCAAGTTATTTCTTGTCACCCTGTACAAATATTAAATTTGGAAAAGCCACCACCACTTTAACCAAAGCAGGCCTTAAACAAAACGTTTCAACTAATTTCTTCAATGTTAGTAAGATTGAAAATTACCATAGCAACACCTACGCACTGAATAAGGAAACAGTAGAAAATCTTACAAATTATAAATGTATAAATGGCACCGAGCCGACTGTAGGATTGTGCCGATCACGGCACATCTGACAGAACAACAGAAAGAAAGGAAAAGACTCGCTGAAAGGAGCAGGCCACCTGAGTAATCCACCGATAATGAGGAGGGGGGGCTCCCTCAAAAGGTCTATGGATAATGGACAGAAGCTAAAGTAAGGTTTTTCCTGTTTTAAATAATTTAAATGCTTCTGGTTTATAAGATGCTTCATAATAATAATCCAATTCATAAGTTTTAAGCTCAATTGCATTCAATTTGAATGTAATTTCCAGTGTTTTATTCTGAAAATGTATATTTAAAGTGATAAATGATAATTTAACTTAATTATTTATAATTATTTTTATCAATAAGTAATTATAATTACATTTTCACGAAGTTCAAAAGAAAATTCTTCAAAAGGAAAATTCAAAATCGATTACCAGTTACTGCAAGCTAACACAGGTAACATGTTATTATAACTGAATTTAATGAAATAATAATTATTCAGAAATCGATTAAGTTTAGAGAATAATTTCAAAATTTGGATAAGAATATTGACAGATATTACTAACTTGTTGAAGTCAATTACTCTCGTGTATTATAAATAGTTAAACAATTATTAAACATAGAGTAGTCAAAATATTCAGATATTAAAGACCATTTTACTCAATAAGTTCAGAATTTTAATTGAATTTCGAAAGATTTTTAACCTTCTGAATTAAAACCTTTAAAATGATCCATAAATGAAATGTTGTCAAAAATAAATGATCGTTACATTTAAAATTTATTTCTAATAACTGAACAATAACTATAAAATTTTATGGTATACAATCGGATGATGTACTCGGAATATGATATACAATCGGATCTCGTTAACGTGAATTTCAAAGGGAATAAAAATATGTTCATGTTATCAGTAATTCATGCTTTCAGAAACTCGGAAACTAATCTTCATTTTGACGGTGGACGGTGGACACAGTTCATGTTAAAAGTAATTTATATTAACAGTGTTCATGTTAACGAGGTTCGACTATATATTCTAAGATTCTAAGACGGAAAGAAGCCGCTCACCACTATGCGGCGGTTTTGAGCGTTTTTAACCTTTAGAGAGGGGCTCCAAAGCCACGGTGGAGATTCAGAAGAGCCCGTCTCCAAAGGTTAAGCCTCCCCCGTTGTTTATTGCATAGCAAATAAAAATAAAAATAAAAATAAAAAAAAAAATGAAAAAAAAATTACAAAGGTCGCCAGAGCAGAGCTCTCCCGCGACAAAAGGCGACAAAGTTGCATGAAAGTGAAGAGGACCGGAGCCAAGTGGAAGTCTATTTACAAAGTTCATTCAGGTAATGTACAAATTTCACAGTCTTTATACAATGTACTCGCAGTCTTTATATCAAGCACAAAAACCCTATGAACAATGTCGGTTAATAGCAACATCATGCGCAGGATGATTGCTTTCCGAGAGCACTTCTGTGGAATACTTTAGCATCAGACATGACCAGTATTCGCCATGTAGGAGAGGAGGAAAAATTAAGGAAAGACAGAGAAGGAATTTAGTTTGTTGAATTTGATAAATCTTGAAGGAAGGCATAGATGCGCTTTAATTTGAGCCGTAGGGGCTTTCTAGTAATTATATTGTTCAGCCAAGTTGCTGGTCTAGGGTTAGGGTTCCTTAAATGGTAAGGTATTGTAAGTTGACAGTGAAAGTAGTAATGTTGTGCAGTTCCCTCCTCACCGCATGAGCATATATATGTGGGATGGCACACTTTTGTAGGCGTTAAACAAAAACTAATACTTATTTACTAATTATTAATTTAATAAAAGATTAAATTATTTACATATATACAGGAATGCTAATAAGCATTATCGAATGTTACTTTGGTAATGTCCGTCGAAGTAGTTGCACCCGTCTAGTGTGCACGCTTCGTCGAAAACTCAAAAGAAAACAAGTCATCGAATACTGTCATTACGTTCCGTCTGAACATCCCGTCGAAAACTGAATGTCGTTCCTTCAGCGCTCTCTTAGCAGGCGCGCGTTCCGGAAAGACGTCATTCACGTCATGAGCACGTATTTCCTCTCAAGCGCTGGCGCTCCGTCACATGATCAGCAAACAGAAACTAAACTGCCTTGGATTTCAGGAACGGCAAAGAGAAATCAAATAGCTAGGGTTCCGAATCATGGGAAAGCCAAGTAAGGGGAGAGAAACAGGATACTTCACTCGGCCATCCTTCCTCGACTGGACCTCCAGGCGATCACACTGAAAAGATACAAACAAAAAAAAAAAAAAAACAAAAGCAACACAAAATAATAACATAAATATTTACAAATTTGATACAATTTTTTTTTTTTTAAGTTATTCCCCATTTGAGGAATTCAGTGTGGGTAGATGTGCAATAGGAGCCTTCATGGCATCCATTTCTAACTTTTTCATCAATATTATCATTTTTAATTTTTACAGTCGTACAGTTACAAAAGTACATCAGTTTTGGCTTTACGGCAACTTGGTCGCTTAGTTCACCAGTTTTTGGTGGTTGTTTACTCAACTTGCATTTCAATCTATTTTTCTTTCTGACTCTAGAAAGTTGTTTTTTATCATGTGCACTTAAATCTTTACTTTGGGGTTCAAAATTATTTTGGGACTCGAACTCGAGACCCTCCAATCGATCATTTTCAGTCTTAATGCCTTTTAAGGCCTCTGTTGCATCAAGTTCAGTCGAAAAGTCTATAATGGCAGTCTTATATGTAGGAAAAACTTCTAATTTTATTTGTATAGCTTTGGGAAACAATATGGCTATTTCACCAATCGTGGTTTTCAGTGGAAGTGATGGAATGAACAACTTTCCTAAATTGACACTGGCAGTCTCCTCTTTAGGCATATTCTGTCTTTTACACTCGATGGAATCTATCGTCGATGGCTTTTTTCTGGATTTCTTCCTTTTAAGGAGTTCGGAATTCTCGTCAACTTTTTCTTTTAATTTTTTCAACTCTTCGGCTAACTGTGAAATTTTTTCATGTAGGATTCGTTTTTCGTCTTTCTTTGAAGGAGTGTTTTCTTGATTTTGCGATTTCATTTGGGAAATGTTCATCTGATTTTGTTTCTTTCGTTGAGGCTCCACCTCTTCCTCACTGTCATCATCTTCACTATTATCGTCCTTTAAAACCATTTTCTTACCGTCATCACTTTCGTCATCGTCATTACTTTCACTTACATCTTTTTTGGAAGATTCTAATGATTTTTTGAACATAACAGCTTGAGGGGTTTTGTTTTTACACTTTTCAACACTATTCAATGTTTTATTTATTTCTGGGGATTTCTCAGAAATTTTACTTTCAATGTTAATGGGGGCGTCAACAGCAATATTTGTTTTAACTTCATTTTGATATTTATCTATTGGAAGAACTGTTACTAAATTTACCTCGAGGGAACTAGATTTGTTTTTCATAAAGATACCATTTTCATTTATTATCGTCTCACCCACCATCAGTACATTCAACCCGATGATTACGTCATATGGTATTACATCATTGTTTACAACATACACATTAGTTTTACTTTCAAAATTATCAACTTTCAAATCTACATCAAATGAGCCTAACGGCTTTACGGAACTTTTCCCGATACCCTTCAAAGTGGTACTCATAGTATTTAATTTTTTTACATTTAATTTGTCAAAAGAACTTTTACGCAACAATGTTGCTTCACTTCCTGTATCAATAATTCCAATAAAATTTACATTATTAATCAAAATATTTTTGTTCAAATTATGATTTATACTAACACATAACGTTTCAACTTCTTGTTTCGAACCTGGGCACTCCGAACTTTTATGCCCGTACTGCTTGCACGTAAAACACTTTAGGCCTTTGGCCTTATGAGGGCAATCTCTAGATAAGTGATTTTTTTCACCACAATTATAACAGAATTTATTTACATCATTTCTAGGACTAAATTTTTCATATACATTATGTTGTACAGTTTTCAATTTTGCATTATAATCTACTTTATCAAATTTATGTCTGACTTTTTCACTATCACGTTTATACATTTCATACAATTTTATTTTCTCTTTAAATTCACGAATATTTTTAGCCCCATACAAAATTAGTTTATTTTCACTTTTATCGTTTATTCCCTGGATCACGTAATGCATTAACGCGGCATCTTCAACGTGCCCGTTTTTTGCTAGTTCGCGCATTTTAAAGAAATACTCTATAACTGTTTCATTTGGCTTCATTTTCTTTTTACACAAAATTTCGTGTAAAGAGGCAGAATTAATTTCTAATTTAAACTCTTCAATAAGTGCATTTTTTAGTTTCTTATACGTTAATAATCCTTTTTCGGATTTTACAAATAACAGAGCATTTCCGCTCAAAGACCTTTTACAGAAAATTATTTTTTGTAATTCGTTTAGGTTAAACATTTCAGCTAACTCTTCAAATTCATTTAAGAATTCAATTATGTTCTCATGCGGCTCGCCGCTAAATTTAGAAATAGAATTTTCAAAATCATTGAAAGAAATTGCACCAAGTGATCCATTATTCACATTATTACTATAATTTATACTTTTTTTACCCTTATTATGATCATCAATAACATTGTCACTATCATTATAATAATCATAACATTTATTTTTACTGATATGGCATTGCACAGAGGAGTCAGTTTTTTCAATATCATTATCGCCACTACTTTCGGATTCACTGTTCGATTCGTTTTCCGAATCTTCCTCTTCCGAATTATTTTCTGAACTCTCTTGTTTTAACAACTCCGTGTCACACAAATGTAACAATAATCTGTCTCTTAGTTCATGTTTGCTCCCATCAAAAGGGACATTTAATACATTACAAATAATAAGTAATTCATTTAACGAAAAATTTTCGTCGATGAATTTTTGTTTTTTTATATAATTCTCATCATCTATGGCAAAATTAAAGCCGGAAAACTTTCGTATTCTGCATCGATTTTTTCTGTCACCAATATCATTAAATAAAAAACGATGCAGAATTTTAATTTTACTATAACTCTCAGTCCTCAGTGCAGAGCCGATTTTGGGAATATCTCCCAGAGAAACCATTTTATAGGAAGATAAAGTGTACGTACCTTTGTAGAGTAGAAACAGCTGTTGTTTTAAATTTTATTTAAAATTCCCATTTAGTCGATCCTCGAGAACCTTGAAGAACATCTTTCTCTTGTTCAGACCTTTATCCAGACGATCCGTAGCTATTCCGTAGCATCCACAGAACACACTTTACTTATTTTATTATCCACTATAAATTGCAGAATAGAAAAAGCACTCCGTACAGAAGCTTCAGTGTGATTCAACACCGTAGACACACAGTTCAATCACAGTCTTAAAATCAATTAAAAGTTCAGTCTATAAAAGTTTATATAAAGTTTGTTTTTTAAAGTTCGTGTTTCTCGAAAATTCACGTTAAAATCAAAATTCACTTTAGAATTAAAATTCGCGTTCTATCCAAACTTTCAATTAAAATTAAAATTCGCGTTCTATCATTTATGAAGTAGATTTTATTCTTTATCCAGTAGATTTTATTCTTTATCCAGTAGATTTTATTCTTTATCCAGTAGATTTTATTCTTTATCCAGTAGATTTTATTCTTTATCCAGTAGATTTTATTCTTTATCCCACTTCTGAACTTGTGGGATGGCACACTTTTGTAGGCGTTAAACAAAAACTAATACTTATTTACTAATTATTAATTTAATAAAAGATTAAATTATTTACATATATACAGGAATGCTAATAAGCATTATCGAATGTTACTTTGGTAATGTCCGTCGAAGTAGTTGCACCCGTCTAGTGTGCACGCTTCGTCGAAAACTCAAAAGAAAACAAGTCATCGAATACTGTCATTACGTTCCGTCTGAACATCCCGTCGAAAACTGAATGTCGTTCCTTCAGCGCTCTCTTAGCAGGCGCGCGTTCCGGAAAGACGTCATTCACGTCATGAGCACGTATTTCCTCTCAAGCGCTGGCGCTCCGTCACATGATCAGCAAACAGAAACTAAACTGCCTTGGATTTCAGGAACGGCAAAGAGAAATCAAATAGCTAGGGTTCCGAGTCATGGGAAAGCCAAGTAAGGGGAGAGAAACAGGATACTTCATATATATATATATATAGGTTCGACTATATATATATATATATGAAACCAGGACTCCAGGAATTTGAAAAAACTTTTTGCCTAAAGAACTTTTTGTTAGGCAGTAAAAAATTAACCTCCCGCCTTTATTTATGTGTTATCATTAGTTTTCTTTTTTCCAATTTTGAAATTTACTTGAATATATTGTGGCATACAGCCCCCCTTCCAATTAATTAAAGTTGGCCAGACCTTAATCTCTACACAGAACAGGTGTGCTGATACTTACAATAGTTTGGCTCCAGACTGTCTCGAACTGTGACACTAAAGTACAAAGAAGCTGCCCTGCTAGCACGCCCTGATGGTCGTGAGAACAGCGGAGTTTCCGAGGGATTTCTTCGGCCAGACGGGAAGGCGCCCGCCCGCTCAGCGAATGAGGGAGGAGCGCGGGTTGCCATCGAGAGAAAGAGTTTCCCCAGGAGCAGCGCTGGAAGCAGAGAGTCGGGGATTCGTATCTTGTCTTCGGCCAGTGAAGGTCGGAGGGTTGTTTCTTGTCCCGTTTACCAGGAGAGGTAGCGAGACACTTAGTGATTTTTTTTGTGTTCCTCTAGGAGCGGAGAACACAGGTCAGCTTATTTTCTGTCACCGGCGAAGGTATGCAGGTCAGCTCGTAAGAGACTTTTTACTTTAAATTATCCTAGGACTGGATTATATCTTTTCTGTACCTGGAACGGTGCAAGTATTGTTTCAGTAAATCGAATTTAGGATCACGGAGATCCACTGAAACTGTTTGTTAAGATCATCAACTCAACTATCGATCCATGCTGTAGCTACTAGCCATTGCATATAATCCTCCAACATCAATATTGTAACTAACGGTTGTACATAGAATCTTGTTTAAATTTTAATTAAATTAATTTTCTTATCAACTTCTGCTGTGACGGGATTTTCTTATTCGCTACCAGAACCCTCGCCCGAAAGTCCGAAACGCCACAGCTATACTAACTTGGTGGCAGCGCTAGAGGGATGTTGTTGGAGAAATACTACACTGCCTGAAGAAGTACGGACGATAGAAACGTGATAGACTCAACGGAAGGATAGACGCAGCGGAGTACGTCGAACCATCAAATCAACGGAGGATACATCTACGTCGCATCGACTAGAATCTCTAAGACAGAGAGCAGAGCCCTCAGCCTGAATTATCCGGAGCCCATCCCGAATTCCATACGGAGTGCCGATCCGAGAGCCCATCATAAGTGCCAGAAGGAAGGACGGAACTCGAGCAACGACAACAAAACAGGGGTGAGTCAAACTTTTCTAGTGAGGCTGTAAAATTTTTGTTATTTAAGGTATTAGATGACAAATGTATAAAGTTAAAAGTTATTTAGAAATTTATTAAGGGAGAGTAAACCTTAAATTAACATTGTTTTTGGAAAAATTAAAAATGTGGCATATCACAAATATTAGAAACTCTAAGTAACAACAGGGAGGAATTTAAATTATAGGTAAATTTAATTTAAATATAACTCATATTTGTTTAGTTTGGAAAAATATTAATTGATTTGCACATATTTGATTATCTTGTTTTAAATGAGAAAGATTATATTTGAAAACAGATATTATTTGAGAAAACAAAAAGGGTGTTAAAATATCTTGAGAAAGATAACACAGTAATTTCATATTGTTTTGTGTAATTTATGAAAATTAAAAGTGAATCAAATAAGTTACGGAAAGAGGTTTCTTTCCTGGAAAGGGTTGTGATTTCAAATATTTCAAATTTAATGTGTAGAATTGAATATTAAGTTTTAATTATTGGAATCGTGTTGTATTGGGATTTTATATACCCCAAAAATTTGCAAAATTGAATTATAGGTTTTATTAGTGTAATTTTGTATATGTATTTTTTGGAATTGGGTAAAATTGTAAGAATTGTGTAAAATTGTTAGGAATTGTGTAAAAGTGTTAGGTATTGTGTAGAAATTTTTTTTGGGAATTGTGTAAGATTAAATTGTGAATTTAGAATTAGGTAAACATGTCAGAATTAGGACAGTATAGGAAAGCGGAACTGCAAGAGCTCGCAGTCGAATTCTGAGTGATTGTTGAAACTTCGGATAGGATAAGTGATATCATAGGGAAAATTCAAAAGTCTCCAGATTATGATAAAGACCTAGCCCTATCTCAAATTAAGTTAATACGGGAGGATATCTTAGAAAGAAAGGCGGAAGAGAAAAGGAATGCGGAAAAGATTGTGGAAAGGGAGGCTGAAGAGACAAAAATCGCTGAAAGAGAAGCGGAAAGGAAACATGAATTAGAGTTAGAAAAACTTAAAAAAGCCCAACATTCAGAAACAGTAAGTCTAGCTTCGACTCGTAGCGAACGCCCCAGCCGACAATCACTAAAATCGGTTATGCAAAAATTTGAACCGGAGAAATCGGACATGGCATTATTTCTTGCGTTATTCCAAAGACAAGCTAGGAAGTTAGAAATAGATGACGAGGATCTAGTGACTAATTTATTAGCTTTATTGCCCGTAGAAATCGCGGAATTAATCTTAAAAGAACCCCAAGAAATTAGTGACGATTTTGAGAAAGTCAAACAAATGCTATTAGATCGATTTAAATTAAGTCCGGAAAATTTTAGAATTAAATTTATGCAACACCAAAAACAACCGGGAACTCTTTGGCATGATCTAGCTTATGATTTAGATACATATTTAAATGGGTGGTTAGAGGGAGTAGAAGTAACAAATTTTGAGGATCTAAAGAAATTAATGGTGGCCGAGCAGTTAAAGAAACGGGCTAATTTCGAAATGAAAGATCATTTCATAGATTCGTGGAGCTCTCTCAATGAACCGCGAGAGTTAGCTAAGAAGTTTGACGCGTACGAGTCAGTTCGCAGAAATAATAAGAAAAGTTGGACCCCGAAACCACCACTAGAAAAGAAATTAGATAAACCTCGCAACTTTGATAAAAATAGGGTTGAGAAAAATGCCCCAGAACAAAAAAATTGGAGGGATAAGTCTGATCTGACGGAAAGATCTAAATTATTTGAGGCCCGAAAACCTATTGTTTGCTATGTGTGCTCTTCCCCCGATCACATTAAGCCAAATTGCCCAGTCTGGAAAAGCAGACAAGAGAAGGCTGAAAAAGTAAATCACGTAGGAGACGCTGAGAATTTAAACCCGGCTTTTGAACCTTATTTAAGTGAAGCCAAGATAAATGGGGAAAAGTTTACCATTTTACGTAATTCTGGGACGTGCCTCGATATTGCCCCTCATAAAATAATTTCTAATGAGCAATTAAACGGGGAAACCGTGGGGGGTAAGGCAGCTTTATCCAACGAAGTGAGATGTCTACCCATAGCCAATATTGAATTAGAAATTGAGGGAATAGGGTTAATTAATACGAAAGCCGCGGTAGCGGATAAGGAAGTTCTCATGGATTATTATTTACTGGGAAATGAGACGCAGAAATTAATCGAGAGAAAAAAACAAAAACCCGAATTAATCCATGCAGTCGAAACGCGAGCTAAAAGGCGTAAAAACGAAACTGCGCCAAAAACCAGTCCGGAGAGTGAAAGCGCTGGGAATGATCTGGGATAGGCAGAAATGTCGCCAGAGAGCGAGCCTACGGAAAATCAGGGTACGGAAGAATCAATTTTCCTCCCCGAGTTAGAGGAGGATAGGATCACCGCTCTGGCGCACGTTGGGAAAAACGAGTTTCGCCAAGAGCAGGAAAAAGATGAAAGCCTGACGGAGTTGTGGGCGCGCGCGAAAGAGGAGAAATCGAATTTAACAATAGATCAAGGTTTGCTGTACAGAATTGCTACAGATCACAGAGGAGAAAAAGACGTCAGCTAATTATTCCACGGAAATATAGGAATGAAATTTTGAATCTTTGTCACAGTTTAATATCCGGTCATGTGGCCATGACTAAAACTAAGGATAAATTGTTGCGATATTTTTTCTGGCCAAATATCATTAAAGAGGCTGAAGCCTATCTAAAATCGTGTGATCCTTGTCAGAAAATTGGGAAGGCAGGAGAGCAAAAAAAGGCCCCTCTTAAACTTGTTCCCATTATTACTGTAATTTTTACGCATATAAACTGTGATATTGTGGGACCACTCCCACCTTCGGAAAATCAAAATAAATATATGCTCACGGCTATGTGCTTAGCATCGAGGTATCCAGAGGCTATCCCGATACCCGATTCAAGGTTGGAAACAGCGATCGACGCGTTAATGATAGTATTTAGTAGAATGGGATTTCCGAAAGTAATCCAAACAGACTTAGGGGCTTGTTTTATGAATAACTTAACCTCAACTTTCTTAGAAAAATTTGGAATTAAAATAACTCACAGTAGTGTGCACCATCCACAGACAAATTGCATTGAGCGTTGGCATCGTTCAGTTAAACGGCTATTGAAGGTAATCTGTTTAGAAAGTGGAGAAAGTTGGGAGAGGAGTTTACCCTATGCTTTGTTAGCTTTGCGGACGGTAACACATGAATCAACGGGATTCAGCCCAGCCGAGTTGGTTCATGGGAGAAATCTGCGAACCCCGGAAACCCTGCTATTTGAGAAATGGACAGAGCAGGAAGAGGAGCAAAACCCAGTGACGGAGTATGTTTTCGAATTGATAAACAGACTACAAAGGTGTCAAGAGCTCGCAGGGGAGCAGATGGAGGAAAAAAGGGAGAAACGCAAAATCTGGTATGACAGAAATGCGGTAAATCGGAAATTTAATCCCGGGGACAAAGTGCTGGTTTTAGCCACAAGTAAACCCAATAAATTATCCGTATCATGGATAGGGCCAGGCACTATTGAGAGTCAAATGTCAGAGACTAATTATATTGTAAATGTACCGGACAGGCGCGAAAAGTCGCAAATTTATCATGTCAATTTACTAAAACCTTACGTGCAGAGAGCAGAAATCGTAATGTATTAATAGAGGAAAATTGGGATAATAAAACGACGGAGGCAGACTTAGAAATACCTTATCCTATAACTGACCCGGAAGAATTTGACCTCAATATGGTAATTAGGGACAGTAATTTAGGAAGTCGTTGCACAAAAGCCCAACAGGAGCAATTAGGAGCATTACTAATTAAACACAAGAAAGTGTTTTCCAATATTCCAGGCCGAACGAATTTAATTGAGCATGATATTGAATTGACTAGTGATAAACCCGTTAGAATGAAGCCATATAGGACGTCACCTCGACAAACCGACATCCTGAAATCCGAAATCCAGCGTATGTTAGAATTGGGCATAATTAAGGAAGGGGAGTCAGATTATACCTCGCCTATGATATTAGTAGAGGCCCTTGGCAGAGAACCCCGCCCGTGCGTTGATTATCGCAAGTTAAATTAGATAACTCGTGCCGAATTTTTCCCTTTGCCTAACATAGAAGAGAGGGTAGAGCAAGTGGCAGCATCAAAATTTATTACCGTGATTGACTTAACTAAAGGCTATTGGCAAATACCTTTAACCCCTAACGCACAACGTTTAGCGACATTTGTAACTAGTTTCGGTTCATATCAACCTTTGGTAATGCGTTTTGGACTTGTCTCCGCCCCGTATAGGTTTTTAAAATTCATGAGTATTCTATTAAAGGGACTAGAAAGTTTCTGTTTGCCTTACCTTGACGATATGGCTATCTTTTCTAATTCATGGGAAGAGCATTTAGAACATTTAGATATAGTTCTAAAGCGGGTAACCAAGGCAAAATTAACCATTAAATTAGCCAAGTGTAAATTTGCCCAGGAGACGGTCAGATATTTAGGGCATGTTGTAGGGAAAGGACGTAGGAAACCGTCCGAGATTAAAATTAAGGCCATTACTGATTTCCCAGCTCCAAAATCAAAAACGGAAATTAGAAGGTTTTTAGGGATGTGCGGGTATTACTCCCGATACATAAAGAACTATGCAATAATAGTAGAACCGCTGACCCGAGCTTTAAGAGTGAAAACGAAAAAGGAAACAGTAGACTGGAGTCCCGAAATGGAGAAGGCTTTTAGGGAGTTAAAAGATAAACTCACCCGTGACCCAGTACTGTACGCTCCTGATTATACTAAGGAGTTTATTATTCAAAGTGACGCCTCAGATAAGGGGATAGGTATTATCATGGCTCAAAGGCAAGGAGATGAAGAACATCCAATTCTGTACTTAAGTCGAAAATTTACTAAGGCAGAGAAAAACTATAGCACAACCGAAAAGGAATGTGCTGGGATCATTTTCGCAGTGAAAAAGTTAAAACATTACCTGGATGGTCAAAAATTTACCATAGAAACTGATCACAACCCATTAATATGGTTAAAGAGAAATGCGGGAAACAATCCCAGATTAATGCGGTGGGCGTTAACCTTGCAGCCCTTTAACTATGAAATCCGACACAGACCAGGAAAAGACATTCCTCATGTGGACTGTTTGAGTCGGGTGGATTAAAAGTTATCTGTAAGAAATTTTGTATATAGTTTATTATTATTAGTATTGTTTTTATTATGTTAATTAATTTGTAATTTGAAACTTGTAACTTTAGTGTAAATTTAAGTATTGTTTAGTCAGGAAGATTAGCCTCTCTAGAATTGCTTTGATGCACCCTAACCTAATTTGATTGCAGAGATTTTCTGGAGTTTTTCAACCCCAGAAAACCATCTTAAGGGGGGGGGAAGTTGTGGCATACAGCCCCCCTTCCAATTAATTAAAGTTGGCCAGACCTTAATCTCTACACAGAGCAGGTGTGCTGATACTTACAATAGTTTGGCTCCAGACTGTCTCGAACTGTGACACTAAAGTACAAAGAAGCTGCCCTGCTAGCACGCCCTGATGGTCGTGAGAACAGCGGAGTTTCCGAGGGATTTCTTCGGCCAGACGGGAAGGCGCCCGCCCGCTCAGCGAATGAGGGAGGAACGCGGGTTGCCATCGAGAGAAAGAGTTTCCCCAGGAGCAGCGCTGGAAGCAGAGAGTCGGGGATTCGTATCTTGTCTTCGGCCAGTGAAGGTCGGAGGGTTGTTTCTTGTCCCGTTTACCAGGAGAGGTAGCGAGACACTTAGTGATTTTTTTTGTGTTCCTCTAGGAGCGGAGAACACATGTCAGCTTATTTTCTGTCACCGGCGAAGGTGTGCAGGTCAGCTCGTAAGAGACTTTTTACTTTAAATTATCCTAGGACTGGATTATATCTTTTCTGTACCTGGAACGGTGCAAGTATTGTTTCAGTAAATCGAATTTAGGATCACGGAGATCCACTGAAACTGTTTGTTAAGATCATCAACTCAACTATCGATCCATGCTGTAGCTACTAGCCATTGTATATAATTCTCCAACATCAATATTGTAACTAACGGTTGTACATAGAATCTTGTTTAAATTTGAATTAATTTAATTTTCTTATCAACTTCTGCTGTGACGGGATTTTCTTATTCGCTACCAGAACCCTCGCCCGAAAGTCCGAAACGCCACAATATAAAAATCGGAGTATAAAATTCAAATACTAACTTAGAGTGGATTATACATCAAGAAACACTAGTTTAAATTTAACATCGTGAAACTGGTTGCAGAGCTGCCAACCTAATCCGGCAAATTGTTTGTACTGCCCATTTTTCTACACCAATATATTTTTAGAGTATTTGTTTTCTTAATTCATCGTAAATATATTTGAAGATAATTACTCGAAAAATTAAGTGGTGTAGAAAAAGGGGCGTTACTAACAATTTGCCGGATTAGGTTGGCAGCTCTGTGGTTGTATTATTTCCTCTAAACGAATACACTCTTGGTATCGACACATCATTACATCGGCACAACGATTAAGTACCGGGTTACAAAGTGAGCAAACGAGAGCGGTGTAAGCTGCATCTATTTAACACCGGTTTGTTAAACATGCACAGTGGAATGTGGCGAAAATTCCCTATAGGTACATTGAATTCAACACTGTGTGTCAATTAAACACGACATTGTGCGAAACACGCTCTGATATCCATGAGTCGCTGTTTTCCTTCTACTTGTTTATTACACGAATTGATATGAACAGTACTGCAGTTTAGCATAGGTTTCGGCATTCGACTCTGGAGCTAAATTTTCATCAAAGTATTATTTTTTTTTTTTTTTTAATGCTCAGTTTTCATTGAAAACACAGTCGCCAGTTAAAATATATTGGTTGCCAATGGCAACAAGGAGGGCGTATTTCACAAGCGCTGTCTAGAGCAACACATACTTAGGATACAATGCATAATTGTTGTTTTCCTCCTATTAAAAAAAAAAAAAAAAATCTTAACAATATGTATTTATTGTTAACAAGAATAAAATATCATCTCTATATCTTATCAACATACAGTGAAATTACTTATAATTTTACTTCGATACAATTTTATGAGCACGGTATGAGATTTTCTTCATAACGATTTAAAAATGACAGAGCCCAAAGGAGAACCTTAGCATTTTTTTAATTCATTTTTTTATATTAATGCAGAGCTGCCAACAGCCTAATTATAATCCGGGGGAATGTTAGGACCTGACTTTTTTTTTTTTTTTTTTCGAGAAATTTTTCTACTTATTTCATCGTAAATACTTTTAATGAGTATTATTATAAAAATTAAGTGGTGCGGAAAAGGAGCGGGTACTTACAATACTCCAGATTAGGTTGGCAGCTATGTAAATGGTTAGTTAGCATTAAGTACTATAATGGAGTTGTTTTATTTACTACAAACAAGCATTCAAACATTTTAATTTATTCAGAACATTTTTAGTACCCCCTTTTATTTTCGCCCCACTTTTCTTAAAGGGTATTTATTTTCTTATTTAACAGCAATTATATGTAAGAGAAAATTTCACTACAAAAAAAGGGGTGGGGAAAAAATGGGCGGATACTAACAGCACTTGGGAATAAATAAAAATGTTTACATGCCTTTTACACATAAAAGAATCATTATTTAATGCTCTCCGAGTCTATTTTATAATTACATCATATGTTTTTAATCTAGAAAAAAATTAAAAATAGCTAAAACCATAATTAGCGAATTTAAAAAAATATATAAAATAATAAATTTTTATTTCTTTTACATTAACATTTAATTTGTTAAAATTAAATGTTAATGAAATTAATATTTCCTATATTAATTAATTATTTAGTATATTAGCACTTAATAGTATAAGATTTTTTTTTTTTTTTTTTTTTTTTTTTTATTAATCTTTAATCAAGAGCTGACAATGCAGTATTTTTCGGTTGTATAATAGGATTTACTATAGGATTTATAAAGCCCATTTGAAAAAGTTTTTCATTACAATAGCAATTTTTATATGTATATAAGAAAAAGAGGTCGTCATGTATTTTGTATTATATATATTCAATTATTATTATTTTTTAATTATTTAAATTCATCTGAAATAATTTCTGTTTAGTCTAATAGAGCTACATTACTAAATTTTTTACTTCACGAATTATACGCCTTATTATAGGTGATATCATTACATATCTTTTTTTACGAAACTTTGAAAAATAATTTATTTATGAACAATATTGATTATTCAAATTCCTTAAAATTAATTATTGTTTAGGATTTTTTTTTAATAAACTAATAATTATTTGTTTTACTTACATATAATTTTTTTGAAGTTCAAAAGTTTTTTCAAGTACTATAATATTAATTTTGTTATCATAGTTAACATATATTACACACTTGCCAACATCCTAATTAATATTCCGTAGTATTGTTAGCCACGCCCTTTTTTTCACACCAATAAATTTTTAGAATAATATTCTTCAAATGCAATTACGATTAAATAAGTAGAAAAATTCTCTAAAAAAACACTGGTGTGAAAAAGAAGGCGGGGCTAACAATACTATGGAATATTAATTAGTATGTTGGCAAGTATGAGATTAACTGTTTTCGCATTATGGTTCCTTTTGTTGAAGTCTTTAAAGGCTGTAGCTGTTTCAGTTAGTTATATTTTTTGTATTTTCTTCTTTCATTCTTTCTTTTTTTATGGATTTTACTTCGCTGAAAATTATTTCAGGTAAGAATTTTTTGTTACGTCAGACGTCAATTATTTTTCCTTTTTAAATCTTGCAATTGAAATGTTTCGTACCATAATTTAATAGTTAATTTACGTTTCTGATATTCGATGTAATTCTTCATTTTATAGACTTTTTCTAATTTGGTGTAATTTGGGCCTTGTGCATTGTAAATTCTTAACAAATGCATCATACACTACAATAGAAATATATACCTACTGCCTACAACATAAAGTCAGGGCGCCTGAAACGTATTCTATTTGTGTAATGCCTATATTTTATATTATTTTCAAAAACTTTTCTTATTTTTCAAATTGTTCTTGTTCTCCATGCGATATCATTTCATCTTATGCAATGTTTGAAAAGGTATTCATAATTTATATACATGCACACATGCACACATGCACACATGCACATACACATACACGCACAAACACACATACATATACATATATACAAGGTGGCCATAACAGTGCTGTGTAGTGCGATTTAATTGCAAGAATAGCGCTAGATAGTGTAGGTACATTTAACAAAACCAGAGATGACGGATTCCAAAAAAAAAAAAAAAAAAAAAAAAAAAAAAGTTCCAAAATATTCTGCTAGGAGAATATGTGGTACTGGTTTTCTAAATAAAACTTTTGTCGCAATTTATAATTTTAAATTGATAACTGTGCTTTTCTTTTAAGTACTGCTTTAGTCTCCATTTACAGAGTGTCGACAGTAGAAATCTTTTCCCAGATTCTTCCATCAGTA
Organism: Salticus scenicus; assembly: GCA_963930645.1. Taxonomy (NCBI): domain Eukaryota; kingdom Metazoa; phylum Arthropoda; class Arachnida; order Araneae; family Salticidae; genus Salticus; species Salticus scenicus. Next base: position 114,293,843 of record OZ005660.1, read on the forward strand.
TTTTTTTATTATTTTTTTTTTTTTTTCGAAATTTTTAGTAGTAAGTTTTTACGATCAATTAAGTAAAATATTATTATGTAAGTGGAAGAATCAGGGAAAAGTATTAAAAGGAGATTTGGCGTTGGATTGTTAAAACCAATAAAAATGACAAGGTTGAAACGCCGAAAAAGAACAAAATATGGAAAGCATACAGCTGTCTCGGTAGCCTTAAGCGTACGGTCTTCAGTGCATAAAGAATTCTAGGACTGGAGAAGTGCTCGTATATGTAGAAAAAGGACCTGATTCTGTTGAACCAATAGCGTTACGGGAAAGGTGGAGAGAGTGACCAATAGGGATTTTAGAAGCGTTAGCATGTAAACTGTAGAAAAATTAAGAAAATGTAGACTGAATGTAAGATTTCCAACAATCAGACAAATAGGGAACAGCAAAATCACAATTTACAAGATTGTTGAGATTTTTATAAATATGAATTTTTATAAATCCATTCATGACCTCGATTTTTATGAAGCTTTTCATATTTATAAAAATCTTAAAACTCTTGTAAATTGTGATTTCGCTGTTCCCTATTTGTCTGATTGTTGGAAATTTTACATTCAGTCTACACTTTCTTAATTTTTCTACAGTTTACATGATAACGTTTCTAAAATTCCTATTGGTCACTCTCTTGAACTTTCCCGTAACCCTATTGGTTTAATAGAATCCGGTCCCTTTTCTATATGTACGAGCACTTCTCCAGTCCCAGAATTCTTTATGCACTGAAGACGGTACACTTAAGGCTTCCGACACAGCAGTATGCTTTCCATATTTTGTTCTTTTTCGGCGTTTCTGACGTTGTCATTTTTATTGGTTTTAACAATCAGAGAAAAGGTTTCGACCGTCGACGCCCTGATTTATTATTTTGAAATTTGAGATACTGCACTAATTTGCGCCCACTTTTATTCTTTTAAAAACTCACTTTTCAATTACATAGCGCTACACACGTGTTTTCCTAATAATGACCACCCCTTTTATTTTGTATAAATTTGTAAAAATATTGTAGCTGTTTTCCAGCTGATTTCTATGATTAAATAAAGTGAAAATTTTTATTTATTTAATTAAATAATAATAATTATTATTATTATAGTAATAACAAAACTTTATCTAAAAATTGAAACGTTTGTCTGCTGTGTAACAGATGCAAAGCCATTGTTTTGCTCCCTATTTTGAATGAATTTAGGTGATGTTCAATTGAGTATTTTTGTCTGTTTCTAAGTAATTAGCTTAATTAGTAACATAAAGCAAACCAAGTTACACCAGCTAGAAATACATCACAATTTCTTCTATAAATACATAAAGAGAGAAAGTTTTCTGTGCCACAGCAGATTATTTATTTAAAATTCCTTAATGTATATACGTATATATATATATATATATATATATATATATATATATATGTATATACTATATATTACTTTCAATGTTTTTAAATTACTAATACTAGATAAAAGCTTAAAGAAGTAACATGAAGAATATAGACTAAATGAAGAAATGCTATAAATAAAACAAATACGTTTTTGTATATTCTACATTTTTTGTTTACAAATTTAATAATTTTTACTTTCCGAACACTATAGTGAGGAAAGTATTGTAATCATGTCAAGAATCCGAATTTGAAATTTTGATGTTTCTATACGTTTCGAGGTCCCATGTGTCCGTTTTCACTATTTTTACGATGATGTATGTGTGTGTGTGTGTATGTATGTGTGTTTGTATGTGTGTATGTATGTGTGTATGTATGTGTGTGAGTGAACACGCTAGCGTCTAAACGCCTTGTTCGAATAAACTGAAAGTTGGTACGTATATTGCAATTCACCATAGTACGAACCCTATTATTTATTTAAAATTCCTTAATGTATATACGTATATATATATATATATGTATATACTATATATTACTTTCAATGTTTTTGAATTACTAATACTAGATAAAAGCTTAAAGAAGTAACATGAAGAATATAGACTAAATGAAGAAAAGCTATAAATAAAACAAATACGTTTTTGTATATTCTACATTTTTTGTTTACAAATTTAATAATTTTTACTTTCCGAACACTATAGTGAGGAAAGTATTGTAATCATGTCAAGAATCCGAATTTGAAATTCTGATGTTTCTATACGTTTCGAGGTCCCCTGTGTCCGTTTTCACTATTTTTACGATGATGTATGTATGTGTGTGTGTGTATGTATGTGTGTTTGTATGTGTGTATGTATGTGTGTGTGTGTGTGTGAGTGAACACGCTAGCGTCTAAACGCCTTGTTCGAATAAACTGAAAGTTGGTACGTATATTGTAAGTCACCATAGTACGAACCCTATTCATTTTGGTGAATCTAGCACTTATATTTTTTTTTTTTTTTTTTTTTTTTTTTTTTTTACAGGGACACCAAAACAAATTCTTTATCGTAATGACCTATGACGCCAAATTTTTAAAAGTGTGAAAACGTCTAAACGAGTTATTAAACTGAGCAAAAAATTTATACACATGTTATAGGTCACAGTTGCACCAACTGTATAGATTTTGGTGAATTTAGCACTTACAGTTTTTTACAGGAAAACAAAGAAAAATTCTTTTTCATTATGGCCTATGGGACCAAATTTTTAAAAGTGCGATAGCATCTAAACGCCTTATTCAATTGAGCTGAAAATTTATATGAATATTATAAATCTCTGTTGCACTAACTATAAGCATTTTGGTGAACCTAGCATTTATAGGTTTTTACAGGGATACAAAGAAACATTCTTTATCATTATGATCTATGGGCTCAAAGTTCAGTAGCGTTAAATAAAACATTGTGTACTATTCGGAGAAAAATACTCAAACACACTATGATGGTTTTCTCTCTTTTGTTTGTTTAACAACTTCTCTTTCTTTACTTTATCTACAAAACTATTAATTACTCAATGTTCGGAAAGTCGAGTGGCGTTACTCCAGATTTTTAATTATTATTTAGTTTAAAATGAAAATAAATTGAAGTTTTCAATTAAGATACTGACGAAGACGTCGCTCACAGGATTATTATTAGCAGACTAACGGTACTGTATTTGTAAGTCCTTTGTTTCGACTTATCTATAAACACAGAACAAACCCTATCGATACACTTTAGCATTTCGAATACGGATTAATTTGTTTTTTTTTTAACATTCTTGACTTAATTTATATTATTCTATATTTGTGTTGGAGATCGACAAAAAAGTGCTACAGGGTGATCCGTGTAATAGTTTCCCGCATAATAAAAACAAGGATGTATTTATATTATGCTGTCAACGCCTTGTAATTCACTTTGCTCTTTTTTACGCTGACCACCCAACAAATATTATAGTATGATTTCATGCATGCCAACATTTTCATTTATTCTGGTGTATTGTTAATAGCGGTTCTCTATTCACACCAGTTTATTTGTAGTGAAAGAATTTCCTGTCAGTAATTATGATTAAATAAAAAGAATAACTCTTCAAGAAAAGTGGTATGAAGAAAAAAGTTGATGCTAACAATGTTACGGAACAAATGAAACTTTTGGCTTGTTTGTGATTAGTCTACAATCAGCTAAAGCACGCTTTATCATTTTCATTTTATTTATTTATTATTATTATTATTTTTTTTTCGAAAAATTCATTTTTCAATATATGCTATTCGAAGCAAATTATGATTACACTGTGATCACATAATTTAACTTCCACCATTAGCAGTATCCTGCAGTTAAAAAGGGCGAAAGGATGAACTCAAATTCTGTATATAAAAATTTTATGAAAAACTTTCATATGATATATATATTACTTAAAAAATGTGCCCTAGGTGCCACTTTATACGGAAAAATAATATATTTAACAAATAAAACAATATACTGAAATTTATCAAGAAATAATCAAATTTTTATACAATTCATATGAGTCTATTTATTTGTCATGCTTAAAATTTTCCCACTTAAGCCACCACCTAGTAAATATGTCTCGATTTTTCTTTTAATCTCTTTCGGTAAACTACATAAATCTTTCATATACAGAATTTGTTATAAACGTGTTCCGTTTCAGAGGTAGGATGCAGTTTACAACGAACTTTTTATGGTTAGTTCGCCATTTTTCCTAAATGCAAAGCAATATATCTGTACTAAGTCTAACATTCCCGTTGAACTTTGTGTTCCCCTCCAAATTATATCTCAAGGGGTCACCGAAGTTAGGGAGCAATACCCTCCCGAGAGGATCAAATTTCTTATGGCATGTCTCCTGACCACTAGTGTAGCACTAGCTTACTTTAGAGTATAATAATTAATTTTGTAACTGAAGACGCAACTTTAAAATTTGCAAATTTTGTCAGGTTATATTACAAGATACTACCGCTTTTGCACCGATTTATATATACAACCCGCGACAAAAAGATAGGTACAAAGGGTTTGTTCTTTCAGTTTTCATACAATAACATTATCTAAATTGTGCTTATCATTTATTATTATCATAAAATAACACTATTCCCGGACTAATTTTTGTTTTAAGACTAATTTAGAAAAATTTTAAGATTAAATTTTTTTCGAATTTAAGACTACACACCACGACAAAAAGATACGAACAAATGTCTTTTTTTTAAATATTTGAATATGAATTTTTTGAATATGAATATTTTGAATATGATTCAAATATTTAATATGTTTTTAATATGATAATATTTTGTTATGACAATAAATGATCAGCACAAATTAGATAATGTTATTTTATGAAAAATTAAAAAAACTAGTATGTTGTGGCCACCACAAGACTTTCTTCTATATTTTCCTATACATATTCAATCAGTAACAATATTTAAAAAAAAAAAAAAAAGTTACAAATTTTTTTCTAATTTTTTTTTTTTTTGTTAAAAGTAATACATATTCAATCAGTAACAATATTAAAAAAAAAAAAAAGTTACAAATTTTTTTCTAATATTTTTTTTTTTTTTTTGTTAAAAGTAATACATATTCAATCAGTAACAATATTAAAAAAAAAAAAAAATTACAAATTTTTTTCTAATTTTTTTTTTTTTCTAAAAGTAAAAAAAAATCGATAACTTTGTTTTAAATTATCACAGATTTATAGTTCAACCATTCGTTTTAAAGGTATTGACGAGATCTTTCGAATGATGCCCATCTTCAAAATTTACCCCCCCTGGGGGGGGTATTTCCCCCCTAGGGGAGAAGCGATGCCCCCCCATGCACAATTTTTTTTTCCTCGTTACATACTACTATTATCAATTATTCATATTAATTTTACAATCAAAAGTTTAAAATAACTCTTATTATGCACATTTATACGAATTTTTGTCCTATACTGCCATGTTAAAAATTTAGATAAAATGCTATCACAGCGCCACCTGTTGAGCTATTGATCCCCAAATCTAATCAGCACCAGTTTATGTCGGGGACCAACTAAATACCAAGTTTGGTAAAATTTCGTTTAAAAAAAAAAAAAAAAAAAAAATACGATTTTTTTTCTGTTTTTTTTCGTTAAAAGTAAAAAAAAATCGATAAGTTTGTTTTAAATTATCACAGATTTATGGTTCAACCATTCGTTTTAAAGGTATTGACGAGACCTTTCGAAAGATACCCATCTTGAAACTTTGCCCCCCCGGGGGGAGGGGGGTACTTCCCCCGCCGGGGGGGAACCAATGCCCCCACATGCACAAAATTTTTTTCCCAGTTAACTATTACTATTATCAATGAGACCTTTCGAAAGATACCCATCTTGAAAATTTACATTCCCGGGGGGGGTACTTCCCCCCAGGGGGGGGGAACCGATATCCCCGCATGCACAAATTTTTTTTTCCTAATTAACTACTACTATTATCAATAATTCATATTAATTTTACAATCACAAGTTTAAAATAACTCTCATTATGCCCATTTATACGGAATTTTGTCCTATGCTGCCATTAAAAATTTGCATAAAATGCGATCACAGCGCCACCTGTTGAGCTATTGATCCCAAAATCTAATCAGACCCTTTCCATGTCAGGGTCCAACTATACACCAAGATTGGTTCAATTTCATTCATCGGTTCATCAGATACGGTGAAAAATACGAAATTTTGCGATCACAGCGCCACCTGCTGGACGATTGATCCCCAAATCTAATCAGCACCATGCACCGTCAGGTTCCAACTATATACCAAGTTTGGTTGAATTTCATTCATTGGTTCGTGAGATACGGTGAAAAATACGAAAATATGTCCTATACTGCCATGTTAAAAATTTACATAAAATGCGATCACAGCGCCACCTGATGGGCTATTGATCCCCAAATCTAATCAGCACAATGCCCCGCCAGAGTCCAACTATATACCAAGTTTGGTTGAATTTCATTCATTGGTTCGTGAGATACGGTGAAAACACCAAACCACAGACAGACAGACAGACAGACAGACATTTTTAAAAACTATCAATTCGTGTTCAGGACACCCCAAAACGTGTAGATCAGTCAAAAAAAACGGAGGTCGAAAATTTTCGCGAATCCAATACTTTCTCTATATTACATATAGAAGAAAGTAAAAAACCTTTGTTCCTATCTTTTTGTCGCGATGTGTAGTTTTAAATTAGAAAAATTTTAGTCTTAATTTTTTTCTAAATTAGTCTTAAAACAAAAATTAGTCCGGGAATAGTGTTATTTTATGATAATAATGAGTGATAAACACAATTTAGATAATGTTATTTTATGAAAAATCAAAGAAAAAACCCTTTGTACCTATCTTTTGCCGCGGGGTGTATATATATATATATATATTTTTTTTTTTTTTGCCAGTAACACGACACATATAGACACAAGATCATACACCCCTTTACTACCAACCCCCCCCCCCCCCTTTACGCACACACACAGTCTTCGGTTCTGAAATATTTACTTAAAAGTATCACATTGCTAGAATACATTACTAGACATTACTAGGAAAATGTGCTACGTGCCAATTATAATTATACCCTGTTCCTGTGATATGCGAGTATTTATATCTCTTTAAATGACTACTTTTAACTGATGCAATAAACCTAAGCAATTAGTGAAGTTTTCCTAATAATTAAAAATTCTTCATCAACATAAATCGATTATTATTGGAAAATGTAGTATATCTAAACCTACTCAAAATCATTAATTTATCCCATTAAGTATGGAGTAATTTTATTGTGTAATATCAGAAATTCAATTCAAAATTAGTGAAATGTTAATAGCGTCTAGACAAGCACACGGTAAAGGTCAGAAATTATACTGATAAAGCATCGTTATAATTTCAAATTTCAAATTTCATATTATATTTATGGCAGAATGTTTCGCATATTATATTTAAATGTTCTTGAATTAGAATTTGAACGTATGACGAAGCAGAATAATTTTATGTGTATTAGGTCATAGGTACTGCGTTATCTTAGCAATTCAACATGTTGTGTGTCTCATTGTTTCATGGTTAAAAAATATCAGCAATACACTAAAAAAAAAAAATTAAAAAAAAAAAAAAAAAAAAAAATCTTTTTTTTTTTTTTTATTCCTACTGTTAGATCACACTCTCCCTCTTGTACAAATCTTGCAAACGATTTTTAACTAACTTCCAGACTAGCTAGAAATCTGAAACTTTCAGTATTGCTCAGAACACGGTGACAACTTAATACTTCAAAGTCCGATTTTCGAATTTTTTATTAGTTTTCTTATAATTAATTAAAATATGAAAATAATAACATCCTCAAAGCGTTAAAATAGCCATTAAAATATTAGCTATAATATAACTGATGCCAAATAAATAAATAAATATATAAATACGAGTTTATTTTCTTTCGACAAAAAAAAATACATTTAATTAAATGTGATTATTAAAAAGTTACAACAAGTTACATTATGCATCTCACAAAATTAGACGTCATTATCACTTTAAAAATTTTATGCACGTGCTCTATGATTCATCAGAAAATTTAATACATGGTATATAAAAAGATTTTTTTTTTTTTTTTTTTTTTTTTTTTTTTTAAATCTTATAATTATGTGTATAATTATAACACACACATTATGTGTATAATGTGTATAATCGAATTTATTTGATTTTACACACCCGCTTTTTATTTCCTAATTCAAATATATATATACATTCCTTGTCATATTTATAAGGACACTTTATGTTTTGAAATAACTAATGTAAAAATAATTGTGAACAAGATTATCATAAGTGCACTTAATATATCTTGTATTCTTAAAAACCAAAACTGCTGTATTTTTTTTAATATGAAACAAAATTAATAAGAAAAATTCTAAATATTTTTTTCTCCACGTTTTTAGATGTTCATAATTATAGGGACAATCAAGAATTTTTCATTTTATTTAACTTACTAGCAGATAAATCACAGTTGACATGCGAATTTGTTAACTACTGGGCTGGATTAATTCATATATTTCAATTTTCCTTGAACGGACATTACTGATAATTCCTTCAAAAAAAAAGAACGTTCGTGTAGTGAAGTATGATAAATGTGTTTTTTAAGTGAAAGGATATTTTCTATCCGCCGAATTTCTAAGGAAATTCGAAGATCTAAAATTGCTGAAAGACATGTGATCAAACGTTGAACTGCCTGGTTCGATAGGAGAGAGATCTGATGCAAAATCAGAGTTGTTTTACAGAGATCGAAGACTTATAATTCCTCTTACAGTTCTACTTATAATGACTGCTGCTGAATTTCTCGTAATTTTTAACGAAACGTTGAGGTCCACATTTATGCATGTTTAAAATAATTAGTAATATGTTAAAATGAATAAAAAACCTGTAACAATCAATAAGCATTTAATGGGGGAAAGAACGCCTTTGTTAAAGTTGAATAAAGACAATATTAAATGGTAAAATGTTGCATTTTCGAATGAAAAACATTTTATTCTTGATTAACCAAATGGTTTTAATAGTTACTGGCACGATCTGAAGACAACGAAAGACAGAGCATATTTTTTAAAGGCAGATATGAATCGGGCATTTTAAAGGTTGATCTATGATGCTCTGGGGAGCTGTTTCTACTGAAGTCAGAAGGAATTTAGTAATTTTTTCTATCATTATGAACATCAAGAGAATATCTGCAAATTTTAAACGTGGAATTATCTTATTTTAGTTAAATTTTGGGGGTTAATAATATTTTTTTCAACAAGACTTACATTTTTTCTCTACTTCTAGAGCAATAGAAAATAGTTTGAAGAAAGAAACTTGTGTATCATTGCCTTTCCCATGGCCTAAAAGTTGAAAAAACCTTAACTTATCATATTAGAAAAGTGCGTGCAAGTAGAAAGCAATTTTAAATAATTTAAATGTATTAAGAATATCATCTATGCTGTATGAAATGATATTAAAACTGAATAGTAAAAAAAAAAAAAAAAAAAGTATATATATATATATTTACCAGAGAGAATGTCTGACTGGTTCACCCTAAAAAGAGACCCCATGAAATATTAATTTAAAGAATAACTGAAGAAAATTTACTAAGATTCGAGATGTCCTTATAATTGTGAACACCTGAAAATGACCTTTTTGACCGTATTTAAAGTTTTTTAAGATAGAAAAGCGATAAAACTTTTAAAATATAGTCTATTAATGAAATTCAAATTAATAAAAAATATATTTGTTTAAATAATAGTATATATATATATATATATAATCGATAGTGTTTGTAAGTAGGAATTGACTTAATTTTTTTTTTTTTCTTTTTATATTACTTGTTTCAGTCCATTTCGAAATTTATTTCGCGTAATTTATATTTGTTCAGTTGCTACCATTTTAAAATGTAAATTAAAATGTTTCTTTTCAGAAAAATCGAAATATTTGGTTTATCTTCGAACAGATTTTTCAAAAGTTATGTAACCGATTTTATATAGCACTTTACTTAAAATAAGAGTTAAAAATCGATATATACTACTATTTATATATACGCTACTATAATCTACTATATATACAACTATATACTAATATATGCTACTATATATATATATATTGTTGAGTACTCGGGGTTGGTGAGTTGTCTGTGAAGGGAAGACGAATCTGGCAGAGACTTAAAAGTTTATTTACAGAAGATTAGAGAAGATTACAGGTCCATTAACCATGTATCAAGTTCAGTTTCACAGGAAAACACAATTTAAATAACAGCTGGCAACATGACATTCACAGCATAAACTGCAGTAAAGCATTAACACTTGGCAATAGGCTATAATCAACTGACTAACTCCACCGGAAGACTGACTAACTCCACCGGACTGAGCTTCCTTTTATAGCATCCTATAAATCGAAAATTTTCTGGTAACTTCTGAACAAATGGAAGTGGGGCTTAGATATTTAAGATATCGATAATAAGGATTTCCTGTACAAGGTCGCCAATAGTCGCCAAGGGGCGAAAATGTTTCCACATTAGAGCGCCAAAACCATTACCCGCATTGGTGGAGCTTAACGTGTTTTTAAGGGAAAATGTGGTATTTTAACGCGAAAATAAGCTAGAAGTGTAGAAAATTTAACTTTTTATAACCTGACTAAACCTTTTTAAATTATATTACATAAAAATAACTACTATTATTTACAAAGTCGTAACATTATATAACACTGTTTTTAACTATGCTATAACTTTTATGCAATAATAGATTTTCATAACAAGAGACTTGGCGTTGGAATGAACGCCAAAAGAAAAATATTTGCGATGAATACAGATGTTTCGGTCGCCTTAAGCGTACCGTCTTCAGTGAAAAAAAAATTCACTGAAGTCGGTACGCTTAAGGCTACCGAAACAGCTGTATGCACCGCAAATGTTTTTCTTTTGGCATTTATGACGTAGTAGTTTATTCGGGTTTTAATAATAGATTTTATTTAGAATTCATTACTCATTTCTTCAGAACCGACGTTTGACCAGTAGAGTTACTGAGAGAAGAACCAGACAAAACAACCTCCTGTTATATATAATAAAATTTATTACATGTATATAAAAAAGAAAACTGTCAGTATTCTCCTATAATTAAATTTTGAAGATATTTAATGCAATATTGTTATCAAAAAAGTGAAATATTAATTTTTAATTTAATATTCATTTTCATTTTCGATTTAGATATAAATTTTGTTTTTACTTCTAAGCTAATTAATTTAAAACCTGTACAGTTCTATCTAATATATTTTGCAAAACTTAATTGATAATATTTTAGGACTTGTTAACCGCCGAACAACTTGAATATTAATTTATCATATTTGTATAATTGAGGAAGATAATAATAAAATTAATCTTATACAACTCTGGGTAATAAACCATGCTCATAAACTCGTAGCTGACTTTTAATTCTTTGTGTTTATTACGTTTTTTTAATTCAATTGTTGGTTCTCTTTCGGGCATTTTTTATCATATTTATATCATACTAATTCAATTTTACTAAATGAATGGAAGATGTTCCCCTATTTAACTGTCCATTTTTCATTATTTAGCACATACGTATTTTTCAAAAACATTCTATTTTTATCATTTTTATCATTTTTATTATTTTTATTATTGTTTTTATTATTTTTATCATTTAATTGCGTGCAAGCAATTTAAGAAATTGGATTATTGGATTAGCATTGAAAACCATTACAAATTTTAAAATGAACGCACATATTTTTTTTTATTTTTCTAAACTTTAAAATTTTTCTACAACAACTAACTATACATATATTTTTATAATAAAATTTAACATTTTCGGAACGTCAAAAGATAACATGAAAGTCAAGTTGAATTTCTTTCAAAATATTTTTGATATAAAACAGTTTACCTCCTTACGATGTCTAATTTTTATGCTTATGCATGAAAGTTGATGTAAGTTTTAAAGAATTTCATAGGAGAAATACACACTTCTTAGTGTTTTATAATGAATTATTTTGACATGTTTGAAGTTTGGCTACTATTTTCCATATAAAAATTATATAAGACAGCAGATATATTATCTCGTTCGAGTATAAATAATAAATAATGCTAAAAGTTAATTGAAAATTATGAAATTTAATTAAAAATTTAAAGTAATTTACTTTCTTTCTTATTTATTAGTTAGATGTAAGAGGCATTATAGAATATCCAAGGTCTTATAATGCATTACGTAGTCGAGATTATGAACTTTGACAATTTTTGTTAATGAAGAAAAATGGTGAAGTCTTTTTCTGTTATTATTTTTTTAAATATTTATTAAATTACATTTACTTAATATTTTTTAAAAAAATATTATTAGAAAGCATAATTAATTATTTACTTTGTTTTCAGAGGTATGATAGAGGAAGTGAAATTTTGGTTCCAACTTTTGCCATGTGACATATTTTTTACTTGGGGATTGTTAACAGTCGCTGGTAACTTATGGTTTGCCCGGAACAAAATATACCTAAAACCAGGTTTTCCAGAAAAGTTTTTGAATTATTTTTAATAAAAATTTGTAGTTTAGAGTTGGAGATGACAATTCGATGTCAATTTTCCATATCTCCTGGAAATAAGCTTTCACTGGTAACCTGCGCTCCGTCTGTCCCATAGTTAAACTAAGTCATAGATAACTCCACAGACTTGACTAAGCTCGACAGAATTAGCCCTATATTTTTTGGCGCGTATTCTGTTTGCATTTCGTGTATAGAGACATACCAAACTTTTTCTTATCTTCCTATGGAAAAGATTTGCATGTATCACGATAGCGGCAGCAAAAGTCGCGCGTTTGACTTGCAAATTAGCACATATGTTTGTCCGCTATACAGAAATATGTGTATAATTTTTGGTGACTATTTTGTTTATGGCTCGTTTATAAGGACACAGCAAAATATTTCTTGTGATTACGGGCTAAGGGCAAAATTTATTTTAAACACGGGCCGCGGTGTAGCCCAGTCGGTAGAGCGCCGGCCTCGTAATTGGAAGATTGCGGGTTCGGTACTCGAGCAGGCCAAAGACCGTTGTGTACTCTAATGGTGGCTGGTGCACGTAAAATCTGTCATGGCCGCAATGTCTTCCGAGTTCCCATCAAAATTTATACCTCTGGGGGTCACCAAAGCGGAATAGCCATCCCTTCCGTGGAGGATCAAAACTGCGATGGTATGTCTCCGGACCACGTCAAGGGGTGCGTCCCAGACCGTCGTCAATTGCCCATCTCTGCAGCGCTAGTGCGACGTAAGACCCAACCATCTTTTTAACACACGTAGTGGTTATATCGTATTCAACATAATATAACTAACGTGCATAATTAATAAGACTGAAAGCTTGTTTTCCTTTGAAAAATGTATACATGGATTCAGTAATTCTCTACAGGACTACATAAAAGAATTCCGATAACGTTATGTAATTGTCGAATAGAATTTGCTATAAACATTTATTGGTTACGTGGAATTAGGTGCATATTTTTTATTTGTATACGTAATGTAATTTTTTTCGTAAAACTTACAATGTCAAGTGTAAAAAAAAAAAAAAAAAAAAAAAAGTCCAAAACCGAAAATAATAAAAAGACAAAACTGACTAGAAAAAGATATGGAGGAGCGGGAGGGTATGGTTGGGCATTAAACCTATCGTCGAAAGTAAATATGTCTCGCTTAGTATAACACTCGGCGGTGGCGGGGTGTAGCGGGTGGGAGCCACCGCAATTCAGAATGTAGAAAACGAAGAAAAAAGTCGAAAAAATTATAGGAACAAGGGGAAAAGCGTCAAAATTCCATAGAAAAAAGCATTGGATAAAAAAAAAAAAAATCTCACAACGTCAAGTGTGAAAAAAAAAAAAAAAAAAAAAAAAAAAAAAACTAGTATGTTGTGGCCACCACAAGACTTTCTTCTATGTTTACCTGTACATATTCAATCAGTAACAATATTAAAAAAAAAAAAAAAAAAAAAGTACGATTTTTTTTCTAAGTTTTTTTTTTTTTTTTTTTTTGTTAAAAGTAAAAAAAAATCGATAACTTTGTTTTAAATTATCACAGATTTATGGTTCAACCATTCGTTTTAAAGGTATTGACGAGACCTTTCGAAATATACCCATCTTGAAACTTTGCCCCCCCCCCCGGGGGGGGGGAAGCGATGCCCCCCCATGCAGAAATTTTTTTTCCTAGTTACATACTACTATTATCAATAATTCATATTAATTTTACAATCACAAGTTTAAAACAACTCTTATTATGCACATTTATACGAATTTTTGTCCTAACTGCCATGTTAAAAATTTAGATAAAATGCTATCACAGCGCCACCTGTTGAGCTATTGATCCCCAAACGAAATCAGCACCTGTTTATGTCGGGGACCAACTAAATACCAAGTTTGGTTAAATTTCGTTAAAAAAAAAAAAAAAAAAAAAAAAAAAAAAAAAAATTGCGATTTTTTTCTAAGTTTTGTTTTGTTAAAAGTAAAAAAAAATCGATAACTTTGGTTTAAATTATCACAGATTTATGGTTCAACCATTCGTTTTAAAGATATTGACGAGACCTTTCGAAAGATACCCATCTTGAAACTTTGCCCCCCCGGGTGGGTACTTCCTCCCCCGGTGGGGGGGGGGAACCGATGCCCCCACATGCACAAAAATTTTTTCCCAGTTAACTACTACTATTATCAACGAGACCTTTCGAAAGATACCCATCTTGAAACTTTACTTCCCCGGGGGGTCCTTCCCCCAGGGGGGGGAACCGATGCCCCCACATGCACAAAATTTTTTTCCTAGCTAACTACTACTATTATCAATAATTCACATTAATTTTACAATCACAAGTGTAAAATAACTCTCTTTATGCCCATTTATACGGAATTTTGTCCTATGCTGCCATGTTAAAAATTTGCATAAAATGCGATCACAACGCCACCTATTGAGCGATTGATCCCAAAATCTAATCAGCACCAGTTTATGTGAGGGTGCAAATAAATACCAAGTTTGGTTAAATTTCATTCATTGGTTCTTGAGATACAGCGTCCACAAAAAAATGATACAGACAGACAGACAGACAGACATTTTCTAAAAACTATTAATTCGTGTTCTCCACATCCCAAAACATGTAAATCCATCAAAAAGTGGACTTCGAAAATTTTCGCGAATCCAATACTTTCTCTATATTACATATAGAAGAAAGTAAAAAAGGGATGACACCGAAAAAAATAAAAGAACAAAATTGACTTGAAAAAGATATGGATGAGCGGGAGGGTAGGGTTGAGGTATTACAATCTGTAAAATTTTTACTTTTTATTTATTTTTTATCTCGTTTTTTGACCGTAAAACTTGGCCACGTACTTTTTAAAACGTCTTAAATGAATTTAACTGAAGTGTTTCCACCTAAATTGCATACTTTATATAATTTTTAGAAATCTTATTGTCGTGTCGAAAAACTATTTGCATCCCTGGATTCAGAAAATTCGCCTCTTTCATTTAGTACCGAATTTGTAACGATATAACTCATATTTGGAATTTTGGTATTACACAAAACTGGTCTACAAAAAATCCAGATTGTAACTAATAGTCCTCCGTCCTAAAAAATAAAATAAAAATAAAGATTAAAAGTAATATTTTCATTAGAACAACATATCTGAGAAAACTCCCTAGAATATTCTTTATAAAATTGTAATACTTTAGAAACAGTTCTCATACAACATTTTTCTATATATCTAATTATATTTATTACTGAAATAAGGAATTCAATAAAAAGTAAAAAGCATTTATAATGTTTTACAAACAGCTATTATCAAGTAAATATTTTATACATAATTAGATTTATCATTAAAATAAGTAATTCTCCTATAATTGAATTTCCAAGAATTAAAAAGACATTTAATTCAATAAACATTTTTCAAAGTGAAATATTATTTTTTAATCTAATATTCGGCTGGTATTGTCCATTTTAGTATCGATTTTTGCTTTATCTGCTATTCATTAATTTAGTTTTAAATGATACATTACTAAGATATATTACATATATTACAAAGTTATATTTATTACAATTGGTTAACCTCAAAGCAAAGTTAATCTTATCTTTACACATTTGTGTAATAATTGATGAATAAATTAATAAAATTAATGAAAAATAATTTCGATTGATAAATCCATTTAAAAATTTGCTTCTCTATTTTATTCGTTATGTTTATAAAATTATTATATTTCTTCTCCCTGTTTCGAACATATTTATCTATCTCATATTATGGCAATTTTATTTTAACTAAAAGATAGGAATATCTTTAAAGGACTAAATAACTAACAAATAGAAATCTCTAATTAAAATACAGGAAACCCTATATTAATTAATTTAATTAATTTTATATGTTGTATTAAATTACCTTTCAGAAATTAATTAGTTAATTCCTTAATAATAATAATAATAATAATAATAATAATAATAATAAAAAAAACATTTATTAGTTTATTATTGATAGTATAACTTTTAGTTTAAATATATACACTTTTTAACTTTAATTTTCTTATAGCAAACGACTGTTTTGCAATTATAAATTATAAAAAAAAAACAATTTTACTTTGCAGTGGATAACATCAATGTAGATACAAAAATGAATCTCTTTGAATCTGTATGAATTTTAGAAATGCACAGAATATAGTGATAGAAATGTAAAAGTAATCAGTTTTCCTGTGGCCCATTAGCTCAGATGGTTAGAGCGTCATGCTGATACTAAAAAAGACCGTAAATTTAATCAACCAAACGCCAATGTGTGTTTTTTTTTAGATAATTTTAATAGAAAATGTGTCAATTGATATAAGAAAATGTTTCAGCGTCTACACAGAAGCTTAAGAATCTTCGATTACGTGTTTTAAAAATTAATAAAGCTTTTAGCAGATGAGTAAATTATCTGATGCTATCAGCTGTTCCATAAAGATGATAATCTGCCCACGAAATGTGTGTTCAAGAAACGTAGTTCTTGATTATCTGCAGTGCACGTACCGACCAGTTAGCACCTAAATTGAAATGTCCTGTTAAAGCACAAATGGGGATCCGGAACCGAAGTAGCGCAGATGGAAAAAACGCTGCCGAAGACAGCAAAAACCCGAAGTTATACTGTAAGAAATTTCAATAGAATTTGTTTCATTGTTCATTTATAAAGTGATTTTAAATATAGTGATTACATTTTTAAAAAAAATTCTTTAAATACAGTGGCTAGAGAAGCAGGCGAAGACTACCAAATAAGGATAATATAATTGACGTTTCTATATTATTATTAAAGGGACAATTATTATTACATTTTCCATTACTAAAGATTTAAACAATAAATTTGGAAAGAGATAAATAATATTTATTGATTTAAAAGAAAATATTTTGTCTGGTCTTTAAATGTAATGATACATTTTAAAATACCTATTTTTGAAAGAATAAAGTCAATTATTTTCGTAAAAACATTCATCTTTATATAAAATAATCTGCGTAAATGTCAGGAGGACATATTTACTGTTCAAAAACAAAAGCTTTCTAAGTGATAAACTATATTGTAAATGATATTTTCATGTCAAATGGATGTCGCAAGAGAATATCATTATTTATTTATAAAGAAACTTTTAAGAGAATTTTCTTCTTGTATGAACTTATAAATTGATGGATAACATTTAGATATCCGTTCTAGTAAAAGGTGACATTGACGAATATAAATAATACGAATTTTTCGTTAAGAAAATGTTATCTTGTGAATGTGAAATTCGAAATGGAGGTGATTGATTTTCGGAAAAGATAACGTTTTAACACTAATATTGAGAGAAAAAAATATATATATATATGTTTAGTAGAAACTTTTTTGTCGTAATTTATAATAGTTAACAACAACAACCAAAAAAAAAAAAAAAAAAAAAAAAAGGAAGGAAAATAAAGAAAGAAAGAATCGCTATTCCCCAATTAATTTCGTCGTAAATTTTCGTAGATGTATGCGGATGGTACAGATCGTTTTGCAATAATATCTAGTTTATAACGATACAGTTTTGCGATTGTTAAGGTGTTTTCTCCATATTAAAACTGTAATCAACTTCCTTTTTCTCAATGGTAATTCCAATTTCTGATAATATTTTTAATTATTTGGATCAAATCATCCCTAAAAATGGTATGCTTTACATATTTCGCTCAATTTTTCATAGAATTATAAACTTTTATAATATGTGGATGATAATGTTAAACGAAAATGATAAGCATTAAATCATATTTTACCGAAAAATTATTTATACAAATTTTCTTTTTTCACGCGCGAGAATAAAATGATCCAAACATATTCCATGCACATTTTTGATTAAAAAGCATTTTTATAAATTATGAAAATTATTAATAAATTAATATTGAAAAAAAAATTATGGATTATAATCGAAATTAATTTTTACACGAATAGAACAAGAATCATAAAAAAATATGAGTTTTAAAATTTACAACTCATTTCTATCATTATTTTTCGAGTTATAGTGATATTTAATTTTCTATTGCTGTTAGAATGACATCACACGTTATCATTCCTACCATCTACAAATAAATATCTGTATATAATCTGAGAGAAAACTTTTTTAGTTTACGTTTATATTGTTCTCATAGTTCTATAAGCAACATTTAGATGTTTATTATACAAATTAACTTATTTTTGTAAATTTTTCACTATGCAGGCGAGAGATTGTGAAAGAACTCCAAAGGAAAACAAGACATGACTTCTGTATCGCTGAAACTATATATATATAAACTCATGTTTGTGAAAATTGCAACACCATGAAGGAATCGTCATAATTGAATTAAATTTAATACACAGTTGAGTGGTAGTGGTACAAATAAATGATTAAATTTTCAAAGCAAACAAACAATAACAAGAGATCGGAATCAGTATTTTGTGTAGCCGCCACGCGCCGCAATAAATGCTGCTACACGACGTGGCATGGAGTCAAACAAATTTTGAATGTCTGCCTGAGGAAGAGCATTCCATATTGTTTGTATGCGTACCCAAAGTTCGTCTGCAGAAGCAACAGGACGAGGATCACGAGCGAGACGCCGACCAACGAAATCCCACACATATTCAATCGGCGACATATCCGGGAAATACGCAGGCCAAGGAAGAATCTGTACCTGCTGGGTTGCAAAGAAGGATTGAACAGTCCTAGCAATATGAGGGCGGGCATTGTCCTGTTGAAATACAGCGCCTGGCAAGCTTTGAAGGAAGGGAACAGCTTGGGGTTGTAGAACTTCACTGATGTACCGGTTTCTGTTCAGATTGCCCACAATTCGTACCAATTGAGATCGTCCATGATATGCTATGGCGCCCCAAACCATAACTCCGGGTGTTCGTCCACTGTGGCGTTCGATAATGCACTCCGGAAGGTGGCGTTCACCGGCATAGCGTCTGACGCGAATGCGGCCATCATTGTTCCACAAATTAAAGCGGGATTCGTCAGAAAACACGACATGCTACCAATCAGCACACCAGTCTCTATGCTGATTGGCCCATTGTAGCCGCAGGCGGCGATGGTTTAGCGTGAGGGGGATCCTGTATAAAGGAGTCCTTGCGCGCAGTCGACGCTGCAGCAAACGTCTACGAATCGATGAAGCACACAATGAAACACCTGTAGCTATTGACCACTGTGCTGCCAATTGTCTAGATGAAGCTGTATGTCCGCGCCATGCGGACCAGGTGTCGATGATCGCGAGCTGACGTCAAATTTCGGGGTCCACTCCCGGATTTCCGAGTTGTCCGACCCTCGTCTGTCCACTGCTTCCAAACACGCATCACTGTGCTGCTGTTACGCTGCACACGAGCGGCTACTGCACGATACGACAATCCAGTTTCACGAAGGCCGATGATTCTCCCCCGTTTAAACTCTGTAAGTTGTCCAAATCTCGCTCTCTTTCGTCGAAGAGGCATAAGTAAACATTGAGCTAACGTTTACCACTAGCAGATAACCACCGATAACCATACACGCCTCGCTACAGCCGTCTATTTATTCGGATCCATCCGCTGTCCGGAGGGCGCTGCTCAGCATACGCATGCGCTACGGATTTGAAATTCTAATCATTTGCATATCATGCGATACTTTGCATTTCCTGAAAATTTCAGCTCACTCGCGTAAGTCCTTCATGGTGTTGCAATTTTCACAAACATGAGTTTATACTTTGCATATTCGTATGTGATTCTACAATGTAAAGCTGGTATGAACGGCATTGGCATTTACATCAATGGCATTTACTACATTGATTGCTCAAGGCAAAATTTAAATGATTTATTCGAGAATATGTAAATTCATTTTGTTTCATAATGTAAAATTTTAGAAAAGTTGTATACTGCATAAAAAGACACTTCTTTACAATTTTTTGAAACCCCGTCTCTGTTTAATAAGAAATGTCAATCAAAATTCTTTAACATGTTTATACTTATCAATCTTCATATTTTTGACAGACAAATAAAAATATTCAATTATTTATAATTTTAATGTAGGGAAATGCAGAAAAGAGAAGATATATACATTTGCACAATATATATATTTTTTAAAAGTAGACGGACACTGGTCAAAAACAGCAATTATCTAAGTGGGTGTTTCTTATGGAATACCAGTTTTGCATGGGCGTGTACATTTGGCATTTTGTCAATTACTAACGTGCTTAACAAGATGGTTTTACGTAGTTAAATTTCTTGGAAATGAATGCGCCATGCCACGAGGAATTCCTCTAACTGATTACCAGAAAGGACAGATTATAGCGCTGAAAAATGTTCATAAAGGAGTCAGAGAAATTAATAGGTTACTTCTAATAAGCAAAAGTAGCATGAGCGATTTTCTACGTGCTCCTGAAGCCCATGGCGTAAAGAAAAAGAGTGACCGGCCAAAGAAACTTTCGTTTAGAGACCAAAGAAAAATTTTTACTCAGCAGAAAAAAACTTGATCAGCAATTCCCAGTGTTCGAATAAGCACAGGAATTACTAACGTAACTTCTCAGAGAATTTATAACTAAATTAAGCACTCAGAGCAGTTTCAATATAAGAAAAGAAAACATCATCCATGCTGGAAGGATCACCATGTGACAGAACGCCTACAGCGGGCTCAAAACCATATGTCTTGGACTACAGAATGGATATCTGTAGTTTTTTTCGGATGAGAAAAAAATTAATTCAGACGGCCCAGATGGATATCAATATTATTGGCACAGTTTGGAGAAAGAAGACGAAGTGTACTCTACTCGGCAAGTTGGTGGTGGTGAAGGGATGGTGTGGCTAGCTGTTGGCTATGGTGGAAGGACAAATTTAGTGCTCCTAAGTAAGAAGCAGACTCACAAAGATTATATTGAAACACTAAGCAGTGAGCTTTTGGCATTTGCGTGTAATCTTGGAGGAGAAAACTGGATTTTCCAACAAGATGGATCACCAATACACACCGTTAACAACGTTAAAAAATGGTTTCATGAGAACAACTTCATTGTTTTACCCTGGCCAGCCAAGAGTCCGGATATAAATCCTGTAGAAAACATTTGGGCAATACTTGTTCATAAAATTTATGAGGGTGGACGCCAGTATGAATCAATTCACCAGCTCAAAGAAACTCTTACAAACATTTGGGAAATTTTCTGTCAAAAAAAGATTCAGAATCTCATTGATTCGATGCCTAAGAGAGTATACGAACTTATTAATGAAATTGGAGAAGAAACTGTTAGTAAAAAAGTTTTATTTTAGAGATACAAGATGTGTCCGTCTACTTTTTTTAAGAAAAATGACAGTGCAAATATGCCCCATTTTTGTTTCTTGAATTTTTCCACTACATAATTCAAAAGGATTGAATCTATATCCAAAAAATAATAATATATGATGTCTCAAGAATGTAATTATATTAGAGAAATGAACCTCATATCTCTAATTAAAGAAATAAACGACTTTAAAGTATTACAAGTAAGTGTCCGTCTACTTTTTTTATGCAGTGTAAAGTCGCTTTACAAGATAGGAACATATCCAATCTCGGTCTTTTAAGTTTTCGGTCTTTTAATCTCGGTCTTTTAAATATCATTTTTTAATTTTCCCCCGTTAAATTTCTGTTGTAACCTCGTTGTCTTTTCTTTGTATTTGAATATTTTAGGGTTCGTAAACCTCAAGCTAAATGTGATGTTTTGGAAAACGCAGTAAGGCGAGTGTTACTTTTAGAAATAGCAATATACACTCGATAATCGTTTATTTTTATTAATATTCAATAACTTTTATAAAATTTTTGACCGAAAATTTTCTATTATAATCTTGTCCATATTTTTACTTTCTCTTACCCAGAGAAATATTGTTGTGGGTTGAAATTTTAGAAATTGAGTTTTTGTTATATTTACACATTTTCAGGTCCCCTGAATACAAAAAACATGTTTTTAGCGGTTGGCCTGTGTGTGTGTGTGTCTGTGTGTGTCTGTTTGTTATCAGCAAATCTCAAGAACTAATAATAGCAGAAATTCCAAGGTAGTATAAATGTGTATCATAGAAACACTACACTAAATTTTTCGTTGAAATCAAACAAATGGTACTTGTACAGGGACAACCAAGAGAATTCAAATACATTATGTCTATGGGGAAATGTTTCAGTTTCCTAAAAAGAACTTTCTGACTTTTCGAAAACTACATAAAGCTTCATGTGCTTGTTGGCCACCTATTAACTAATATCGGAACTATTTCTGCAACCCGGTGTTTAGCAAATTCCTGGCCTGTTTATCCAACGTACCACTTGGTTCAATATCTTGTTTCTCATTTGGTTGAAGTCCTGTCATTTCAAAGTTGAAGAATACTTACTTAAATATCCTGTATATATATAAAAAGAAATAAAGAAATTTTCATTTATTTAATTATTGGAAAATGATAACGCTCTAAAATAAAAATCTGTGATAAATGTAAAAGTGTTGTTAATTTTTTGTAAAAAATTCCGTAAGTATACTTAACTGAAATGATTTTTCGTGTATTAAACTTTTATTTAAAAATTTTGAATAGCCTTCTATCAGAAAACTTTGTTTACTGCACATATTTTCTATGAAAAATGTAATTTTCACCAAATAAGCTTCAAAATATACTTTAGAGGAAAGAGTAATGCCAAAATACTAAGAGCTTCTAAAATGTTATATATTCGATAAATGATATTCTTCTGTCAAACTCGTGGCGCAAGGAATTTTTATTACTATTTTATGAAAAAACTTTTAAGAGAATGTACCTTTTACGTAATCACGTTATTGATGGAAATTTGTGTTCTAGAAAAAAAGACATATAGAAGAAGAAGATTATAAATTGATCTGAAATGTTCAGACAGGAAAGAGAAAACATTTCTTGGAAGAGTTTATCCAGAAATCATTTTTCGAATGTTAAATGAATATTCTTAAATTTTACATTGAGTATTTAAACAAAAATACTTTCTTAAATCCTGGGTTGTTTTATTTTTATTAAGATATAATTTATATAAGAGAAGCAGGCAAAATATTTTCCTTAATGTAAACAATTTAGCGTGAAGTGTTAAATTGATTGAAAATATTTCTTTTGTTCACTGATTTGTTTTGTAATCGAAATTTCAAGGTGTTTCATTAATAGTATATAGCAACAGTGATACCAAATTTAAGGCCTTTTTCATTCAATAAGCACCAATAATTTTGAGAAGTTATATCAGTTTTATATGATAAACGATTAATCTTTGATGTGATTAAGCAAACATCAGAATTTAAAATTAGCCATAGATAATGAATGAAAAAGGTCACTAAAATTAGCAACACGGTATAGAAATTTAAACTACAGTAAATGCGATTAGTTTAAAATGTTAAATATTTACTTTTCAACCTGTTGATTTTCATACAAATTTGAGCATTGAATAAAGCACTTGGGGTAATGAAAAAAAATGTGATAGAACAAAAGAATTTAAGTTAACAAAAATGCTCAAATCAACAAGAATTCTTGAAAAATACTAATAAAACTCTTAGATCACCGAATATTCCCGAAATGGGCTAATAAAACTGCCACGCGTATCAGAAGCATAGATCACCTACAGGAAAATTAGGTAACGATCGTAGGCGCAGCCGTTTGAAGTTTTCCGTTTTTTTTTTTTTTTTTTTTTTTTTCGAAACTTGCGAAAATACGGACTAGAACCCCTCAGAAAGATCCCCACTGTGGGCGCTTCACCTCAAACCTTGGACCCTCGTGCAATCAATCAGTTTTACTTCAAAAACACCAAATACACCTAAAAAATAATTTTAAAATAATAATTTTAGACTTAACTAATCGTTGATATCTATTGATATCTATTTAAAAAATATTATGTAAACATTGTGATATCCTAATTTTACTTTGTGAGAACCCTAATCAGAAGATTTCAAAATTCAAAGAATGATTTTGAAACAGTCCAATAAAATAGTCACTTGCACCACAAAATTAAAAATAAATGAATAAATAAATAAATTATCACAATTAAATATATTCTTACAGAATTTCATTAATTCGAGAACTACGGTCAGTCACATTGCCCCGTCTTAAATATACAAACAACTGTCTTAAACACACTGCCTTATTAAAAAACTATTCGATTATAAAATATTCTTTAGTGCTATATTTATAGGATTTTCTTAATTTTTGTTATTTAAATTTTTCTTCTAGATACAGTGTTATTTTGAACTTTTCTAAAGTATAATTTCTAAGTATAAATTAAAATTTTACTCTTTTTAAATATGAATAAATAAAACAGTTCTAAAGGTATTTTAATTTGTAATTGGTTGTATTAAGCGCTGCATACGTAAAAGAGACACGCCTTAAATTCATAATTTCTGTTTCAAATTTTACATTGTTTAATTTAATTTTTTTTTCTGTTTATATAAAATTAAAAAAATAATAAATATTCACTTCCAACAAAAAGTGCATAAAAAAGCCAATGCAAAATCTAAAGTGTTTGTAAAAAAATACCCAAATTATTTATTTTAAAGTAGATTATTTTCTACTTCTTTGAATTTCTTAATTCAAAGTACTTTTCTTCTAAAATTTTTAATTCGTGACATGAATGTTTTCATTTGCTAAAACTCATTTCCTGTTCTTTTCGATGCAGTCCTTTGATCAAATCAAAACAAATTAAGAAAATTCAGCTATATCGAGAGACGAAGGTGAAAACATTTAAAATAATATTTATTTTATAATATTTAAATTTCAGAAGTATTTTATTATTGTCTTCGAAAATTAACATTAATTCTTTTCATATCAGAGTCTATCTTAGCCCCAGGTAGACTACCTCCGTCATTTTTTAATAATATTATTATCATACCTATGTCATAAATTCGAAGCTTTAATTAATAAATGATTATTTTTCGAAATAATTGTGCGAAAAAACTTAATTATTCAGAGCAGAGAGCCACTTCATTTTTGAAAATACAATTACTTCCTTATTTTAACAGTAAACGTCTACTAATTTTAAGTGAAAAGTTATTTAAAAACTGGTGATTAGAGTAGTATATTTCAATTTCTCCTAACAGGTAATATCTCAGTAATCTAATCTACATTGCTTTATTTTAGTATTTTACTTATTAAGAAATGTGCGTGTAAAAGCGTTGAATATTGTTAATATTTTTAATATAAAAAAATCTTGATTTACAATATGAACGATTTCAACTTAAATATATTAATAAATTAATATTTATTTTACTCAAATAAATAATAAATATTTTTTATATATTTAAAACTACGAAAATAAATAGAAAACGATTACAAATCTTCTAACAACCTTCTTCATTTACTTGCTATTTAAAATTATATATATATATATATGTATATATATAAACTATATTGTTTCCCTAAATATCTTCTGAAAATCATTAATAGATTTTATTCTTTTGAATCTCGAAATAATGTAACATCTATTAACTCTGTAAATTTATAATATTGTATAAAAATATAAATAAAAACTGAAATTTCAATGTTTATTCAATCATGGTTTAGTTTGTCAAGCATATTCTTAGGGAATATTTGCCGTGTTTAACCATAGCCTCCTTAACCTTATACAGAGTGTCCTAAAAGTTCCAGTACTCCAACTTAAAGAACTCATTGTGTCCATGATTTTTTTTAAATATTAAATTTTATCGTCTGCTTATTATTGCATCAGTTCTTTAATTTTTATCGTTTGTTCCTTTTCTCGCCAAAGTTGTGTCAGAATAAAGTTTTATGTTATTTTGCTCTTCCTAGTGAAATGAGTTTATCACGCATTCAGAGAAATACGCTGTTTGAAGCTTATTTTGAATGTAAATCGTGTGAAAGATGCAAAGATGTTTGGAGATATAAATATCCAGATGGTGCAATACAGAGTAAAAATATGCTATATCAGCTCGTTCGACAATTTCGTAATACAGGTTCTATGCAAGTTTCTACAGGTTTCTCTACAAGAAGTCACTCCCAGCGTGTTAAAACGCGTTTCTAAACACATGCGCAAACGAGTTCAGCTTTGCTTCCTAGAAAAGAGTGGACATTTTGAACATTTATTATAAATGTAAGTTCTGTATTTTTTCCTCCGTTATTTTAAATGTGCCTTTTATCATTAGCATAAAAATAATCGTTTTAAGGTTTGTTGTTTTGTAAATAAAAAATACACCAGCGTCAGTACTGGAACTTTTATGACACACTGTATAATTTCGATAAAATAAGAAAAAAATACTTGCAAAAAATAAGTGGTATGAAATAAAGGCAGAGCTAAAAATACTCCGGAATCATTGCTTTCTAAACTAGATGCCTTCCGCGTGGCTCTTATACTTGACAACAGTTTAAGCCGTAGACAGCGCCACCTGGTACAGATTGGACGATTTTTTTTATTCAACTGTCACCAATAATTTTAAGGAGTGATATATGATATATATAATCGACGTTTCTTCGATTCTATTCGTTTTTTATGTATATGAAATCTCACTTTTAAAAACTTTTGATGGCTGTTCAATAAAAAAGTCGCGCAATCTGTAACAGATGGCGCTGTCTACCGCTTGAACTGTTGCCAAGTTTCCGAGCCACGCGGAAGGCATCTAGTTTGGGAAGCTATGGGTTAGTTTACTTTCAAAATTTAAACCTTTAATGCTGTACATCAATCAGAATCTCTCTTTCATTCTTCACATGTTATTCTATGAGATTTTCGTTGCTTCGTTTTATAAGAATATTTCATTCAAAAGTGAAGTTTTTCGAATCTATATTTTGAAAATTACCCTTCGAATCTGTCGCTTTTTACTTTAGTAATCAACTTCTTGAAAAAATAAATTTAAATATTTCGTTTAGAGATCCCAATTTAGGTTCCTAAATTGACTTCATAAAATAGAATATTGTGTTGTTCGGAAAGTAATTTAGCTTTTTCCTTTGAAAATGAAAGACGATTTTCTCATATTGTATAAATATTTTACTGAATTATATAATCTCTACTTTGATCGGTTTCTTAGCGATCTCAGGAGTTTTTATTTGGCAGTTTTTTATAAATCAATACTTTATTTTGTCTTCATTAGCATAAACTGGTTTTCTAGAATGTAATGCCTCTTCAACGTCAAAATTGCTGGAACAGTATTTAGTAAACCAGTTTTGACACTGGCGCTCTTTAAATAAATTTTCTGTATACAGACAGTACCCTAACAGCACAGTTAGGCTTAACTTATCCACAGTACATCTTAAGGACGTTTCTGGGATGTCTTTTCATCCAGAAGACATCTTAAAGATATCCTGGGGAAGCGATGTGCAGTCTGGGTATACTTTTTTCCTTCTTTGAACAGAATTTTCGCCTTTTTGATAGCAAAAACAAAATATGCCGAAAATGTCACTTCTGATTTTCTTTTTTTGATAGGGCACCAATGAACACTTATTGTGGAGAAAAAAACGAACATTTTAATATGGCCTATTTAAAATGGCATTAATAGGTCATCTATAATTGGCTTAAGTTGAGGAACGAACAAAAAATGCCAATGCATTGCGTTTTGGGGCAGACATTCTTATAAATTGCATTTAAACAGCTTTCTACTGTAAAAATCATAAAGAAATTCATATTTATTTTTAATATTGTAAATTATTATTATTATTATTATTATTATTATTATTATTTCTTTTTTTTTTTTTTTGCTTAGAATATGATATGGTTCAGTTGTATAATTCTATGTCACGGAGGTTTTACTAGCTTCTGTTTAATTATAGTGCCTACATTTACTAAAACAAAAATCAAATATGTTATTAATTTCCTTAAAACTTACAAAGCTTGATCAACTTTTCAAGTGGCAACTTGATAGGGAATCCAAAGCACCAAATTTGATTTTCTTACAGTTATTTGTTGTTAAATTATGCTGAAAATTCAAATATATACAGCTCAACCACTACAAATTTTACTTTAGTATTCAGGAGACCTTAAAACGTGATATTATACAGAGAAATATTAATATCAAAAAACTACTTTGCTTACAGTATGGGTATGAGAAATCAATTTTCAGTTCTGTGTCAACAATGTTCTTCGAAAAAAAAAAAAAATGCAGCAAAGCACTTACGTCAATTACACCTAATAAAAGAAATGCTTACCTTAATTTTGGGTAGTCCTGTTTACTGTCTATACACTATATACACATGACTTTGTGTACGTAACTTCAAAGTTATATGCAAAACACTTAACACAAAATTGAATGCACTTCCAGCAATTCCCAAGTATAGCTCCAATAAAATCAAATACTCTGGGTAACCCTATAAACGTATGGTGAATGATTTCTATACTACAATCTATACTCAAAACATGCTCTATACTCATAACATGCTTTTATGCTTATAAAAAATGTTCTTTTCACTTTGTTTAGGCAACCACACTGTATATATGAGAAATTTCGCTCACAGACGTAACGTATTTGAATTCTCTTGGATGACCCTTTATTCGGATCGGAACAAATAACTTAGTGTAGCATCGCTATGTGATGCGGATTCAGAAAACCAAATTTGGACTTCCTGCTTCTATTTGTTCTTGAGATATGCTAATAACACACATACACACACACACAGAGAGAGAGAGAGACCAACAGCTAAAAACAAGATTTTTTAATTCAGAGGATCTGAAAACGTGCAAATATAACGAAAGCTAATTTTCGGAAATTTGACTCAAAAACAATATTTCCTCTATACCATGTATATGGGTGAGAGAATGTAAAAAGGAAAAGAAAGAAAAAAGAATTTGAAAATTCCTTCTTAGTAAATTAATTATTTATAAATTTTATTTGTTTATCAATGAGTATTCTCGTGTGTATTCACTAGGGGAAAGAGAGACATTACAGGTTAAATAGCCGTCTTTCCCTGAATGAAAAAGAATCCCCCCTCCCCCAAAACGCTGATCAATCTATGTATTATTACAGAGCTATAGTAATTATAATTTTCCACATTTGATGCAACCCTTTAAGAGTTGGCAAAAAATGCTAGAATTTTCAAATTGCAATAACTAAGTAAAATTTTCACTTAGAAACAAGATTTTTTAATTTTTTTTTTTTTTTTTTTTTTAATTCTTAGACTGAGGAGAATAGTTTTCTAAATATAAGTCATATGATAGAAGGGGCCGTATGAAAACTAAATTTCGTATTTAATATGTATACAGCCCCTTGTACAAAAAAATTACATATCTGAAATCTACTGTTAATTTTCACTGGACTCATCCTCAAAGCTAGTTTCGAGAAACGTGGTTACACTATATAATTATATCCCGTTCATTGGTTCGTGAGATACATCTTCTACAAAATTGTGCCACTCTTTCATACACACATTGAGCATCCAGATAAGACAGACACATAGATAAACATTTTCTAAAAGTGTTCAAATCATTTTCCGTACACCTCACACTGAGAAAAAATTCTGTAACTGGCATCTAGAATCTAAATTGTAGCTCTAGAAAAAATAGTTTCATGTCATACTTAAAATTCTAGTTCCCTTGGAAAGCGAGTTCTAGAAGCCCCTATTACAATTCTAGAGCGTTTGCCTATATTCTCGAAGTCAAAGTTATTTAAAAATCTCTGCAAATAAATGAGACTACAAGAGGCGGGTTTCTATAATCTTGGTTTATTACGAAATTCTAGAAAATTAAGCGAGAATTTCTCGCAGTATAAATGATTCAGAATATTGTTTCACCATCCAGAAATGTGTACACTAGAAATTCTCGATCATTTCGTCTATTCAGTTTATTGGCGTGCCTTATGCGCATAGCTGGGAAATCTATATTTCTAGTTGAGGGATTTAGAATATGGCCACTTATTCATTCAAGAGAAAGGCGGTATATATTTTTTTTTTCTCAGTGCAAAACGCATAACTTCATTGAAAACGAGAGAAAAAAAAAAAAAAATTAACGAATCCAATACTATTTTTTTTTCTAAATAAATAAAAAAAATTAAAAATACTTTTGTATTAAGTGTTTGTTTTTACTTAAATTTCATAGACTTCATGAATCCTTAAGATTTATGTAACTGAATCTCGCTTACGGCTAATTTCAATGTTAAAAGCTGAAGCTTCTTTGTAATACATCAATGTCTGTGAGTTGAAAGCAAATAACATATGATAAAAGATGTATATCATTCTTTCAATTTATATATTCATAATTCTACTCTTTATCTATTATGTTTTCTACTTATATGTATATCACAATCTGTATGCCGCTTTCTGTACATATGAATTAAAAAAAAAAAAAAAAAAAAAAAAAAAAGGCAAGCAATCATAGTAAATTTTGGTAAAATCAAACGGACAGCATTTTTTTCAAAATTATTTATTAATCGATATATAAATGTTATATAATATATAACATGATATAATATATAATTATATAATGTTTAAAAATATTTAAAAAAAATTTAAAAGCTACAAACAGAAAATAAATTGATAGTTCCGGTTTATCTTGAGACTCTCATCAGTACAAAACATTGAATTTGAAAGCGAAGCACTAGTTTTTACATTTTGTTTGATATTTTAGACTATCCCGAGAAAGAAATATCCACAAAAGGAAATCTGACAACCAAGATTTTTAATACAGTATTTTTTTAAATAGATATGAACAGGTGTCGTTCTTTCCGCCCTTTTTTCAGGACATTCTCAGAGAAAAGAAATTTCCACCTTTTTTTCCACCACTAATTTCACGTAGAAATATTTCTGGTATGTTTATAGTAATGTTATCTGAACACAGACGGCAGAAATTATTTTATACAAAAGGTAGTAGTAATAAATTTGAGATTTTCTTATTCATGAGAGTGTCCTGAAATAAGGGTGGAGAGTATGATCCCCTGTATGAACCAGTATCAGCAATTAGTCAAGTCTGAAATTGCTATATAAAAACAATTGTGTTAAAATTTTCGTTTGTGATAACCCTCGGCGCGTGCTCCCTTGGGAGTTTCTAGTTAGTTCTCTGTGCATAATCCCTACAGGAATATATGTTGGCGGCAATTTGTTAAGTGAGTACCAAGAATGCTGACGCTATAACTATGCGGGGTTTCATCGATGCCCATAGATTGGCACACTAATTTCGCTCTCAATTTACTTAGGCGCGGCGATGCTCTGTAATTCTCTATGTTACTATGAGGCCTGTTCTCCTATATAATATAAATTCTTTGCATGTTATGTAATACACTAAAAAGATAATACCCAGAGTTGGTTAAAGGGATTAGGTTTATATATTATCGATTCTAATATAAATTTCAGTCTAAAATACAGTTAATTTATAAGTTTTTAATATGTTAGCTATTTTTAAAGAAGCTTCTGTATAGAAAATGAAAATATAAATTATTTCTTAAAACTGAAACATATATTTTTAATAGAAAATGTTGAGCTAGTTGAATTACATTGCCCTGCAAAAAATAAATTAGTAAACAAATAATAATTGAAAAATAATAATTCGAGCGCTGATTCTATTCTTGCCGATTCTTACGTAAAATGCCCTCCTGAATCAGAATATGTTCCCAATCTTATACAATTACCCACTTTTCTCTCCGGACGCCCCTTTCCCCCAATTTTTATCACTATTTGGTAATTTTATGACCAATAATTTGATTTAGAGGGTAAAATAAGATTACTTTAATACTTAAAATAAAATGTGATATATTTGAAATAATAATAATAATAGATTAATAGAATATAAGAAATGTAATTTATAATTTCAGCATACTTGCCAACCATCTCATTAATAACCGTACAATTGTTAACGCCCTCTAAAAAAACGCCCCTTTTCTCACACCACTATATTTTTAGAGTTATTCTCTCCAAATGTTGTTACGATTAAATAAGACTAAAATTACTCTGAAAAATTATTGGTGTGAAAAAAAGGGCGGGTACTAAAAATTGTACGGTTCATAATGAGATGGTTGGCAAGTATGTTTAAGTGGTAAATCCCCCCCCCCTAAATTTCCCCCTTGCTACAAATGTTCATGTTTCAGAATTTTCACCTCTGTAGCTTCTGAAAGGATATTGAACACCGTGTTCTGAGATTGCGGACTTTTTTTTTTTTTTTTTTTTAATGCAATATCCACCACTAAATTTTAATTGTAACGGCTGCCTAATCACTTCGAAGATTAATTGTCTATTCTCAAAATTATCGGTGATAGCAGAATAAAAAAAGTCCCAAATCTGGAAACACTGATTGAACAGTTAAAATAATCCTTTCCTTTCTAAATCACCTATAAATCATATTTATATCCATAAAATTATCAAACAGTGGTAAAGACAGGGAAGCGACTCAAAGAAAAAAAAAAAAAAAAAACTGTGGACGATGGGAAAAAATGGGCGTCATTATCTGATTCAGGAGTTCATTTCACCTAAGAATTTACAGAAATAGTGATTAGGATCATTTTTATGCAGAGCAGTGTTAATTTGTAAATAGAATTAAAATATATTTCTATGCGTTTTTCACAAATTTCAGTTAATATATGTTTTGATAGTTGAATTCATTGAAATGTTTAAATTCGTGCAGAATTTCACGGTTAACATTTTCATATTATAATTGACTTTAAACATATTTTTAATAACAATATAATCCTGTGTATAGTTATTTTCATGCAAAATTTAAAAAATACTCAATTATTTTTAATATTTCTTTATAAAAAAACATATGAAACATATCACATAATACATCACATTATATATAGCCCCCTCCAAAAAAAATGTATAATTGATTAAAAAGAATATATAAATTGAAAAATAAGTAAGTGAAATATAATTTTAAATGTTTACATTTGTAGTATATACAGGACTGCCAACCATCTCATTAATAAGCGTAGACTTGTTAACGCCCCTTGAAAATACGCCCCTTTTCCCACACCACTTTATATTTAGAGCAAAATAAGAATGAAATTACTCTAAAAAATGACTGGTGTACAAAAAAAGGCGGTGACTAAAAGTACTATGCTTCATAATGAGATGGTTGGCAAGCATGTATATATCACACAGATAAATAATTACATATATGTATAAATTTTAGGACTTTTTTTTTTTTTTTTTCAACTTATTAGATGAAAGTTCTGTTAATGTAAATTAAAATTTCTGAACTTCAAATGTGTCTAAATTTAGACCAATTGAGTCACTGAAATTATGCCTTTTTTTTTTTTTTTTTTTTTTTTTTTTTTTTTTTTGTCATGTCTATCATGATAAATTTTTAACTTATTACGAGTAAATTATTACTTTCCGAACTTTATACTGAGGAAAATACTGTAATCATGTCAAATAACCGAATTTAAAATTTTAATGTTTCTATACGTTTCGAGGTCCACTGAGTCCGTTTTCATTATTTTTATGATGATGTATGTTATGTGTGTGTGTATGTCTCTGAGTGAACACGTTAGCGTCTAAACGCTTTGTTCGAATAAGCTGAAAGTTGGTACGTACATTGCAGGTCACCATAGTAAGAACCCTATTCATTTTGGTGAATCTAGCAATTATAGTTTTTACAGGGACACCAGGGAATATTCTTTATCATTATGGCCTACGGGGCTAATTTTTAAAAGTGCGATAGCGTCTAAACGCTTTATGTATCTGAGCAAAAAATGTGTACACATGTTATTGGTCACAGTTGCACGAACTGTATAGATTTTGGGGAATTTAGCACTTACAGTTTTTTTTACAGGAGCACAAATAAAAATTCTTTATCACTATGGGGCCAAATTTTTAAAAGTGTGATAGCGTCTAAACGTCTTATTAATTTGAGCAAAAAATTTGTACACATGTTATAGGTCACAGGTACACGAACTGTATATATTTTGGTGAATTTAGCACTTACAGTTTTTTTTTTTTTTTTTTTTTTTTTGACAGGGACACACACACACACACAAAAAAAAAAAAAAAAAAAAAAAAAATTCGTTATCATTATGGTATATGGGACCAAATTTTTAAAAGTGCAATAGCATCTAAACGCCTTATTCAATTGAGCTGAAAATTTATATGAATATTATAAATCACTGTTGCACTAACTATAAGCATTTTGGTGAATCTAGCATTTATAGATTTTTACAGGGACACAAAGAAAAATTCTTTATCATTATGATCTATTTACTCAAAGTTTAGTAGCATTCAATAAAACATCATGTAATATATGGAGAAAAATACTCTATTATGGTTTTTTCTCTTTTGTTTGTTTAACAACTGCTCTTTCTTTACTTTATCTACAAAACTGTTAATTACTCAATGTTCAGAAAGTCGAGTGGAGTCACTCCAGATCGTTTTTCTTAAATTAAAAGTTAATGTATTATTTATAAACAATACATCTGCATATTTTGGCAAACCAAAATTCATAAAAAAAAAAAAAAAAAAAAAAAAATAGCATTTATATTGGACAGGAAATCTTTCTGATCTTTTGCTATTCACAAATGAAATTAAACATATATCTTATATTTTATTTAATAAAATTTCTGGTATAAAAAGTGATTTATCTGACATACGCATTCTACGCCAAAGATTCGGATTTAAAAAAATGAAAGAAGAAATGAAAAAGTAATTCAAACAAACGTTTACGTAAATACCGTCCTCTTTTCCTATTTATTTAATTTGTGATTTTTTTAATAAATAAACTATACTTTTTAATTAAAATAATTAATCTATAGAATTAATGTACAGGGTGTCCCATAAGTCTGTAGATATTTAAAAAAGAAATAAATAATAAACTATTTAATGGATTGATAGAACTGAAAGCGATTTACGAAAAAATCATTCTTGTGAAGGGAGATTTTTTTTTTTTTTTTTTGTAAAAAAAAAAAAAAAAAAAACTAAGCTATCTGTCGATAGAGGGCGCTGTGCGTGACCAGACCACACAATTTTATGAAAAAATGTACTTATTCGCATGCAAATATTTACAGGCATATAAATCATATTCCATGTGTCCATCGTCACCACAAATTACAGTTTGCAAACGAGTTATAACACTGCTAACTGCAGTTTCAGTCGGCGGTTCTTAAATGAGGGAAAATATCTTCAAAAATAACACTTTATCCACCAAGTCAGCATCGCAATTAGAACTTCATGTATGCATATATAGGAGGCAAAATAAGAAATAAACTGGTCTAATCGCAAAATCCTGCAATTTATAAGAATTTCATTTCCATATTTTTCTTTCACATCCATGCGAAAATTTTAAATATTTGTCTAACTATCGTGGACAAAAAATTTAACTATATACTTTTTACTTTCCGAACACTATAGTGAGGAAAGTATTGTAATCATGTCAAAAATCCGAATTTGAGATTTTGATGTTTCTATACGTTTGGAAGTCTCCTGAGTCCGTTTCCACTATTTTTACGATGATGTAGGTATGTATGTATGTGTGCGTATGTATGTGTGTATGTATGCGTGTGTGTATGTATGTGAGTGAATACGCTAGCGTCTAAACGCTTTCCTCGAATAAGCTGAAATTTAGTACGTATATTGTAAGTCTCCAT
This sequence comes from Salticus scenicus, assembly GCA_963930645.1. Classification (NCBI taxonomy): domain Eukaryota; kingdom Metazoa; phylum Arthropoda; class Arachnida; order Araneae; family Salticidae; genus Salticus; species Salticus scenicus. The sequence continues at coordinate 114,329,647 of OZ005660.1, forward strand.
AGTACGAACCCTATAGATTTTGGTAAAACAAGCACTTATAGTTTTTTTACAGGGACACCAGGAAAAATTCTTTATCATTGTGCTCTATGGGGAATTTTTTTAAAAATGCGATAGCGTCTAAACGCTTCAATTATCTGAGCAAAAAATTTGTACACATATTATAGGTCACAGTTGCACGAACTGTATATATTTTGGTGAATTTAGCACTTACAGTTTTTTTTTTTTTTTTTTTTTTTTTGACAGGGACACACACACACACACAAAAAAAAAAAAAAAAAAAAAAATTCGTTATCATTATGGTATATGGGACCAAATTTTTAAAAGTGCAATAGCATCTAAACGCCTTATTCAATTGAGCTGAAAATTTATATGAATATTATAAATCACTGTTGCACTAACTATAAGCATTTTGGTGAATCTAGCATTTATAGATTTTTACAGGGACACAAAGAAAAATTCTTTATCATTATGATCTATTTACTCAAAGTTTAGTAGCATTCAATAAAACATCATGTAATATATGGAGAAAAATACTCTATTATGGTTTTTTCTCTTTTGTTTGTTTAACAACTGCTCTTTCTTTACTTTATCTACAAAACTGTTAATTACTCAATGTTCAGAAAGTCGAGTGGAGTCACTCCAGATCGTTTTTCTTAAATTAAAAGTTAATGTATTATTTATAAACAATACATCTGCATATTTTGGCAAACCAAAATTCATAAAAAAAAAAAAAAAAAAAAAAAAAAAATAGCATTTATATTGGACAGGAAATCTTTCTGATCTTTTGCTATTCACAAATGAAATTAAACATATATCTTATATTTTATTTAATAAAATTTCTGGTATAAAAAGTGATTTATCTGACATACGCATTCTACGCCAAAGATTCGGATTTAAAAAAATGAAAGAAGAAATGAAAAAGTAATTCAAACAAACGTTTACGTAAATACCGTCCTCTTTTCCTATTTATTTAATTTGTGATTTTTTTAATAAATAAACTATACTTTTTAATTAAAATAATTAATCTATAGAATTAATGTACAGGGTGTCCCATAAGTCTGTAGATATTTAAAAAAGAAATAAATAATAAACTATTTAATGGATTGATAGAACTGAAAGCGATTTACGAAAAAATCATTCTTGTGAAGGGAGATTTTTTTTTTTTTTTTTTTGTAAAAAAAAAAAAAAAAAAAAACTAAGCTATCTGTCGATAGAGGGCGCTGTGCGTGACCAGACCACACAATTTTATGAAAAAATGTACTTATTCGCATGCAAATATTTACAGGCATATAAATCATATTCCATGTGTCCATCGTCACCACAAATTACAGTTTGCAAACGAGTTATAACACTGCTAACTGCAGTTTCAGTCGGCGGTTCTTAAATGAGGGAAAATATCTTCAAAAATAACACTTTATCCACCAAGTCAGCATCGCAATTAGAACTTCATGTATGCATATATAGGAGGCAAAATAAGAAATAAACTGGTCTAATCGCAAAATCCTGCAATTTATAAGAATTTCATTTCCATATTTTTCTTTCACATCCATGCGAAAATTTTAAATATTTGTCTAACTATCGTGGACAAAAAATTTAACTATATACTTTTTACTTTCCGAACACTATAGTGAGGAAAGTATTGTAATCATGTCAAAAATCCGAATTTGAGATTTTGATGTTTCTATACGTTTGGAAGTCTCCTGAGTCCGTTTCCACTATTTTTACGATGATGTAGGTATGTATGTATGTGTGCGTATGTATGTGTGTATGTATGCGTGTGTGTATGTATGTGAGTGAATACGCTAGCGTCTAAACGCTTTCCTCGAATAAGCTGAAATTTAGTACGTATATTGTAAGTCTCCATAGTACGAACCCTATAGATTTTGGTAAAACAAGCACTTATAGTTTTTTTACAGGGACACCAGGAAAAATTCTTTATCATTGTGCTCTATGGGGAATTTTTTTAAAAATGCGATAGCGTCTAAACGCTTCAATTATCTGAGCAAAAAATTTGTACACATATTATAGGTCACAGTTGCACGAACTGTATAGATTTTGGTGAATTTAGCACTTACAGTTTTTTTACAGGGGCACAAGGAAAAATCTTTATCATTATGGCCTATGGGGCCAAATTTTAAAAAGTGTGATAGCGTCTAAACACCTTATTAATTTGAGCAAAAAAATTGTACACATGTTATAGGTGACAGTTGCACCAACTGTATAGATTTTGGTGAATTTAGCACTTGCAGTTTTTTTACAGGGACACACAGAAAAATTCTTTATCATTATGGCCTATGGGACCAAATTTTAAAAGTGCTATAGCATCTAAACGCCTTATTCAATTGAGCTGAATATTTATATAAATATTATAAATCACTGTTGCACTAACTATAAGCATTTTGGTGAATCTAGCATTTATAGGTTTTTACAGGGAGACAACGGAATATTCTTTATCATTATGATCTATGGGCTCAAAGTTCAGTAGCGTTAAATAAAACATCGTGTAATATATGGTAAAAATACTCAAACACCCTATTATGTTTTTCTCTCTTTTGTTTGTTTAACAACTCCTCTTTCTTTACTTTATCTACAAAACTGTTAATTACTCAATGTTCGGAAAGTCGAGTCACTCCAGATGTTTTTCCTTAAATTAAAAGTTATGTATTATTTATAAACAATACATATTTTGGCAAACCAAAATTCATAAAAAATAAATAAATAAATAAATAAAAAATAAAATAAAATTTAGTATTTATATTGGACAAGAAAGCTATCTGATCTCTTGCTAGTGACAAATGAAATTAACCATATATATCTTATATTTTATTTAATAAAATTTCTGGTATAAAAAGTGATTTATCTGACTTGCACATTCTACGCCAAAGATTCGGATTTAAAAAAAAATGAAAGAAGAAATGAAAAACTAATTCAAACAAACGGTTATGTATATACCATTCTTTTTTTCTATGGATTTAATTTGTGATTTTTTTTTAAATAAATAAACCATTGTCTTTAATTAAAATAATTAATATTTAGAATTAATGTACAGGGTGCCCCATAAGTCTGTAGATATTTAAAAATTAAAAATAAAAATAAATAAATAAATAAGTATTGAATGGATTGATAGAACAGAATTGAACGCGGTTTACAAAAAAAAAAAAAAAAAAAAAAAAAATCATTCTCGTAAAGGTGAATTTTTTTTTCTTTTTTTTGTAAAGAAAAAAAATATAACTAAGCTGTCTATCGATAGAGGGCGCTTTGTGTGACCAGACCACACAATCGCATGAAAAAATGTACTTATTCGCATGCAAATATTTACAGGCTCATAAATCCTATTCCATGTGTCCGTTGTCACCACAAATTACAGTTTGCATACACTGCTAACTGCAGTTTCAGTCGGAGGTTCTTAGCTGGGGGAAAACATCTTTACCAATATCGCTTTATCCACTAAGTCAGCATCGCAATTAAAATTTCATGCATGCACATGTAGGAGGCAAAATAAGAAATAAACTGTTCTAATCGTAAAATTCTGCAATATATAAGACTTTCATTTGCATATTTTTCTTTCACAATCATGCGAAAAATTTAAATATTTGTCTAACTATCGTCGACAAAAATTTAACTATATATTTTTTTTCTTTACCCCAAAAATATACCACTTCACGAGAACGATTTTTTCACAAACAGCGTTGTATTCTATCAATTCATTCAATAATTATGATTTTTTTTTTAAATGTCTACATACGTATGAGACACTCTGTATATGGTTTTAACATAAAATAATTAAAATTTAGAGTTAATCTCTTTAGTTTTTATTTTATATTATTTATTTTTATAAGGTTAAAGCCAAGTTATAAATATTCTAAGCTATGAATAAGAAAATCATAAAAGCTATAAGTGTAAAACTGGTATGTTTTTTGTAACATATGCTAAGTTAAGTTAATTAGAACGTGAATTGTTGTAACACAAGTTTTCATAATAATGAACTGTTTAAATAATAGCAATATGCTACCAGCGCTTTTTAGCAAGAATTCCTTTGTTGTTATTCAATTACGCTAACGGAAGAATACACATTACAATAATTCATTATCATAACATTCTTAATAAAACTTTTGGGTTGTTGAACATTTATCTTTATGTTTGGTCGATAAAACAATGAAGGAAATTCACAAAGCAACCCCATTATGTGGTTTATGTGGGTGTAAAACAATTTATTAAGCGTTCCAGTTACTGGAATACACACTTGAAGGTTTTAATTTTAATAGATTACAGTTAGAATAACGAAGTTGTTTTTCTTGAAAAATAAATATAATTAAAATTTAAAATAATAAGTCATAAATGTTAAGTAAGTATTTTCTTTGAAACTTTGAAATAAATGTTGAAATCGCGATTAAATATTTCAATTAATAGTACAGAAGGTCAATGTCTTTCAGACAGCGATTTTGCGTTGTCACTTTGTGAGGTCGAGACTGTAGAAGGTCACCACAGTTTGTTTAAAATTAAGCGTTATCCAGCAAAGTATTCAGTTGGGATGGTTAAATAGCTTCGGCGCCGGTGACTCGGAGAAATTTTAGGTCGGATTAGTTTTGTGTCGACAAGGTGCTGCAACGAAGGATTTAAGTTGCGAGATGTAGATGAATACGAAGCGATTTTAAAAGTTTGGTTCAAATGAAGAGAAGGGAAGTTGGTTGAAAGTGGTATAAGATGGAGAGGGTTTCCGTAAAAGTTGTGGTGTAGTGGAGTCTTGTCCGACGTCTGTCTACGAAAAAGTTTAATGCTTAGAGCCTGGAGAATGTTATATTTCGATAAAGGAGTTTGAGTTTCACTTAAGTTAAGCAGTTTAATGATGTGCTTCGGTGCTAGTATTCGTGATTGGAAAATTGAATCAGACGGGAATCCGCTGATCTGATTGGAGTCACGGTAATTGAGTAAGGGAGTGCATCAGTTTCTACAACTTCTACTGTTTCTGGGGTGAGATATTTCAAATTATCTAAATTAGTTATTATACATTTATTTGCTAAAGTATTTATATCGGCTGACTGAGCTACAAAATTCAGATAATCCTCCCATTATTCTAGTTGAATAAACTCTTAATTTTATTTTTATATATCTGTGTCTGTGTGCTAATTTCATATTTAATACTTAAGTTAACTAAGTTAAGATGGTGTCTGCGTCAACGCAAATCTCACAACCTTTTGTGGTATTGCACCTTGAATTTTTCAGGATGCCTGTGCATATCCAACTTTATCATTCAATTTCTTAAATTATTGTAAAACATTTTGTCAAATCCGTAAAAACTTTTACTTTTTTCAAAACCTGCTGTTTAGCTAGAGATTCTTCTTTAATTACATACAGAAACCAATTGTCGCTCTTGGTCTACATTAGTAAATAGGATGGCTTATGAATATATATATATATATATTTTTTTTTTTTTTTGCAATATCCTCCGAATATTATTGATGTTGGTTTCTGGATATTGTTGGTGATATCTCCTGAATATATACTGATGACGGCTTCTGTATATTTGTTCGCAATATCTTCTGAATACATATTCGTGATGGTTTCTATGTGTTTACAATATCTTTCTGAATATGTATTGATTACGGCTTCTGAATGTTTGTTGGTCAAAACTTCAAGATATTTATAGATTATGGTTTCTGAATAATAATTGTTTGCGAGACATTTAGGATATCTATATGTATTAAGACTTCTGAATATTTGTTGGATTTTTCTTCTGGATATGTGTTGATAATGGCTTCTGAATAAATAGCTATATCTTCTTAATATATGTCGATGATGTCTTCTGAGACGTTGGTAAAAATTCTAAATGTTCATAAAAAAAAATAAAAAAAAAGTTAGTTATGAGATTGTAATATACAAGTTAGTCCTGTCGTACTAAATTAAATTATGTCAAATATTTTTTTTTCTAATAAGAGTTACTCATAGCTGACTGATGAAATATATTTTTCTTGCTATTTCGCAGCTAATAGGTACAATTCGCTCTTGTCTCCCTCAAACTTGATTTCCGAAATATCTCATATCGCTGCTGCTAATTTCTATAATACGAAATCATTTAAACGTTATTTCCTTAATTTACGTTTACGAAATACGCATATTTTTCGCATTCATTTAATTAAAAACGTGCAAATAAAATTCACAGTAAGGAAAAAAGAAGTTTTCGAGTTTTGAATATTTTTAAGTCGCCACATTGTTTATTCAGTGGCCACAAGATGATTGGTAAATGATTTTTTTTTTTTCAGATTTATGTGCGGTATACAAATTTGAGAGCAAAACTTCACCTCCAAAAATGTAAATATCTGGTTTTACCTGAACTTTAAAATAAAAAAACTTTTTAAAACAAAAATTATGCAAATAAAAGTCCAAACAATAAAGGAAAAAAATTACTAAAACACAGAATCATTAAAAAAAAAAATATTTTTTTTACTTACAGGCACTGCCCGATGTGCTAGTCTATATATTTAAAGTAATTAAAACAATAATAATAGTAATCACCATATTTAAATCACTTTATAAATGAAACTTTTAAAATATCCATTTAAATCGCTTAAAATTTGATTTGGATCCCCGCTGCGTTCGGTAGCATCTTTCTGACTGCTCTGTGTTAGTTATGAGTTTCCACTACTTGCATTTGCACCCTAATCAGATATTTTAATTTAGGTACTACCTGGACGATAAGTGGAGCTGCTATTATTCAAAAATTACGCTTTCAGACAAACATTTCTGGGCCAGATTATAATTTCTCTATTTTACAAGATTTGGCAGCACCAGCTCCAAGATTGGACAGCACCAGCACAACCCAGCTTTATAAATATCCAATTAATCAGAAAAAAAAAAAAATCCAAAATCACGCTTTAAGGTTCATCAGGTGAGGTCAAAAGGACCTTGTACGAAATTCTGTAGAATTGCGATCAGCCGCTTACCCACGATGCTATCAAAAACACTTGTACGTTAAAATAAGTTTTTTATCACTTTCTCGTTACTCATATGGTTTAGGATACTTTAAAGATACTGAAATTTATTCTTTCATCAATTGACAATTTTGCTATTAATTATCCACAAAAAAGTAACACATTAGCTTTGTAGGGGGGGGGGGGAGTCGAATCCACGACCTTAGCTTTTTATCAACCAATTATCTAACTAACTAAGCCAGTAGTGCAAGAATTTCAGTTTTATAAAAGAACACTGACACCAGTACTTTTTATGAATAATTTCTGTCATACTCAATCGCAATAAATTATTTCACAAATTTGAGAGAACATATTAATAATAAAAAAAAAAAATTGGTGTTAGTGTTGTGTCTTGAGAAGGAAATTCTTACACCCATGAAAGCTAATGCGGACCATGGAAATACTGCTTGTATTTACGTTTCTATTTCCAGAGTCGATCATTTTAGAAACTTATGTATTTTAATAATTAAAAAAAAAAGCATTCTAAAATTTGGAATTTTAGCTTCGAGGAGTATCAGAAAAGGTCACAAAGACCACCTTACGGAATTCTGTATCTGTGTAATTAGCCGTTTGTCTACAAAACAATGGGCATACACACGTACACACATCTTCTTTTTTTTATATGCAGAGATTATTGTTCATATTACTAAATTTATAACTATTGATTACAATGCAGTTTTTAGGAAACTGAACTGTCTAAAAATCTTGAAAACTTTTTGGAAAAACGGTTATTAAATTGCAATAAAATATCAGGACATAAAATCGAGCTTGCTGGTATCTGAAGTAAAAAAAATATATATATATATATATATATATATATATATATATAATGTGAATTATCTATCTGTGAAGGATCAGATGGATTACTGGTTTCCAGCTTGATTACATCATATATTACTGAGATTAATGGTTAACACTTCAAATGGAAATAAAATAAATGCTTTTTTTTTTTTTTTTTTTTTTTTTTTTTTTCAATCTTAATGAATGGAAACTTTTTTCTTTATATTTTTCCTTCGATATCGTCAGTGAAAGATTGTTATTTTTAGTTTATATATCTATTTTTGCTTCCCCGCCCCCTTTTTTTAAGTAATAATTTAAATATATTTATTTACTCTACAATCGTCTAATTAAAGGATATTTTGTTGTTTGAATTTTGAATCCGCAGTACATCGTACGTAATTCAATAAACAATTGTCTACTTGCAGATAGTGTATTAAAATATGCAGTTTTCTATTTATATGTATTTGAAATTTAGAATTAAATTCGAGGAAATGAAAGAGTTAAAAGCAAGGATTAGACATGAGAAGAAATCTATGTTAATTCTTTGCGTATATATATATGTTTTTCACTTTTCTTTTGTCGTTGTTCATGTAAATAAATTAAAATGTATAAAATTTTTGCTTATTTATAAAAAATATATAGAATATTTTGAACAAAGACACAATAAACAGAACGATGAAAATTAAATAATATTGTAAAATTTATGTTAAAATACGGTATAGTCGGATTTTTTTTTTTTTTTTTTTTTTTTCATTTTAAGATTTATTCTTTTGCTAATTACTGAAATGGGAAAGTCATCGCCTAAACGGAGGATTAAAAAATGTGATAGCGTTTGGACCGATCCTGAGGATCAATACTAGAACTCCATCACTATCCACTACACCACTGTAGAGCGACATTAATTAACTCAACTCATATGTTGAAAAATGCAGAAATTTGTATAGTTTATCGGTGACATCGAAAATTATGTGTGAAAGATAGCGAATGAAAATTGGTTATCAGTTTATTTAATAAAAAATGTGAAAAGAAATGATTGGATTGGATTTGATTGTCTAGTACTAGTGATGGCGAGGTCTGGACGATATCATTTTCCCGAGTCAAAAGCCTGGAGAAGTATTGGCCTGGTGGAAGGAAGGTAAAAAGAACCCTGAGTTATCTACAGAAACGAATTCCTTCATATGTAATGACTTTCTATAGATAACTTTCTTCTGCATTTTCCTATACAAATTCATTCGGCGCAAATAACATATTTAAAATATTATTTACTAAAATTATCATCCATGAATACGGACAATTTTCACTGTAGAGAATATAGGGTAAGTGCACCATGATTGACACTTTTAGAGCAATCTCTGATGCTTTTAATGTTCTGGTCATTAGAAAATATTTTTAGAAATCTTAAGTTAATACGTATGGCATGAAAGACATTCAGAACTACATATATGTTAAAATATATACATTTGATAACAATTATTATTATTTTTTTTTATGAATTTTTATTTGACACCCACTCAATGTTCCAGTAAATGACACTGCCAGTTTTTTCTTTTATTAGTAATTGGCACCCTATGTTCCAGTGTTTAACACTGCTAGTTATTCATTTTACAAGTCATTAGCACCCTATACTCCAGTGTTTGACATAAAATGTTAAAATTTTTATATGTAAAATATATGATTTTAAAATTTTTATTATTTATTAATTATTTCGGGGTGGATGTCAATTACTGGAGCATGGCAATCATTGGAGCACCTACCCTATATACTAAAATCAAATACTAAATATTCTATACTGAATATCCAAAGAAAATCAATTTTATTCTCAATATTGCAATTTTTTCCACCTGAATTATTTAATTTAATTTTAGATATTTATTTAGTTAACGAAATATATATATATATATATATATATATATATATATAACTTTATTTTAAATTATCTCTAATCTATGGTTAACTATCTTTTTCAAAGATACTTCTGTTATCCCTTTGCGGCGCAAGACAATTCGGATCATTTAAATTATACTTCCACCGGAATTCATGAACTAAATTAAACTAAAAGAAATTTTAAATTTTAACGTTAAAAAAACAGGCCTTTTCTGCTATGTTAGAAACGTTAGTTTTTGCTAAAAAATTTCCGGGATGAATTTTTGCAGCTGGTAGGTGGTTAAAATATATACCACCGCCCCTGAAAGGGTTAAATGTAGAAGAAAGTAAAATGGTATGCAAAAGAATTCTTTTAGGATATTTTTTGTTATACTTTGTGAAACATCGTTTTATCAAATGTAATCCGACATAAATTCTGACGCCATTTTTTGAATTCAAGCCAATAGAACTTTCCGGTACACCGAATGCATTCATTTTTTTCTTCAATGTTTCGTAAATATTTCTTTTCTTTCTTTTTCTTTTTTTTTATTCTCGTTAAAATTTTCTGAATTTCTACTGTCATTAATTACATTACAAGCCTTAATGACGACGCTGAAGTATGAAAAAACGTTATCCTTAGGAATATCAATAAATAGTCTTGAAAAATTATTGAACAACTCAGTCTTACATTGTTGCAATGAATAGTTCTAAAGTTGGAGTATTGATGCTCACTCTAGTATAATAATTAATGATTATATATTATTTCGATAACTGTTAATTTAGAACTTTTATCCTTTATTTTCCTCATTTATTACAGAAAGCAAATACCTTTACAAAATTCTATGAGAAATAAGTTATGTTATAAATGTACTTAAATACAAAAATAAATACTTATTATATCATTTTACTCATACCTATTATTTTCTACTATATTTAATAATATTTCGAAATGTTCTAGATATAAATATAAATAAGGATTTCATTTTTTCCAGATAAATAACTGAAGAATATCAATATAACTTGGCTTTCAGGTGCAGAACATCTGCATGATAGTACCTGTTAGACTAATAAAATGCTGTTTATTTAGACCTTTTCTCCTTTATTTTCAGCATTTATTACAGAAAGCAAATATCTTTACAAAATACTAAACGAAATAAATTATGTTATAAATGTATTTAAATACAAAAAGATTAATTATTATGTTATTTCACTCATACCTATTATTTTCTATATTTAATAATATTTCGAAATGTTCCAGATATAAATATGAATAAGGTTTTCAATTTTTTTTTTCAGATAAATAAATGAAAAATATAAATGTAACTTGCCTTTTAGGTGCAAAATATCTGCATGATAGTACCTGTTTGACTAATAAAATGCCTAATAATGTTTTCAGAAAAATCTCAAAAATAAAATACTTACATACAAAAAGAAATATTTTTATAATATTTTACTGATATCTATTATTTACTATATTTAATAATATTTCGAAATGTTCCAGATATAATAATAAATAAGGATTTTTTTTTTTTTTTTTTCAAATAAATAACTGAAGAATATAAATATAACTTGCCTTTCAGGTGCAGTACATCTGCATATTACCTGTTAGACTAATAAAATGCCGAATAATGTTTTCAGAAAAATCTCAAAAATAAAATAACTGAAAATTTTGACGTTTTTATTATTATTACTATTATTATTATTATTATTATTATTAAAGTAGATTAATACATTAGACACTTACATTATAATTTCAATTTTAGATTTTTTTTTTTTCCGCTGCTAAATTAAAACTTTTTAGAAATAAATTATTGTTATATTAAAAATCAATCATTTCCTAAAATTTCACGAAATTAAATTACAATATCACCTAAAGTGGAAGAAATTCCTTGGTTAATAAATATATTTATAAAATAAACAAATTAGTGAAATAAATACTAGTCATTCTATTTATAATGAATGAAAGTTCTAAAAACATATATACTAGATGGCGCCACAACCGTCCTTCTGAATAGCCAACATTAAATACGAAGCGTAAACGGCTTTAAATTCTTACAAATATAGTTCTAAACATAATATTTTTTGAGCATATATTTCAGCACAAAAAATAATAATTTTTCAAATTTTTCACGAAGGTATGTATTTCAAGCGCATTAGATTACATTTTTATAGTAGAAAGCTCTAGCGAAAACCTTTACTTTGCCTCTAGAAACCGAATTTATGCTTTGGGTCTGGGTTGACCAATCAGATAACATTTTACGTCACTCTCGTGTCATTTCGATAGAACTTAAACGCAACTAGTCCACATTAAAGAAATATTATATATATATATATATAATATATTAAATTTTAATTCCATTATGTCATTATCCATGCAGGAGTGGTTTTAACTTATTTATAAAAAACGGAATTAAAATAGTTTTATACCGAATTGTTTATTATATTTTATTGTTTAAAGTACTTGAACTCCACTCACGTTGTTATTTCAAACACCTTAACTACGAAATGTGTACACCAGATTGGTGACTGAATGGTATTTCATAAAATAATAATAATATTATTAAAGCCGACGCTTGGGCAAATCGGGGAATTGAGCGAGGTCTCCAGATTTGAGGTGTCCCAAAATTTAAAGTATTTGAACATACAGCCTTACTCGTATGTTGAAGAATACGAGTATGGCCGTTCTCTCTATCTCCAGCATAAAATAAATTTCAAAAACCGTGATACTTCATCTAAAAGTATCCAACATGCCACAGAAACCGATAATTTACTTGACTTTGATAATGTTAAAATAATTGTATCTTAATTGTTTGAATTATCATGATAGAATTTTCCTGCGAGGCTGGTTTTCAAGTCTTCAGTTTTCGTCTTTTAATTAGGTATGCGGTGTTACAGCTGAATACCCCGCACTTTTGTAGTACAGCCTGTTTCATTCAAGGTGATGTTATTACAGATGAGGGGCTTAAAAGAACTCGAAACGTATAAATTTATGTTGTTTATATAATGTTTTAACATTTTAAATATTGTCATTTTAAATAGTACTTTCCCAATATTATTGTAATTAAAAAGTGATCGCAAAATTGTTATAATTTTGTAATATGTTTTCATTTGTATCAGTACAGTGGGTTTTTTTTCAATAAAGATTATTGATAAAGATGTAGGTGCCAACTTTTTTTTTTTTTTTTTTTTTTTTTTTTCTGAACAATTTTTGATTAAATAAAATTAAAAATTTCTATTTAAATTTTCCGGTAACCAAAAAAGTGTAAAGTTTAGTAATTATGTATAAAATTCGGCCAAATTCGAGATAATTTAAGGGAATTGTGTAATTTTGTTTGTTTGTTGTAATGCTGTTTTATCCGACATTTTAATGTCTGTTAAGAAGTGTAATATTTTAGGTATTATACCTTTTTCCTCTTTTGTGTATTTAAATAGTAGAAGGAAACGAATGAAGACAATAAACACCAAATACTACTTTAAATATATATTGAGAGAAAACTAAAATATGTGGTCAACTGAACAGATCAAAATATACAGCTGTGCATTGAAGCTACACGTAACACAAAGATGGGGATCCAAGAGATTGATATATTTCGGAACCCCGTTTTGTGATAATTAAAGTCTTTTATTGACTTTTCATTTCATTCTGATATTTATTTCTTAATATTATTCATAAGCAAAATAAAAAAGATCGTTTTTCAGCAGGATAACGCTCGTCCTGTAGTCCGTAGATGCCAACATTATAATTTATTCTAGAGTATTTATAGCCCCGCTTTTATTATTTTGTTTATACCACTGATTTTTTAGGGATATCCTTTTCTTATTTTATCGAAGTCATATATTGAAGAAAATTTTTCTATGAGTAAAGTGGTGTGAAACAAAGGCGGGACTAAAAATACTCCGGAATAAATTAAAATATTGGCACCTATGTCAAATCGCAGCTGTTTCCCAATCTGCTTTACATATTTTCTGTATGAAATAAATATGTTACGTATAAGAACTTTGGCCAATGAAATCAGCAGATATTTCTTCTATTGAGTAAGTATGAAATATGATTGTACGACGAATCTCATTTCATCCACAACTTGCATTGACCGTTACTGATTTTGAAGAAACACGCATAGAGAAACAGGCATAAACGGCATACCACAAAATAATATATGGCACATGTACAACAGATAGCATAAATATTTGTAAGTAACCACTAAAATTCATGGCGATTACAACTGTTACTAATGTACCAGCCAGAAGGGAAAGTGTTCCGTCTTTAGACGGAACTCTTCCACTGAAGTTTTTGAACAATAATGTCTGTGCTATTTAGCCATAAACGGTCAATGTATAAATACACTAAATATTTTTAAATATAAATAGCAGTGCCGAAACATCGGAACACTTCCGTACCTGGTACCAGTATTTCACATTTCAAATGTTTTTTTTTTACGAATGCTTTAACCTGTTACCGTCAAACTGTAATCATATAAATATATTATACAGAACAGTGCTTTGACTAAGTTTAATTTTTCTATACTAATATCTTCTAGATGTTTGGATATTTTTTCCCCCGTTAGCATATATTGTTTAAATATCTGTGTAGTTAAAACAATTTTTATTCTGCAAATGTGTGTTATTATGCAAAATAAATATCTTTAAAAAATGAACAAAATAAAGTACATTATAAGTTTATTCAAACTACTATTATACTACATTATTATTACTCTTTTTAAGATTTTCTTAATTAGAAGTTACTTTAAAATTTTCTAGATAACGATTTTAACTGTAAATCTATCTCAAAAATCTATCTCGTGCTTATCTGTCAATTCGAAACACATGGTTTTAAAATATTGCTTGTTGTATTTTAGCACTTAAATTTTAACAATCGATACAATATTGCATAATTGCTATTTATCAAAATATTGTGAAAACATCATTTACTCTAAATTTTATTTTAAATTTTAACCTTTATCTCTTGTAAATAACAATTTTAACTCTAACTGTAAACTCAAAAATCTATCTCGTGTACATCTCTCAATTCTAAGCACAGTATTAAAAAAAAAAAAAAAAGTGTTCGTTATATGCATGCATTTGTTTGTCACATGCATTTTAATAATTGATAAAATATTGTATTATTATTATTTATCAAAATATTGTAAAAAACATTATTTCCTTCCAATTTTATTTTAATTAAATTAAAGAAATCTATTTTTAATCTTTATATCTTGTAAATAATAATTTTAACTATAAATCAATCTTAAAAATCTATCTCGTGTACAGTCGGCAGCAAAAGTATCAGAGCACTAGCCAATCATTCCGATATAAAAAAGTACACTTAAAACTATTTTGTTAAAAAAATCTTTGTCGAATAATGTTCTCAGGCTGACTAAGAATATGAATCGACAAGGATTTATTTAACAAAGCAGTATTAAGTGTACTTTTTTTAGACAGGGATTATTGCTAGTGTTTGTATACTTTTGCTGCCGACTGTATATCTCTCAAATCTAAGCACAGGATTTTAAAAAATTGTTTGTTATAATTGTTTGTTATATTTTAGAACATGCACTTTAACAATCGATACAATATTGTATAACTACTTTTTATCAAAATATTGTAAAAGCGTCTTTTTCTTATAATTTTATTTTAATTAAATTAATGAAATCTATTTTTAATCTTTATATCTTGTAAATAACAATTTTAACTCTAAATCGATCTCAAAAATCTATCCCGTGTACAGTCGGCAGCAAAAGTATCCGATCACAAGCCAATGATTCCGATATAAAAAAAGTACACTTAGAACTATTTTGTTAACTAAATCTTCGTCGAATCATGTTCTCAAACTGACAAAGAACATAACTCGACAAGGATTTATTTAACAAAGCAGTGTACTTTTTTTATACAGGGATTATTGCTAGTGCTCGGATACATTTGCTGCCGACTGTATATCTCTCAATTCTAAGAACAGGGTTTTAAAAAAATTTTTGTTATAATTGTTTGTTATATTTTAGCACATGCATTTTAACAATCGATAAAATACTGTATAACTACTATTTATCAAAATATTGTAAAAGCATCATTTCCTCTAAATTTTATTCTAATTAAATTAATGAAATCTATTTTTAATCTTGTGAATAACGATTTTAACTCTAAATCAATCTCAAAAATCTAATTCGTCGAAAATGTATACTGTGTACAGCATAATTTCTGTTTAAAATTTTATAATGTTTAACTTAAAAGTATTTCTCAGTTTATATAAAAACTAAAAATAATAAAGATTCACTTTCTGCAAAAAGTATGTAAGAAAGGCTAATGCAAAATCTAAACGAGTAAGATAATACCCAAAGTATTTATTTTAAAGTAGATTGTTTTCATTTTCTCTGATTTTCTTAATTCAAAGTATTTTTCTTCAGAAATGTTTGATTCGTGACGTGAATGTTTTAACTTGCTAAAACACATTTACCGTTCTTTTAGATGCAGTAATAAAGTCGAATCGACTTAAAAAAAACTTAGATATATGTAGAAGGCGGTGAAACTAGTTAAAATATTTTAAGGTTTAAAACATTTAAATTTCGAAAATGTTTTATTGCAGCCTTCACGGATTATAGTGCAACCAAGTTTTCTGTGCTTTATATTGACGAAGATGAAAGGACGATGCGCCTTAGATTGAAGACACATTAATTCTTATCTTAGCAGACTTAGTCTAATATAAAATTTTTGACAACATCTTATTCAGAGCAAAAGATAAACTAATTTTTTGAAAATACATTTATTTTGTCATTTTAACAGACGATTTTTACTAATTAAAAAAAAAGAAAAATGGAAAGAAAGAAAAAAAACGAAAAAGAAAAAAAAAAAGTTAAAAACTGTTTTATTTAACTTTTTTTTTTTTTTTTTTTTTTTTGTTAAAAAATGTTCGTGTAAAAGCACTGAATATTCGTAATATTTTCAAATTTTCATGATAAAGTTGCTCTGTAATATTCGCATATTTTAAACAATTTATAAACTTTATCTTTATGAACGTTTTCATTCTCGTTGTTCCGAGACTTCATGAGGCAAGTTGTTTCCCCTTATGACGTTCACAAAGACTTGATTCTCGTGTTTCCTTTTTTTTTCTGTTAAGTAATGAAAAGTCGTATAGATAAATTAAATTTAGAGAAGTTGTTAAACAAACAAAAGACAAAATTATAATAGGGTTTATTATTATTTTTCTTCATTTTGTATGCTGTTTAATTGAACACTATTGTGCTTTATACAATTTGAATCCATAAGTCATAATGATAAAGAATTTTTATTGTGTTCCTGTAAAAGTGTAAGCGCTAGATTCATAAAAATCTATATACAGCACTTTTAACTCTGACCTATAACATATATATGAATTTGCAGCTCAATCAGATAAGGCATTTAGACGCTATAGTACTTTAAATAAATTAAGCCCGTAAGCCATAATGATAAAGACTTTTTCGTTGTATCCCTGTAAAAATTCTACAAGTGATAGATTCTCCGGAATGAATACAGTTCGTAAGGGGTGATCAATAATATGTATATAAAGTTTTAGTTCATTTCTATAAGACGTTTAGACGTTATTGCACTTTAAATAATTTAAGCCTATAATCCATAATGATAAAGCATTTTTTTATTATGTTCCTGTAAAAGTGTATAAGTGCTAGATTCACTATAATCTATATACAGCTCGTTTAACTCTGACCTATAACATATATATGCATTTTCAGCTCAATCAGATAAGGCATTCAGGCGCTATCGTACTTTAAATAAATTGAGCCCGTAAGCCACAATGATAAAGAATTTTTCATTTTACCCTTGTAAAAATTCTACAAGTGACAGATTCTCCAAAATTAATATAGTTCATAATAGGTGATCAATAATATATATATAAAGTTTCAGTTCGTTCATATAAGGCGTTTAGACACTATTGCACTTTAAATAATTTGAGCCTATAGACCATAATGATAAAGAGATTTTATTGTGTTTCTGTTAAAGTATACAAGTGCTAGATTCACAAAAATCCATATATAGCTCGTATAATTCTGACCTAATACATGTATATGAATTTTCAGCTCAATCCGATAAGGCATTTAGACGCTATCGTATTTTAAATAAATTAAGCTCGTAAGCCATAATGATAAAGATTTTTTCGTTGTATCCCTCTAAAAATTCTACAAGCGATTGATTCTCCAGAGTTAATACAGTTCGAAAGAGGTGATCAATAATATGTATATAAGGTTTCAGTTCATTCATATTAAGCTTTTAGACGTTATTGCACTTTATATAATTTGAGTCCATAGGCCATAATGATAAAGAATTTTTCTTTGCGTTCCTGAAAAAAAAAAAAAATAAATAAATAAATAAATAAACTATAATTGCTCGATTTACCGAATTCTGTACAAATCGTGCGACAGTGACATGTAACATGTATATAAAATTTCAATTCAATGGAATAAGGTATTTAAACGCTATCCCATTTTAAAGAATTTGAGCCCTCAGGCCATAAAGATAAAGAACTTTTCTTCCTGTCCTTGTAAAAAAAAAAAAAAAACTGTAAGTACTAGATTCACCAAAATCAATAGTGTTTGTGTTACGGTAACCCATAACATACATACCAACTTTCAACGTATTTGAACAAAGTGTTTAGACTCTATCGTTTTTATTCATACACATACACACACACGTACGTATATCACCGACAAAATAGCAAAAATGAACTCAAAGGATCTTAAAACGTAAAAATATACCAAAATCTCCAAAGTCGAATTTTTGTCATTACAATACTTTCCTTATATATATATGTAATTGATTAAATAATGAAAATTAATTAATTACATAAAAAAGTAATTAATGAATGAAAATAATTAATCGGGCACCTTTACAGGCATGCCTAAAATAAAAAACAGTAAACACATTAAAGACTACCAAAATGATATAAAATTTGGAAAATATCTACAGCCTTAACTAAAGAAAATCAAAACAAAAAATTTAAATTAAACTTTACTAGACCTGAAAAATTAACAAATTATGAAAATCAGGCTTGTGCGTCGCAACGTGAAGCCGTGGAGGTAAATTAACTCTAACAAATACTAAAATTCCGAAAGCAAATAAATATTAATTCACAGATTCATTTTATTCAGTTTTGTTAATATACGGGCATACTTGCCAACATCCTAATTAATATTCCGTAGTGTTATTACTCCCGCCCTTTTTTTCACACCAGTAAATTTTTAGAGTAATATTCTGCAAAGGCAATTACGATTAAAGAAGAAGAAAAACATTCTAAAAGATACTGGTGTGAAAAAGAAGGCGTAGCTAACAATACTACGGAATATTAATTAGTATGTTAGCAAGTATATACGGGTGATGGACAAAACAACGTAATTACTTCTGGTTTCACACGTTCTTAAACAATTCATGACGCAATGTCACGAAATTTCAGAAATGTAAGCAACATGTTATGCATCACAATTTGCAATAATATTGTTCTTTTTAAGGCAAAAAAGAAAATAAAAAGGACAAGTAACAAATTAAAGGAAAAAATAATAATGTTTAGTATTTAATGAAAATATTTTTTTATAGGATTCAGGATTTTTAAGCCAAATGCAGTGTTATTTTCAGAAAATTTAACATACTGAATATATTAGACATAACATAGAGCAATTATCTGACAGAACTTTAACAGGGTTTAATTAGGTCTATTTTTAGAGTCGAACTATGTATTTGAGGAGGCAAGGGGCGGCAGAGGGGAAGAAATGTAGAAATGTTTTTAAAGCCTTGAAAACTATTATTATTACGCTATTAGGAACGGAAATTACATTGCAGATATTTTCGAAAGTGCAAACTCATACCTAGCTGTACAGTCGGTAACAAAAGTGTCCGAACACTAGCAAAAATTCCTATGTATAAAAAGTACACTTCATACTGATTTGTTAAATAAATCCTTGTCGAATCCTGTTCTTAGACTGTTCAAGAAGAGGATTCGACAAGGATTTATTCAACAAAACCGTATGAAGTGTACCTTTTTTACATAGGAATTTTTGCTAGTGTTCGGACAATTTTGTTATCGACTGTGCTTTAAAAATACATAAAGAAAGTAATATATATTGCCTTAAATTAACTAAAATAAGCAGACATTAGGAAAAACCTGTACAAGATTAAAAAAATAAACAAATGAATAAAATAAAATAAGTAGTAATTATTCCAAAAAAAAAAAAAAAAAAAAAAAAAAAAAAACACTGCCAAATAGTGACTAAAACATAAATGTAGCCAAGGAAGTCATATACTAAAGCTGTAAGGCAAAATGGCCTTGAAGGTGTGAATTTCTTTCTATACTGGATGAAATTACTGAATTTTAGCGTAATACTTCGTTTTAAAAAATCTATATGGTGTTAGATATTATGTGTTTCAATGCATACTTGATAACCTACTCATTATATTCCGTAATGTTGTTAGTCCCGCCCTTTTCTTTTCATACCAGTAAATATTTAGTGTAATATTCCACAAATGCAATTACGATTAAATAAGAAGAAAAGTACTCTCAAGAAATACCGGTGTGAAAAAGAAGACGGGGCTAACAATACTACGGAATATTAATTACTATGTTCGCAAGTATGTTAATATGATATCGAATATGGGCATTTCTGTAATATCGTTCTGCTTTTGCCTTTTATTATGCGCTATTAATATTCCTGTTATGTGAAAGGCAAATTAGCGATATGGTGGGAAAAGCCTCTGGTGTTAATGGGCGGTACGTGTCGGGGGGAGGGGCGAAACATCCCTCGGGGAATGGTGAGCAGAGCGAGTAGGAAAAAGAGACTCTAGTAAAAAAAAAAAAAAAAAAAAAAAAAAAAAAAGATTTAATTATTTTGTCCACCACTTTTAGATAAAAAATCGACTTTTGTAAAAAAATAAATTTGAATAGATTTAAAATATTAACTTTACGAATAAAAGAATTGAATTTAGGAAAAATATTCATTATAAGTTGCTTTCATTCGGGTAATTAACATTTTAAACAATTGATTTATACAGAGGCAAGATAATTCTACACATGTTACTCAATATTCAAATTTGTTTAGAAGTTTAATTGTCGTTCTGCAATTAATTCACTTCTCAAAAATTTTATAGTTCGAAAACAAAGTACTTACACAAATACATCAATATGTACATTGATATTCCATAAATAGTATTTATTTTTATATTTATATTTGCTCAGAAAATCAGAAGTTTGAAACAGAAAACAATTAATTTTAAAATGCATGAAATTATCTTAAGGTGTTACATAACTTTATTGAACAGCTTACACAACTGTTGCATAAAATGGGAAAAAAATAGCGTCTTTCATTAGATTTTTTTTTTTAATGATAGTATGTAATTATCGCATTTATATCTGCACATTTTTGTTCAAATTTTTATTTGTAAACTGACCTTTTGGCGTTTCATTTAAACGAAACTTTATATTATTTATAAAAAGCATTAATCTCGTATTCGTGTTTAAATCTCTTAAATCTTATCAACATGAAATTATGTCGAAATTGTCACTGAAATATACGTACACTGATAACTCTCAATGAAATAAACTCGAATGCATAAAATTATTTTAAGAATAATGTACTGTTTTAATTGAATGCTTGAAGGTCATAGCCTCCTAAACTAGATGATTTCCGCGTGGCTCGAAAACTTGGCGACAATTCAAGCGGTTGACAGCGCCACCTGTAGAGATCGAGCGATTTTTTTATTCAACTGTCACCTATAATTTTAAGAAGTGAATTATGATATATAGTATCAACTGTCACCAATTTTAAGAAGTAATATATGATGTAGATATTCAACGTTTCTTCGATTTTATTCGCCTTTTATGTGTATTAAATCCCACTTTTAAATGTTTTTGGTGGCGGTTGAATAAAAAAGTCGCGCAATCTGTACCAGGAGGCGCTGTCTACCGCTTGAACTGTTATCAAGCTTCCGAGCCACGCGCGAGGCATATATTTGAGAAGGCTATGGGAAGGCGTTGTTTATCTTTGCAATGAAATAAATTAACTCGTGGTCGGTGTTACGTGTGAGTTTAAAAATGTGTAAATATGCGGTGTATAGAAAAAATCTTAATTAATCTTTTAATGGGCTACTTATTTCTAGTAATTGTATATTAAAATACTTTTGGGATTGAGATTCGTTTTAAAAAAAGAAATATACTAAGTTTTTTGATTTAAAAAAAATAATAATTTAAATTTTCAATTTTCATACAGCCGTGTAGTGTATATTTAACCACCCAATTCATTAATTTTAAGTTGAGAAAGATGTGGTAAAGTTAGATAAGACACTAACGTGGTGGGATGCCCTGGATGTAAAATCACTGCCTAGGCCAAGCAATAACAAAAAATAAATAATCATAAAATAAATTTGGAGATTATGAAAAAGAAACACATTGTAAACTATAAGAAACTTTAAGTATAGCATTGCAGAACTCGTAAGGAAGATTAAGAACAGCAAGTATACTTTTGGATTTTTAAGATTTTTTTTTTTTTAATTATTATTTTTGAAAGAATCACATATAGATAGCGACCACTTGCACTTGGCCTGTCTGAGACAGATTTGCCTTAAAAGAAGCTATATTCATACTGGCCAACATCCTAATTAATATTCAAGGAATATCAACAAGCAGTCAAATCTAAAATTGCTATATAAGAATAATAATATTTATTTATTTATTTATTTATTTTTTGACAGAACCTAGGTGCATGCTTTATTTTCTTGACAGTTTCTGATTCTGTCTCTGGGCACA
Organism: Salticus scenicus; assembly: GCA_963930645.1. Classification (NCBI taxonomy): domain Eukaryota; kingdom Metazoa; phylum Arthropoda; class Arachnida; order Araneae; family Salticidae; genus Salticus; species Salticus scenicus. The sequence continues at coordinate 114,352,030 of OZ005660.1, forward strand.
ATCTCATCAGGAAGATACGTTTGCGGCAAAGCAAACTGCAGAGTTAGTAATAGCATACTTGCCAACATTCTAATTAATATTCCGTAGTGTTGTTAGACCCGCCCTTTTTCTCACACCAATAAAATTTTAGAGTAATGTTCTCCAAATGCAATTACGATTGAATAAAAGGAAAAGTACTCTAAAATTATGCAGGTGTGAAAAAGAAGGAGGAGCTAACAATACTACGGAATATTAATGAGTATGTTGGCAAGTATGGTTATAGCAATGCCGACGCTCTCACTATACGGGACGTGATCGAAGACCATAGAATAACACATTCTTTTCGTTCTCAAATTATACAGGCACGGCGATGATCTGTAATTCTCTGAGTTACTATAGGGCCTGTTCTCCTATATATTGTGAATAGTATCTTTACATGTTATATAGTACATTAAAATGATTAGACCCTGATTTGGTTAGAATGTTTGGGTTTATATATAATCTATTCCAGTTTAAATTCCAGTCTAAAATCCATTACGATTTCATAAAGTTTAAATTATCTATCTATTTCTAAAGATGCTTCTTCAATAAAAAATAGAGATGTAAATGTGTACTACTGCACGTTTTGTATTTGAATCCATAGAAATAATTAAACTTATACGGAACTTCGTAGTTAATATTTTAATATTATAACAGGAACAGGTTTTTATTATTATTATTATTATTATTTATTTATTTATTTATTTATTTTTTAGAAAAAATATCCTCCCTGTCATTGTGTATGATTGACAAAATATTTATTGTTGAATGATAAATATCATAATGCAATTATATAAGTCAGTGTAAATACAATTACTCTTTTTTTTTTTGTGTGTGTGTGTGTACAATTTTCAGTCAGATAAAAACGTTTGACATCAGGAATTTGTTTCAAATGTTAGAGAGAAAGAGAAATATTACATTTTATTTCACAAAATTTATGGTATAAAAGAGATTTATCTGACTTGCGCATTCTACGTCAAAAAATTGGATATATGTGTCTTGAAATGCAAGAAAAGGAAAAAAATAATCTAAACCAAACAAATATCTACGTAAATCTATTTTTTCTTACTTTTATTTTTATTTTTATTTATTGAAAATGCTATTTATAAATAAAAATGCTATGATATTATATGCTATATATATATATATATATATATATATATATAATAGCTTATTCTTTTAATGTATATTTCGAGATATCCTTTTAATGTTTCATTTTTCATATTTTTTATAAAGATAAAGCCAAGCTATAAGTGAGTTAAAACGTGAATTATTTTACAAACGATATCATTATAATGAACTGTATATGTAGAAAACAATTCACTACCAATATTATTTTGCGTAAATTTCTTTGTTATAATTCAATTATGTTAACGGAAGAATGCACATTGCAATAATTTCCTCTAGACTTAATAAAATTCTTGGAAACGTGAACATTTGTCTTTACGTTTGGTCGATAACACAATTATGGAAATTCACAAAGCAAAGTTATTGTATGTTTTATGTGAGTATAAAACGAATTATTAGGTTGATTCATAAATAATTTCCGATGCAGTTAAAATAGAATATACACCAATAACACTATACAACGAATATTTAGGTATTACTTCCTGCCGAAGAATAAGCCCCTCCCTCATTTATCTTGTTACGTCTTTGTAAGTGGAGTCTTAAATAACTTCCTTTGTTTTTAACTTCCTTTTGTCCACGCATTTATTTTGCATTCATTTAGTTATAAAATTATATCGATTTGTTATGTATTCACCATTTTTATGTATGACGTTTTCCCATCTTCTTGGCAGTTTATATATTCCTTTCTTGTAAAAGGTGGTTGGTTTTGATTGGAAGAAATTTTCAACAGCCTGTCTTACTTATTCTTCAGATTTGAACGTTTTTCCTTTCAAAAAATTTTGTAAGAAACAGAAAATGTGAAAATCTGTCGGGGCAAGGTTCGGAAAGTAAGGTGGATGCTGTAAAACATACCATCCGAGCTCTAGAATTTTTCCTGAGTCTCTCTTGCTGTATGTGATCTTGCATTATCATGTAAAATAATGACGTTTTTGCTATTGGCGAGTGTGGGACGTTTTTCATGAAGTTTCTCTTTCACTCTTTACAGTTGCTGAAAATGTATGTGTGCAGTAATTGCTAAATTTGACTTTAATAACTCGTGATGGATTAGTCCTCGACAATCCCACCATACACACAATAAAATCATGAATGTCAGCTTTCGAATCTAATAAGGATTTTTGTTCCTTATCAAGCCACTGTCTTTTACAGATTATATTCTCATACGTAATCCATTTTTCATCGCCAGTTATTATCCTATCTAAAAAAATGCTTTGACCATAACATTTATAACAATCAATGCAAGTAACGCCCAAACACACTACATGATGAATGCAGGGGGAGGAGCTTATGTTTGAAGCTTTATATTCATTGAATAATGTTTCTGGTGTAAATTTTAACTAAACTGCATCGGAAATTAATTATGAATCAACCTAATATTAAGCATTACAGTTATAGGCATATGTGGTGGGAGGTTTTAATTTCGGTTTATTATAATTAGAATAATGAAATTACTTTCCTTGCATGAATAAGAATATTTAGACCTATAAAATAATAAATTATAACTATTAAGTAATTATTTTGTTTGTAATTTTCGCGGTTAAATGTTTCACTTTTGCCTAAATGTAATTTAATCAAATCTGTTTGGTGATATACTATTTTTTCTTATCGGTTACAAAAATATAGCATACTTGCCAACATACTAATTAATACTCCGTAGTATTGTTAGCTCCGCCTTCTTTTTCACACCAGTATCTTTTTAGAGTATTTTTCTTCTTACTTAATCGTAATTGATTTTGGAGAATGTTACTTTAAATATTTACTGGTGTGAAAAAAAGGGCGGTTCTAACAACACTACGGAATATGTATTAGGATGTTTGCAAGTATGATATAGAATTGTTTCGCAGCTAATAGATCATATTTGGGCTTGTCTAAAAACTGATTTTCAAAATACGCTATATTTCTGCTGTTTCTTTCCGAAGTATGGAGTCATTTAAAAGCTTTTTGACTTAATTTACATCTAATTGCATAAATACGCAGTTTTTACATGTGCGATTAATAAAGTTTGTGCTAATAATGTTCAAAGAAGAAAGAAAAAGTATGTTGCGAGTTGAATATATTTTTTTAATCGACATGCTATTAGCCACGAGGCAAATGGCGAGTAGGTTATTTTAGGCTTACCTCACATCTACCACCGTTGAGGGAAAAAAATCCTCGCCATAGATTTGTCTCTGTTAGAATTAAAATTAATGCCATGACAATCGGTGTATAGTTCAACACTGAAACAAATAATAAATAAATAACACAAAAATGTGCTGATGAATATTCAAAAGTAAATGGGAAAACGAAATGTTAAATCACAGAACCATGATTGTTAATAATAAAAAAATAATATATAGAGATTTTAAAAATCCATATTAAATAAATAAACTGAAAGAATATTTTGGCATAGATAATTATTAACCCTCTCGCTGCGCATCCCGCGATTTCCACGGGCAACGTAGAAGTAGCAAAATTTGCGCAACCCGCGATTATCGCGGGGATGCGTTTTTGCCGTCTATTTAAGTGTGCAACCCGCTCTTTCCCCGTTCATGGTTTCATTTCGGCTTTTCTGTAATGTTTAATTGTTTATTTAGATGTCGACTAACAGGTGGCGTTAGTTGTCCACGTTTCTGCGAAATATAAAAAGAATTTTTTTTAGCATTTTGCGCGCGCTTTTCAGAGCTCAAAGATGTCTGGCAGGAAGCGTTTCGCAAGTGATATGACCTAAGTTCCTGACGATATTTCCGACACTGACAGTAGTTCTGACTCTGATTCCGAGTATATTAATGATATTTATAGCGGAACTGATGAAAATTTCGAGGATTGCGAGGTCGGACTTTGCCTCGAGCCTTGTTTCGAAATTTATCATACAAAACTTCATTTCTAATAAATGTTTTGTAAGTATTTTGCATATTTTAATTAGTATATACTTTTACCTTTGTATTTTATAAAATAAATCATAATTTAACCAAAATTGATTTTCAAAATTTTGCTTTTATATCATTATTCTTCAATTTCAATATTCTGACAACTTTTTTCTATGATCTAATTCTATATTGAAAAAAAACTCTTTCAGAAATTTTTTTTTTATATTTTAAGTCTAAAATATATGTAGATTTGAAATATGTAATAAAAGAAATACGCAATTTTTGAACCTATTTTGATAAAAAAAATACGCAGCGAGAGGGTTAAATTTAAATTGTAAAAATTAAATTAAAATTAAATTAAATACAGAAAACTGGGCTTGCTGAAATCTAAAGTAAAAAATACATAAAAACATAAAGGTATTTTTAATAACTCTATAAAAGTGCAACTCATCTGTCTGAAAAAAAAATCTATAGATACCTATATCCTATATATATATATAACTATAAATGTATATATAATCATTAAAAAGAATCGATTAATCTTATAAAAAGAAAAAAAAATGAATTAATGAAAATTTGCTGAACAAAAGTTGAACAAATCGACTACTTGTTTCTAAATTGATTACATCATACATTACTTAAAAGATTAATGATTGACATTAGGACGAAAGAAATCTTGAAATGGGAAATAAAATAAAAATGCTTTTTTCTTCTTCTTCTTTTTTTTTTTTCCCCAAACTTATTGAATGATAATGTTTTTATTTATTGTTATTTATTTTCGATATCACCAGTAAAAGATTTTTGTTTGTAAATTAAGTAATTTTTTTTTTTTTCAGAAAATAAATTATATTTATTTATTTACACTCTATATATCTTATTAAAGAATATTTTTATATTTGTATCCGCAATATTTGGTTTGTAATGTTTATAACAAATGAAATTATTAAAAAAAAAAAAAAAAAAAAATGCTAAAAGATAATCTTATATTTAAGTGTATAAATGCATGTGTGAATTATGCATAAAAGAATATTTTGATATTTGCATCTGCAGAATTTGGTTTGTATATTTTATAACAAATAAAATTTGCAAAAAATGTATTAAAAGGCAGCTTTCTATTTATAAACATAGATGCATATGTTTGTAATTTAAAATTAAATACTAAGAAATGAAAGAGTTAAAAGAACGAATCAGACCTAAGAAGAAATCTGTGTTAATTCTTTATAAGTTTTACTTTTTTTTTTCTGGTTCATGTAAGTAGAAAAATAAAAAATATTTTATTATATATTTGGAAAAATATGGAAAAGAAATTTTTTGTCACAAAACACACCGAATTAACTGCGCTTATCTGTACTTTATAGAAATACTTTGACTTATATTAATTTCTGAAAATTTATTTAATGGAAAGTAAATCAAATGTGATAGATACTTACGTACAATTCACAAGTTTTATCTTTATTTATTTATTTTTTTTTTTTTTTTTACAAATTACCCAGTTTGTTTCAAATAACTCACAAGTTCTGTGAGAAAGCAATTTATGCTGCATACTAATTAAATTGACACTTGATTGCAACTAAAAAACAAGATTTGTGTAGAGTTCTTCATGTTGCATAATTTTACAGGCAAAAGATTAATCAGAATTCAAATGAAATTGTGTCCTCTACTTTTCGTTTTTTCCAAAACAATGGTTTACCTAAAAAAGGATTTTGTTGCAATTTGACCTCCACTGGTGTATGATCCGAGTTATGAGTTTTTTCTTTGATATCCGAATTATTTTTTTATGTTTTCCTATATGGTCAATTACAAATATTGTTCTTCTAAACAATATGTAGAAACTACAACCTAACAAGTTTTGGTTTATCAGTACTAGACATCAAGCAGTGCAAACAACAGTTCCTTATTTAAGTGTGTGCATGTGGCGGCATGATGCTTATATCCACAAGTTATGTAAAGTGCTGAGCCATTGTCGCACTAAGCCTAGCATGCTTGAACGATAAATTTGCCGCTAGCTGTATAGGCATCTCTCAATTTTAGTTTTCCTGTCACCTGCTTATGGAAGCCCAGATTTTTTTCTTGGACGAAAGTTTCGCAAAATTTTTCTAATTAGAGATTATGAATTATTGTATTTTCTTTTTCTTTTTTTTCATACTTTTTAGAGAGAAAATTCGTGAAACTGTGTGCTGAATTTACTTACAAAATGTGATTCTTTAAACACAATTCACATTTGGGGAAAGATGTGTGTGTGTGGGGGGGGGGGATTTTTTGTTTATCACATCTTAAAAAGTAAAAACAATATACTTTTATAATGAAGATAGGTGTAAGATGTGTTTACCAAATTTTGGTAAAAAATTGGAAAGTTGTAAATCAAGTCACAATTTACTTTTATTTGTATCTCAAAAACTATTTTAACTATTTTCTAAAATTCACCATATATACCATCTTACAGATGCTTTTTATTGGTTACTTGCATAAAAATTGTTATGTTCTGATTTCGTAGTCCAATTTTAACTCCGCATTCAATTTCTAAGGAAAAAAAAAAGGTTCTACAGGTTTGTTCGCAAAATCACCATTTTATCTACCCTTTAAATATCCTTTCATATGTATTGCCGTAATTTCTGGTAGATAACCCGCAGGTTATATAATCCAGTTTTGCACCAGAAATTTAATTAATAAATAAATTTGTACGAGTTCTTCCTTCGAAAAAGGTATAGATTTCTCTATTAAATAAAATTTCTGGTGGAAAAAATGACACATCTTACCTGCGGGGTATCTACCAGAAATTACAGTAGTTGATTTCCAGTGTACAGATCTGTTTGTAAAGTTTTGATAAAATTGGATGGAGTATGGAGTGCCAACATCGGTATCTAAAAAAGGTTGATTTTCATTAATTTTGCTATAAACATATGTCTAAATATATTTTTGTCTGAATTAATTGGTTAGCAAAAATTTTTTTATATGTTTCTGATATGAAAGTTCTGAGTGAAAATATTAAGCGAAAATGACTATCACATTTGCAGGCCTCGCAGCGCTCCTATATTTCCTGTACTTCCTACATATTTATGAAACCTCCTATTTTTACTATATTTTTTAATTGTCGCTCAATACTTCCTATATTTTAGTTTTGACTACTTCCGAATGTGTGATTGAATGCGCTGTAACTATATATTAATATGAAACGTGTTTTGTCTGTATCCACTAAATTAAGAGAACGGCTAGGTGTAAAAATTTGGTTGAGGTGTCTAAAAAAAGGTCTTGGTCTGTAGATGTATCATCAAAAGAGAGAGAGAAAAAAAAGTCGAACGCCCCCCCCCCCTGGGGGGTAGAGGTTAAGAACATGTTTGCGAGCTTAACTGAGCTCCAAATTACTTCACGGTGAAGAAGTTGTACATGAGGGGACTAGACTCAAATACTAAAAAATCTATTTCTGGGATTTTCGAATTTTCGATTTTAAAGGGGGAAAGTAGATTTGGGGGAGGAAAGGGGGAAGTTAGTTTGAGAGGGAAGTCCGTTCTAAACCCACACATGTCGCACATCATTTTAAAGTCTTGAAATTTCATGAAGATTGGGGATGTTTGTATACAATGTAGTGCACCTGCCCCTGGTGGTGAAAAATGGAACTAGGTGATTTTGTAGTAGACCCTATCATGTTACACCTTATTTTAAAGGTCTTAGTATTTTCTGATCGTTGGTGATGTTCGTACAGAACATACTGTGTGCCCTGGCGGTGGAAAGTGCAACTACAGGATTTAGCAGTTGACACCACCATGTGACACCTTATTTAAAAAGTCTTGGAAATTCAAGGAAATTGGTGATGTTCGTATACAACATACTGCGCCCTCTGGTGGAGAAAAGTGAATTTTGCATAGCATGCCTGCTATACGGCGCCGCAGCCACAGGCAGCAGAAACACGAGTGAAAGGTTCGTTCGGTTCAAGGTTAATTTTTGAGAATTTTTTCATGTTATTAGTGGCCCGCATATACACTGCCACAGGCACCGGGGTCACAAGGCAGAGTTTCGTTCGGTTCAAGGTAATTTTTTTGTTATTACTGATTATTTTTCTCGCTATGCTTTTATTTAAAATTAGAAATTCAAACAAAATCGAGTTAAAGATATGAAATCATACAAATTTAAGGTTCATTTCTATTTATAAGGATTTTTCCGAAGTTCTTTTTTTAAGTGAAATATCATAAATTATATTAGATGTTTCAACTTAAAATATATTTAAATAATGATGCGACGATTTTTGAAACATTAGAGTCAATAAAATGACAGTCGAATTCGACGGGTTCCAGCTAGTTAACATTTTAAACAATTAATTGACAACATATTCTTTTCACAGAGACAAGATAATTCTACCCATTTTACTCAAAACTGAAATTTGTTAAGTTTAATTGTTGTACTGCAATTAATTCCCTACACAAATAATTTAAACTTAAATAAAGACAGAAAATATTACAGTCTAATTTTATAGTTCGAAAACAAAGTACTTATGCAAATATAATAATTCGTAAATTGATATTCCATAAATAGTATTTATTTTTATGTTTAAATTTGCTCAGAAAATGGGATATTTGAAACAGAAAACAATTACTTTTAAAATGCCTAAAATTACCTTAAGAGGTTAGATAGCTTAATTGAACAGCCTAAAGATTTGTTATTTAAAACAGGGAAAAAAATAGCATCTTTCATTAGACATTTTTGTTTTTAATGATAGTATGTAATTATCGCATCGAAAACTGCACATTTTTGTTTAAACTTTTATTTATAAACTCGCCATTTGGTGTTTCATTAAAACGAAACTTTATGTTATTTATATAAAGCATTTCCTGTATTCGTGTTTAAATCTCTTAAATCTTATTATCATGAACAGATGTGGAAATTGTCACTAAAAAATACGCACACTTATAACCAGAGTTCCCACTTTTTATAATTTAATCACGAGTATTTTTAGCCCAGCCTTCTTTTCGCACCAGAAATTTTATAGATTATTTCTCTTTAATATGTGACAAGGATTAAAAGCAAATATTTTTTTTCAAAATTTCCGGTATGAAAATGAGGCGGGGCTAAAAATGCTCGTGAATAAATTATAAGAGTAGGGAACTCTGCTTATAACGCTCCATGAAATAAACTCGAATGCATAAAATTCTTTTAAAATTAATGAACTGTTTTAATTGAACGCTTGAAGGACATAGCCTCCTAAACTAGATGCCTTCCGTGTGGCTCGGAAACTTGTCTACAGCTCAAACGGTAGACAACATCACCTGGTACAGATTGCACGAATTTTTTATTAAACTGTCACCAATAATTTTAATTACCGCTTTAACTTTTGCCAAGTTTCCGAGCCTCGCGGAAGGCATCTAGTTTATCTTTGTAATGAAACAAATTCACTCGTGATATGAGTTCAGTGTGAGTTAAAGAATGTGTAAATAGGCGGTCTACAGAAAAAATCTTAATTAATATTTTTATGGGCTACTTATTTCTAGTAATTGTATATTAAAATACTTTTGGGATTGATATTGGTAAAAAAAAAAAAAAAAAAAAAAGAAAAAAGAAATATCTTAAGTTTTTTAGAAAAAAAAATTAAATTTTAAATTTTCATACAGCCGTAGGAAATATATTTTCACCAATTCATTAATTTTAAGATGAGAAAGATGTGGTAAAGTTAGATAAGACACTAACGTGGTGAGATGCCCTGGATTTAAAATCACTGCCTAGGCCAAGCAATAACAAAAATAAATAATCATAAAATAAATTTGGAGATTGTGAAAAGGAAACACAATGTAAAATATAAGAAACTTTAAGTATAACATTGCAGAACTCGTAAGGAAGGTTAAAAAAAGCAAGTATACTTTTGGATTTTTAAGATCCTTATATATTATTATTATTATTTTAATTATTATTTTTGAAAGAATCACATACAGATAGCATTCACTGACACTTGGCTAGTCTGAGGCAGATTTGCTTTGAAAGAAGCTCTATTCCAGCTGGGGTGAAAAACTGGTTAATCTGTGAAAAATGTAACATAAATGTATAAAAAACATTCTATTAAATTTTTCCGGTAGCTAAAAGGCATTAAGTTTGGAAATGTCTGTATGCTAGAAAATTCTGTGCGTTTGAATAGAAAAAAAATGTCACACCGAAAAACTTTATTCATTAAGGGTCGTTAAAAAATTAAAAATGTGTCGGTTTAGTGTAACGAGTAACATAAACATTGTTAAATCAAATAGACAGCATTTTCCAAAATAGTCAATTCTTAAAATAATAATAATGTTAATAATAACAATATATACATAAAACACGACTTTCTAAATTCAAATATAAAAATCGTATATTTGAGACATTTATTATAAACATATTTCAAATTATTACAAATCAATTTAAAATCCACAAACAGAAAACAGATACTTTGGATTTTTAGTACAAAACGATGAATTTGAAAGTGAAGAACTATTTTTTATATATTGTTTGATATTTTAGACGAGTATTCTGAGGGTACGGCGTATGCAATGCTTCCAAAATGTTTCGGGTATTCTTTGAATACCGGAATTTTTATATTGTAAGTTTCTTAAATATATATCAACGAATATTAACAAGCAGTCAAGTCTAAAATTGCTATATAATAATAGTGGTATTCATTTTTTTTTTTTTTTTTTTTTTGTCAGAACCTAGGTGCATGCTTTATTTCCTTGAGAGTTTCTAATTGGGTGTCTGTGCACAATCGCAATCCCATCAGTAAGATACGTTTGCGGCAACGCAAACTGCAGAGTTAGAAATAGCAATGCTGACGCTCTCACAATACGGGACGTGATCGAAGACCATAGAATAACACATTAATTTCGTTCTCAATTTATTCAGGCACGGCGATTCTCTGTAATTCTCTGAGTTACTATAGAGCCTGTTCTCCTATATATTGTGAATACTATCTTTACATGTTATGTAGTACATTAAAATGACTAGACCTTGAGTTGGTAAAAGATTTGGGTTTATATATAATCTATTCCAATTTCATTACGATTTCCTAAAGTTAATAAACTAGCTATTTTCAAAGATGCTTCTTTAATAAAAAATAGAAATGTAAATGTGTCATAATGCACGTTTTATGTTTGAATCCATAGAAATAATTAAACTTATACGGAACTTCACTGTTAATATTTTAATATTATAACAGGAACACAGTTTTTTAAAGAAAGAATATCATCCCTGTCCTTGTGTATGATTGACAAAATATTTAATGTTGAATGATAAATATCATAATGCAATTAAATGAGTTAGTGTAAATACATTTACTCTTTTTTTTTGTGTGTGTGTATGTGTGTGTGTACAGTGTGCAGTCAGATAAAAACGTTTGACACCAGCAATTTGTTTCAAATATTAGGGAGAAAGAAAAATATTACATTTTATTTCACAAAATTTCTGGCATAAAAAATATGTATCTAACTTGCGCATTCTACGTCAAAAAATTGGATATATGTGTCTTGAAATGCAATGAAAAAAAAACTAATCCAAACATATATCTAAGTTCATCCATTTTTCTTTCTTTTCTTTTTAATTTTATTGAAAATGCTATTTATTGAAATATATAAAATTTACTTATTCTTTTAATGTATATTTCGCGATATTTTTTTAATGTTTTATTTTTCATATTTTTCTGTAAGGATAAAGCCAAGCTATAACTCTTCCAAACTATGGGCATGGAAATTATTATTAAATAAAGGCATAAAATAAATAATATTTATTGCAACGTGCTATCGCTAAGTTAGTTAAAACGTTAATTATTTTACAAACGATATCATTACAATGAACTGTTTAAGTAGAAAACAATTCACTACCAATATTATTTTGCGCAAATTTCTTTGTTATAATTCAATTATGTTAATGGATGAATGCACATTGCAATAATTTCTTCTTAGACTTAATAAAATTCTTGGAAAGTAGAACATTTGTCTTTACGTTTGGTCGATAACACAATTATGGAAATTCACAAAGAAAAGTTATTGTATGTTTTATGTGAATATAAAACGAATTCTTAAGCATTCCAGTTATAGGTATACGTGGTGGGAGGATTTAATTACAATTTATTATAATTAGAATAAGGAAATTACTTTCCTTGGAGGAATAAAAATATTTAAACCTATAAGATAATAAATTATAACTATTAAGTAATTATTTTGTTTGTAATTTTCGCGATTAAATGTTTCACTTTTGCCTAAATGTAATTTAATCCAAGCTGTTTGGTGATATACTATTTTTTCTTGTCGATTACAAAAATTAAGCTTACTTGCCTACATACTAATTAATATTCCGTAGTATTGTTAGCCCCGCCTTCTTTTTCACACCAGTATCTTTTTAGAGTATTTTTCTTCTTATTTAATCGTAATTGATTTTGGAAAATATTACTTTAAATATTTAGTCAGAGACTACAACATACTAAATAATATTCCGTAGTATTTTTAGCCCCGCCTTTTTTTACACACCAGTATCATTTTAGAGTATTTTTCTTCTTATTTAATAGTAACTGAATTTGGAGATTATTACTCTACAAATTTACTAGTGTGTAAAAAGGGGCGTGACTAACAACACTACGGAATATTAATTAGGATGTTGGCAAGTAAGATATCGAATTGTTTAGCAGCTAAAAGATTATATTTGAGCTTGTCTAAAAACTGATTTTCAAAATACGCTATATTTCTGCTGATTATTTCAGAAATATGGAATAATTTAAAAGCTTTTTGACTTAATTTACATCTACTTGCATAAATACGCAGTTTTTACACGTGCTATTAATAAAGTTTGTGCTATTAATGTTCAAAGAAGAAAAAAAAAGTAAGTTGCGAGTTCATAGCTTCCAAGTTTTTAAATTTTATTCCGGAATGATGCTAGTCCCGCCCCTTTTCTACACTGTAATCATTTTAGAAAAAATTTCTTAACTAATTTACAGATTAAATTTTCATATATAATCGTAACTATATAGTGAAGAAATTTTTTCTACAATAATTATGGTATGAAAGAAGGGCGGGGCTAACAGCGTTCCGGAATAAATTATAAAACTTGGCAGCTATGCGAGTTGAATATATATCTTTATATATATATTTCTTTTGTGCGTGTGTATGTCACTGAACTCCTCCTAAACGGCTGGACTGAGTTTGATGAAATTTTTTGTGTGTCTTCAGGTTGATTCGAGAATGGTTTAGATTTTCAAATGAAAGTTGTAACTTAATTAGTTCTTTCTTAATTAATTTTTAACCAACTCTTTCAACAACTTTTCCACCTAGATGGCGTGAGTTGTCGTAAACACGATGTCAGAATTTATTTAATGTTGAAATGAAAAATCAATTTTTAACCGTATCTTACGAAGTGTTTAAAATATTTTTTCAAAATTAATATTTTTAGAATCGTAACCGTATCTTACGAAGTGTTTAAAATATTTTTTTCAAAGTTAATATTTTAGAATCGTAAACACGATGTCAGAATTTATTTAATGTTGAAATGAAAAATGAATTTTTAACCGTAAGTGTTTAAAATATTTTTTCAACGTTAATATTGTTAAAATGTTAAAATTAGTTAAAATGGTAAATTCTTTTAAAAAATTCGTCAATATCCGACGGAGTTATTTTATGTTAAAATGAAAAATGAATTTTTAGTCCATTATTATTTGTGCAGATGGAAAATGTACTAAAAGTTTTCCGAAAAATTTCACGATCACAAATGTTGACGGATATCCAATATATCGTCGAAGAAATCCCGATAATGGCGGACAATCTTATCATCTATGGCGGTCATATATGTCAACAACATAGATATTGACAGTGATAACCGTTGGGTGGTCCCATATTCGCCTCTGCTGAGCAAAACATTCAATGCTCATATTAATGTTGAGTTCTGCAGTTTAGTGAAGAGCATCAAATACATTTGCAAGTATGTGAATAAAGGCAGTGATATGGCTGTATTTCGAGTTGAAAATACCAATGTGAATGCTCCTCCGGTGAATAACAACGATGAAATAACACTTTACCAAATTGGCCGGTACGTCAGCTCCAATGAAGCTGTTTGGCGTACGAGTATCTTTGGTTTCCAAAATCATGAACGGGATCCAGCAGTTCATTTAGCCGTCCATCTTGAAAATGGCCAGCGCGTATATTTCACGAGCGAGACAGCGATTGATCGTGCTATAAATCCACCAAAAACTACACTCACCGAATGTTTTGAATTGTGTAATCGTGCGGATGCTTTTGGTGCTTTTGCACGGGCATTACTCTATTCAGAAGTACCGCGCTATTTCACATGGGCTCCAACAAAAAAATGGATGCCCCTCAAGCAAGGCACGCCGATTGATGCATGTCCCGGTTTATTCAAATCAAACACCTTGGGACGAGTATTTACAGTCAATCCAAGGCAGACTGAGTGCTTTTATCTTCGACTGTTATTGGTTAATGTCATCGGCTCTTTGTCATTTCAAGAATTACGTAAAGTGAATGGACAACAGTATCCAACGTATAAAGATGCATGCCTTGCACTCGGCTTGCTGGAAGACGACAACCAGTGGGAGTGTATGCTTGCTGAAGTAGGACTGAACTGTACAGCAAAACAAATTCGTCTACTATTCGCTATAGTGTTGACTACATGTTTTCCGGCCCGAGCAGAGACATTATGGGATAATCACAAAGATTCAATGACTGATGATATATTGCATCAACATCGTTCACGGTGCAACGATCTAACGATAGTATTTAGTGACGCTATGAACAATGAAGCATTGATTGCTATTGAAGATCTTTGCATTATCATTGCCAACTTACCACTCAGTCATTTCGGTATGCATTCAACAAATCGAAATGCATCTGATTTAATAAGCACTGAATTGAATCGTGAACTACAATACAATACTGTAGAAATGGCAGCGATTGTTGCTCGCAATGTCCCACTAATGAATGAAGGACAAAGAACCATTTACGAGCGCATCATGCTCGCAGTTTTGGCAGGACAAGGTGGATTCTTTTTTTTTTTTTTTTTTTTTTTTTTTTTTTGGGGGGGGGGGGGTGCACCAGGTGGAACTAGCAAAACATTCCTTATTTCGCTAATTCTCGCCGAAATACGATCAAATAATGGCATCGCATTGGCTGTTGCATCATCTGGCATTGCGGCAACTTTATAGGATGGAGGCAGAACAGCTCATTTATTATTTAAACTGCTACTAAATATTCAAAATAACCCAGACGCAGTGTGCAACATAAAAAAACAATCGTCCATGATCACAGTGCTGAAATAGTGTAAAATTCTTATCTGGGATGAATGCACTATGGCACACAAACATTCGATTGAGGCGTCGAACAGGACATTGAAAGATATAAAAAACAACGACAAACTATTTGGCGGCACTCTGTTACTCTTCTCAGGTGATTTCAGACAAGCACTTCCCGTTATTCCGCGTTCAACATACGCTGATGAGATCAACGCGTGTTAAAATCATCGTCATTGTGGCGTAATGTTGAAAAAGTACAACTGAAAGTAAATTTGTGCGTTCAAAAGCTTCAAGATCCATCCGCTGAAACATTCTCAAAACAATTGTTAGATATCGGCGATGGAAAAGTTACTACAGATGAAACTGGATGCATAAAATTACCGACCGATTTCTGCACAATCATTGATTCTCAAGATGCTCTTATTGACCAGATATTTCTCGATATACACAGACGATACACAATTCATGAGTGGCTGGCAGAAAGAGCAATTTTAGCAGCAAAAAATGTGGACGTCAACGAATTGAATCTCAAGATACAACATTTGTTACCAGGAGACTTGGTGTCATACAAATCTAATGATACAGTTTGCGATGCCACCGAAGCTGTAAATTATCCAACAAAGTTTTTAAACTCATTGGATTTACCAGGCATGCCAACGCATATTTTACAACTGAAGGTTGGATCTCCGGTTAATTAGCTTCGTAATTTGAACCCACCACGGTTGTGCAACTGCACGCGATTAGTCATAAAAAAATTAATGAAAAATGTTATCAAAGCCATCATTTTAAATGACAAATTCCGAGGTGAAAATATATTACTACTGCGAATCCCTATTATACCCACAGATGTGCCAATTCAATTTAAACGCCCTCAATTTCCAATTAGATTGGCATTTGCAATGACTATCAATAAGTCTGAGGGCCAAACGATGTCTGTCTGTGGCTTAGATTTGAGCACATCATGGTTAAAGAATCAATTTTAATAAATAAAAAAAAATGATTGGTATTTTGTTATTTTTATATTCTTTCACCGTTTACAGCGCTCCATACATCTTCCACTTATATACCACATTCTTACACACTTATAATAAGTTAGTTATTTTTTTCTAGCAAAATATTCTCTAGAAATAATTTATATGACAAAACAACGTTTGTCAGGGGTCAGCTAGTATATATATATATATATATATATATATATATATATTTTTTTTTTTTTTTTTTTTTTTAAACCGACATGCTAATAACCCCGAGGCAAGTGGCGAGTAGGTTATTTCAGGTTTACCTCAAATCTACCATCATTCAGGGAAGAAATTCCTCGCCATAGATTCCTCTCTGTTAGAATTAAAATCATTACCATGACAATCAGTGTGTAGTTCAACGCTGAAAAAAATTCTAAATAATTAACACAAACATGTGCTGATGAATATTCAAAAGTAAATAGGTAAACAAAATGCTAAGTCACAGAAATGCTGAATCACATGATTATTAATAATAAATAATTAATACATACTTAATTATAGAGAGTTTTTTTTTTTTTTTTAAATCCAGATTAAATAAATAAATAAATAAACTGAAAAAAATATTTTGGCATAGATAATTATTAAATTTAAACTGTAAAAATAAAAATAAATAAATAAAAATAAGAACAAAATAAAATAGAGAAAACTGGGCTTGCTGGAATCTAAAGTAAAAAATAAAATGCTGACTAAAGAAAACATAAAAATAAATAGGTATTTTTAATAACTCAATAAAAGTGTGACTCATCTATCTGAGAAAAAAAAAGAAAATCTATCGATACCTATATATATATATAATTGTAAATAAATATATATAATTATTAAAGAGAATCGATTAATTTATAAAAAGAAAAAAAATCAATTAATGAAAATTTGCTGAACAAAAGTTGAACAAATCGATTACTTGTTTCCAGATTGATTACATCATACATTACTTAAAAGATTAATGATGAACATTAGGACGAAATAATTCTTGAAAAGAGAGATAAAATAAAAAATGCTTTTTTTTTTTTTTTTTTCAAACTTATTGAATAAAAACCTTTTTCTTCATTTTTTTTTCTTTCGATTGATATCACTAGTAAAAGATATTTGTTTGTAGATTAAGTAAAAATATCTTTTTTCTTTCTTTCTTTCTTTCTTTCTTTTTTTTTTTTTTAGAAAATAAATTTTATTTATTTACACTCTATCTATCTTATTAAAGAATATTTTGATATTTGTATCTTTAGTATTTGGTTACTAACTTTTATAACAAATAAGCCATATCATTTTCCCCAATCATATGTTTAGAGAAGCACTGACCCTATAGAAGAAAAGCGAAAAGTAAATGGATGATAAATATTAGGGATCAAACTAAGATAAAAAATATGAAAAATGTGGTTATATGCTTCAATAATTTTGCTGCTGACTTTACATAAAATGATCGATAAAACCTGTTCAAATGACTCCCTATTAAAAACTGTATAAAATATAGTAACTGATATCTCTCAGTCTTTAACAAAAATCTGAATAATAAGTTATATACAATTAGAACTAGAAATCTTGATTGTAAATTCTGAAAAACAAAATTTAACTCTCTGCATTTCCCCATTATAATGAAGTAATTTGTAATAAGAGAATAATAAAATGCATCCAAATTGTGAAATTCAATAAAGATATACCAATAAAACCCAATAAAATCAATCTTAAACAAATTCAAATTCGATAAAAACCTTACATAGCTGCCAGCATTGCCAATTTTTAAATCACATTTACTCACGAGTATTTTTTTTAAATAATCTGTCACATATATTTTTGACGAACAAATAAAATTAAATAAACTGAACATATTTATAAAAACTTTCCGGTCTGAAGTCTTCATTGAAAATAACAGAGACATGGCACCTGAACCCTTAGAAGTGTCAAACATTTACCAAGTAACTTATAAAAATGAGAAAAATTGAAACCGGTACCTATACACACTACTGGCCATTAAAATTAGTACACCAAAAATGATTGCAAATAGCAGATTGATATTCATTGGACAAATACATTAAAGTACAGTCGGTAACAAAAGTATCCGAACACAAGCAAAAATTCCTACATAAAAAAAGGTTGGGTTAAAACAGTTTTGTTAAATAAATCCTTGTCGAATCATGCTCTTAGTAAGAACATGATTCGACAAGGACTTATTTAACAAAACACTATTAACTCTGATTATTTTACATAGGAATTTTTGCTAGTGTTCGGATACTTTTGTTAACGACTGTAGATAGAAAATATGCTTATTTTTTAAAGAAAATTGGAGGCGTATAGCCTCATAAACCAGTTTATGAAGTAGTGATTTCTGACAGCAATAACACACTTAGAAAAAAAAATGATACCGTCTTCCTCTAAAATCAATAAGTAGTCATTTTCTGAATCGCTAATTTAGAAATATAAATTTTTGGGTCATGCGTAGAATGTGAGCAATCGGAATTGAAAAACAAAATGATATACAATTTTTAGTCTATACTTTTCTAGATGGTTAAACAATATTATGAATGGTATTGCGAGAAATTCTCTCTTGATTTCGTACAATTGGGTCATAAACCAAAATTAGAGTTACAAAAACTTGCCTGTTGTGTTCACATTAAATTGAACAGTTTTTTTTTAATAGGTGTGACCACAATAATATAAGAAAAGACTCTAGAAATCTAAGAAATTTTTTTAGATTTTGCCAGCAAATGAAACTAGAATTCAAACCAGGGTTCGACTCCCGGTCCAGGCATTATTTTCACTCAGTCAGAAAAACAAAATTTTCAATAAATATGATTTTCTTCCAATCAGTTGATTGTGTGTTTTTAATTAGAATTCAAAAGATGACATGGACTATTTTTACTAGAGCCACAAACTAGTTTCTGGATGTCCGTCACATAATTTTTTTCAGTGCAATTTTTATCCAACTAGGCATGGAATGGAACATTAAATTGAATGTCCTGTACGGGCACGGCACTTTATGAAGTTTTAACACGATGCAACAGTTCATCGGTCGTTGTTACTTGAGAATGGTGGTGTACCAGTTGCTTGGCAACGATTGACCAGGTGTTTTTAATTGGTGCGAGATAATAGGAACGCGCTGGCTAGAGCAAGTGTTGAACACATTCAGTATTAGTAAAGGCCCAAACAATATGTAGTCATGCATAGTCCTGCTTAAATATCACGAAAACATGGAATATAAAGCAGAGAAATGGGCCTTAACTCACCAGAGGTCTCTATTCAGAGAGCTGGAATTATAGTTCCAAATTAGCACTTTTTGGCTACCAGAAAAAAATAATAGAAATTTTATTTAACCCGTTAGTAGTCGCTAGTTAGTCGATTTGCCGCCCATCCTTTCTGTGTTGCCAGATTTTTTACTGCCAAAAATTTTTAGAAGTGGTATTTGATATACAAAAAGGCGAATACAACCGAAGAAACGTCGATTATATATATCATATATCACTTCTTAAAATATATTGGTGACAGTTGAATAAATAAGTCACAATCTCTACCAGGAGGCACTGTCTACAGCGGCTACTAACGGGTTAATCAGTGAACTGCAACAGTTTTCACTAATTACATGAAATAAAAATATGTATTAAAATTTTCTGCCAGTCGAAAGGTTCTAAATTGGCAACTATGACTGGAATTACAAACAAGAAGCGATCGAGACGTGTATCCAAAGGCATCCCATACCGTCTATCAAGGTGATAGGCTAGTATGACAATGTCGATTACCAGCTTGGAATATGCATTCTCCACGGTGTCATCAAATATGTATGCAGTCATCTTGAAATTATAAACTGGATTATGAATCGCCTAGAAAACGATAACGTCATGCAATTTCTGCGTACAGGTTTGTTGTTGATTGCACACTAAAAGTGTTCTTGTGTGTTTTTCTAATTTTTTTAGTTATTTTTATTTATTTTATAAAATAAGAATTGCCAAGTCTTTTTATTTTGCTGTGAATATGAAAAATAAAATAAGATAAATTGGATATTAAACATTAGGCTTAAGAGAAGTCTAATTTAAATATTCGCATTTCGGTTTGCAACGGGAAATAAAAGAGGAAAAATATAAAAAAGATGATTTTCTATTAGTTAAAATATGACAAAGTCCCCCCCCCTCCCCTTTCCAAAAAGAGTGTACTAGTAAATTTTGTAGGGCAGTAATTTAAATGTTCTTATATATATATATATAGAATTACTTATGCAGACTAATCCATTTCTTAATTTATTCCTTAAAATTTTTAGTCCCCTCCTTTTTCCCCATAAATTTTTTGGAGAGTATTTTTCTCATTATTTAATCGTATTTATATATTAGAGAAAATTAGTCTCTAAAAACGTGGTGAGAAAAATGAAGGGTATTACATATTTTACAGAATAAATAAAAAAATTGGTAAGTCTGTTTATGCAATATCATGTACAAAATTGAATTAGGAAATATATGTAATCAAATTTGATATTTTTACCTCTTACTATTCATAATAAATTTTACCAAAAGTTATTTAATTATTTTTCTTGACATTTTGCTGTTAAAAAACTTTATAAGAAAATAAATGTAATAATATAGCTGCAAAATCTTTCAATTACAAATTCTTATGTGCATTAGCCATAGATATAGTAATTTCTATAGATCTATCATTCCCGTGTTAACCAGAAATCTTTTTGATGCCGAAACTTTTTTTTGGCATCAGCCATTAGAGAATGGGGAGTATAAAACTCAGAAATAGAAGTAGAATAGATTGTTGATGAATTTTCAAAATGGCGAAATATTGCGTAACTTTCAACTTTTCTAATAAATATATGAAAAGAAATGGGATATGTTATCATAACAATAAATTAAATTTGACTAAATTATGAAAAAATACAATTTTTATAATCCGTTGCTTTGTTATTATTATGGTTTAAATACAGTTTTGATTTTTAATGGAATACTTTTTTTAAAGTTTGATATTTTTTAAGATTTTTGTATGCAATATAGAATTATCAAAATTCTTTTAAATATAGTTAGCAGCTACAAGGGTAAAGAACGCTAGTTTTAGTTTATAAAATGTTTAACTTTAAATATTGACTAAATTAATAGATATAGTAAAAAAAAAAAAAAAAAAAAGAAAAGAAAAGAAAGAAAGAAAGAAAGAAAAAATAATAGAAAATTGAATTTGAAACTGTATCTCTGGAGTTTTTCATTCACCTTTTGTGCATGAATTATTCATAAATTTTATTTGTTATATAATCCGAGTGTATTCTTGTGTATATTTACTCGGGGAAAAACAGCCATAATAGAATCGTTCCCCGAGTAAAAAGGAATCCCTTTTTCCCTCTCGATAATCAATTTATGTCTTATTACTATATCTATGGCATTAGCTTGTTCTATATTCAAAATGTAATACATTTAAATGATTTTATAGTTGTACATATTCTAAATTTACTAAGAAATCGTAACGAAAACCGAAAAAAATATAAAATTCTAAGAAATTCTCATTAGGTTTTATTACACGATAGGGATTTAAATAAATGGGGATCAGGTGGCAAAACTACAAAACAATAAAATATACAAGAAAGATGCTAAAGAGTTATGTAAAAAATAAGTATTTGCTTTTCTAATCCAATAAAATAAGTTAAAAGAAGTCAAACGAATGTATATATATATACACATATGTTATCACGGGATGAAAATTTGTCTGAATGCCGCAATTTTAGAATTTATTTGTATTAGAATTTGCTCATTAGAATTTGCATTAGAATTTATTTGCATTAAAATGTAAAAAATTTTTATTGGATAAATACGAAAGTAATTCAAACTAAATAAAACACTTCAATGGCACAGTAGGTGAATTCAATCTTTCTGAATTTCATAATTTTTTTTTTTTTTTTTTTTTTTTTTTCCCTTGGGAAAATTTAAAAATATATACCCGAGAAGTAAGAAATGAAAAAAATATTGAATGATAATAATAAATGTAATTATAATAAACACTCTACGCTCTATATTAAAAACTAGCAGGCTTTGCCCGCTTCGCTGGACGTTAAACTTAAATGATTTGTCAAAATGCCATATCTTTATTAATAACCTAAGTTCTCGCTGTGAGTGGTAGAGGTTTTCTCGCTCGCAAAGTGAGGAGTCTGGGTCTCCACTGTCTTCGGCACAACTTACTCACTTCTTACTTCCCCACCCTCAGCGGGTGAGTTCGAAGTTTTGCAAAATCCCACTAATGTACATAATGCGTACACTTAATCAATATCCACACACCAAAATTCGCCATTCTAAAATAATTCAAAGCGAATTCAAACGGAAAAACATGTTTTTACACATGTTTATTGCCATCCGACTCCGAGAAGGGGGGGAGGGATTTCGAATTTCGTGAAATGCAGTTACAATAAGTGCCGGATGCATACAAACAATTTACGCACCAAATTTCGTGACCACAGAAGTCTTTAATAGACAGTATTATAAATAAAAAAAATAAATAAAAAATTAAAATTATACAGACACGACATTATTTCATTATTTAAAACATGAAAATCTGACATTGACAGATTTTAATTTAGTGCCAGAGGCCTACTGCTAAACTTGTTAATATCGACAAATTCTTCTTTAGTTAATTCGTGACGATCTAAATTCCATGATAAAGTTTTCATTAAATCAAACCAATGTGTTTCAGCTGCAGATATTGTAACAAATAACGTTGGAAGTCCAAACTGTCTTATAGCCGCAAAACAACGTTTTTTCTCTTTTTCCCAATGAGGGGGGGGGTGTGCCTTGGTGGGACTCATGTCAAAGGTGTGCCTTGGGGGGGAACTCATGTCAAAGTTGTACCTTGTGGGGGACTCATGTCAAAGTTGGGCCTTGGGGGGACTCATGTCAAAGTTGGGCCTGGGGGGGGGACTCATGTCAAAGTTGGGCCTTGGGGGGACTCATGTCAAAGGTGTGCCTTGGGGGGGGACTCATGTCAAAGTTGGGCCTGGGGGGGACTCATGTCAAAGTTGGGCCTTGGGGGGACTCGTGTCAAAGTTGTACCTTGGGGGGGACTCATGTCAAAGTTGGGTCTGGGGGGGGACTCATGTCAAAGTTGGGCCTTGGGGGGACTCATGTCAAAGTTGTACCTTGGGGGGTACTCATGTCAAAGTTGGGCCTGGGGGGACTCATGTCAAAGTTGTGCCTTGGAGGGGACTTCATTCAATAAATCCCCATTCAATAAACCGACTGAAATAGGCCCTTAGCACTGTTAAAAGTGTATTATAAATATTCGACAACGCTGTACCGACTGAAATAGGGGTACCTTGGGGGGGGGGGGACTCATGTCAAAGTTGTGCCTTGGCGGGACTTCATTCAATAAATCCCCATTCAATAAACCGACTGAAATAGGCCCTTAGCACTATTAAGAGTGTATTATAAAAATTCGACAACGCTGTACCGACTGAAATAGGGGTACCTTGGGGGGGGAACTCATGTCAAAGTTGTGCCTTGGCGGGACTTCATTCAATAAATCCCCATTCAATAAACCGACTGAAATAGGCCCTTAGCACTATTAAGAGTGTATTATAAACATTCGACAACGCTGTACCGACTGAAATAGGGGTACCTTGGTGGGGGGGACTCATGTCAAAGTTGTGCCTTAGCGGGACTTCATTCAATAAATCCCCATTCAATAAACCGACTGAAATAGGCCCTTAGCACTATTAAGAGTGTATTATAAAAATTCGACAACGCTGTACCGATTGAAATAGGGGTACCTTGGGGGGGGAGTCATGTCAAAGTTGGGCCTGGAGGGGGACTCATGTCAAAGTTGTGCCTTGGGGGGCCTTCATTCAATAAATCCCCATTCAATAAACCGACTGAAATAGGCCTCTAGCACTAATTAGGAGTGATCTATAAAAATTCGACAACTGTACCGACTGAAATAGGCCTCTAGCACTAATAAATACAAAAAGCACAGCTTAAGTATCGGAACCCTTTGGTGACTTTAAATATTTTAAGCCATTTCTGCGATGAACTGAATTGGCTATCTCAATTGTGCAATTAAACATCTTGGCGAGAAACGTCCGAGCTACTTCGGTGCCCAATTTCAAATTTTGCCAAAGGGATCCAATACTAAAGCTGTTCCATATCGAATCTGGGTTGAAAAGGAAAAAGGGTAAAATAAATTAGAAATATCAGACCTATATTTATAAATTTGATACCGAATGAAAGGGGCGATTTTGCTGAATCCAGGGGTTCAAACAGTTTTTCGGTGCGACAATTAGATTTTTAAAAAATAACTAAAGTATGAAATTTAAGTGGCAACGGAAAAACGGATAAAGGGAAAAATAAATTAGAAATATCGGACCTATCATTACAAATTCAGTACCAAATGAAAGAGGTGATTTTTCTGAATCCTGGGGTGCAAACAGTTTTTCGATACGACAATTAGATTTTTTAAAATTAACTAAAGTATGAAACTCAGATGGCAACACTTCATTTCAATCTTTTCATAATTTGTAGTGAAAATCACGCGAATACAAAAGTCTTTAACTTAAAAATTTATTTTTATATTTCATTTTTTCATTCAAAGCATTTTAGTGAAAAGATATTTATAGCGCATGCGCAGGCGTTTTTTACCCACAATTTAAACACTAATTATAATTTTGAAATTTCTATATATATAATTTCAAGTTGGGTGAAGACCTAAGTTTCTGCCAAGCGCCGTTGAATTCCGTCCAGCCATTCTCGAGTGATGCCCGGACAAACGTGTTTTAGTCTTTTACCCCCTAGGGGGGAACGGGGGGGAATTTCCGAAAAGTTGATAGATATAATTTTAAGTTGGGTGAAGACCTAAATTCCTGCCAAGCGTCGTTGAATTCCGTCCAGCCGTTCTACAGTGATGCCCGGACAAACTTGTTTTAGTCTTTTACCGCCTAGGGGGGGAACGGGGGGAATTTCCGAAAAGTTGATAGATATAATTTTAAGTTGGGTGAAGACCTAAATTCCTGCCAAGCGTCGTTGAATTCCGTCCAGCCGTTCTCAAGTGATGCCCGGACAAAAAAAGCGACATTCGGACACGATGACATACACACAGACACAGACACACACACACACAGGCAAAATTTTCTGAAGTCATTTTCGGCTTTCATGGGGTGTGAAACGTGAAGATATTGCAAAATTTTTCGATTCCGACAAATTTACAGACAAAACTCTGATTTTATTAATATAGATTTGACACATAAATTATTCGCTGTTTTTTTTTTTTCGTGTTATTCATTTCTTTAAAATGTTATAGGTTGTATACCAACAAAACAGAAATAACATAAAATAAAAATTAGCATACGGCGTAGTTAACTACACTGTTAAAAGTTTCTATAAATTTAATGTAAATATTTATCCAGAGTCTCTGTAAATTTACAGTAATCATTAGTTTAAAGTGTATAATTAAGATTCTCAATCTTTATTCTGTATTTTTACCTAATTTTATTATTTAATTTTTCAATTAAAATGTAAAATGCCTGTTTCTACTCTAGAAAAACCATTCTAATTCCGAAATATATTTTCACCAATAATTCATTAAATTAATATTAGTTATTAAAATGAATGTATAAAATAAACTTTTTAACATCTCCGTTTATTTTTCTCTGTAATTTTACGCAAGACTTAAGATAATAGATTACACAGTGCAGACACCGGAAAAGAGAGGGCTGTACCAGGTAACATCAACAAGCATGATACTCATATGTTGACCCGACCATAGGATGTTTGGACCTCTGTAAATCTTCTGATGTGACCTTTTCCAGGTATATTTCTCATGATTCTCTTGATGCACCACTGTTAGGGTAAGGAATGCTTGGTCATCAGTAGTACCAAGTATTTTGGTGTAAAATTTCGGATTTTGTCAAAGTCCTTTAGCGATAGTTGATGCCTTATAGGTGTAATTTAGTCTAACGATCCCCGAACTTGTTCGTCATATGAAGAATAAACCTATATCTGAAAAACAAAATGTTAATTATTGAGTGCTTAAGCAATAATAGTAGAGAAAATAGATAAACAGATAAATTGCTGTAAGTGCTCCCAGATCGTTGAAATGGTTTCAAAGCAGTAACAGTAGCCGCGAATTAATACATGTCTTTATTTGGCACAATATGATAGATTTATCTTCAAACATTAAGAGTGTTATTTGGGTAAATTTCATAGATGATTACTAGATCATTTGACTGAGGCTTCTCACAAGCTCTTTAAATTTGATTTTTTTTAAAAGTTGGTGTAATGCCACGAGAACTTTTTTAACCCGTTAGTAGTCGCTAGTTGGTCGATTTGCCGCCCATCCTTCACTGTTGCCACATTTTTTTATTCAATGGCCACCAAAAATTTTCAGAAGTAGCATTTGATATACATAAAACGCGAATAAAATTGAAGGAACGTCGATCACATCACTTCTTAAAATTATTGGTGGGAGTTGAATAAAAAGTGCGTAGTTTGTAATAGGTGGCGCTGTCTATAGTACTAACGGGTTAATACAAAATTTTGTAATGAGGCCTCTTTAGGCAATTTAAATAATTTTTTGAGGCAGAATTCAGCTCCTACAGCTCTTTTTTTGTTCCATTACCAGAAAAGATATTTGATAGATATCAACGGCGGCTTATAAAATGCCGTAATAATGATAGCTTGTGTTTCTGTTTGTGTGGCTTAAGGACCATGACTGCACTAGGTTCCTAAATCAACGATGGACTGTCCTCCGTGGAATGGTCTTTCTAAAGAAGCCTAGTCCATAATTACAGGAGTTTCGGAGAAAACCACGGAAAACTCCAAACGGCTAGGTCAGTGAACGTGACCTGGGATCGAACCAAGTACTTTCCATCTACCAGCAGAACCGCACGTTCACTGGTAGGGCCATATTCATTAAGGAATATACCGGTAGTTTCTAGATGGACACTCAAAATGTATTGCTTTGGTAGCTCTCCATATGGATAAAGCAATGCATGGTTCTAAATAAATGGATTTTCTTTAATAGCGATATTTTGTTTCATAATGAAGCAGTGAAATCGATTCAAACCTTGAGAAATGGATAACCTTGAAAAGAAACTTCGCTGTCGAAATGAAAAAAATAAGATTTAACGTCTTTGTGCGGTTCGGCAGTGTGTCACTATAAGGAATCCAGAACATTTTGTCGGTGAAGTGATAACACCACATTTGAACCATCATGTGCATTTAACTTATGTTAATAATTTATAATTTATGATGTAAAATGATGTGATTTTGGAATAAGAATGCGATGTTCTTGGTTAAATACTCTTGTTATATGTTTTCGTAGGCGTCTTCCAACTGGAAAAATGCTCCATTCACCCACAATAGGGTTTAGAAAAATTAGTTTATTTCTTGGTTTTAAGGATTTACTTTTATTTACTAAAGCTTTTTTTTTTTTTTTTTTTTTTTTAATTTGGCAATTTGATTAGTTTTTATTATGTTTTTTTTTTTTTTTTTTTTTTTTTTAATTTGGCAATTTGATTAGTTTTTATTATGTTTTTTTTTTTTTTTTTTTTTTTTTTTTTAAATCTTTTTAGAAATGCAGAATAGTGTTAATGTATTGAAGAAGGAAGAAGAGTTGTCAGTGTGTAAGTTATTTCAGTCTTTGATTGTTCCGTGTTCTTTGTTCTTACCATTTATTAATACGAACTGTGATAGAAATTTGCGACTAGAAATATATTATAGAGAAATGAGCAGAGTCCATCTGCGCACAATTATTTATAATATTTATTAAATAGTTCAAATGAATACATATTATTTATTTAGTCATCGGATAATCTAGAAATTTACAAAACAACTGAAAATATTTAACAAATTTTAAAAGAAAAATAAATAAATATATAAGTAAATTTAGCATTATATATGTAATTTCATCAAATTAAAAAAATAAACATTACTTTTAACATTAATTTTAAATTACACAGTCATAAAATTTCGTTATGAATGATAACTTCAAATGATTTAATTAAAATTGTACAAAGATACTTCGAATAATTACAGTTTTTTAATAACTCCAAAATAATTATTTTTAAACGATATGCTTAATAATAATTTATAATAGAACAAATTTCTTTGGGCAGAGAAACTTTACAGATAAATATATTTGTAAAGAGATAAGAAACGAATTTTTTTTCTTTAAGTAGAATGATTAGTTTAAACATCTTGGGAATGATGTTAGTTTTTATTTTATTATTTAATGAAAAAACTATTATGCAAATTAATTGGTCCGGATACACTTTTCAGAAATCTAATTTTACAAATGATTTTTCTCCCTTATCTAAGGAAAAAAATAGTTAATTTAACAGTAGTATAATAAATCAATTTACCCTTCTGAAAAAAAAAAATGAAAGAAAGAAAGAAAGAAAGAAAAGAATAAAGAAAGAGTAAAGAAAAATAAACTGACAATAATGTTGAATGTTTGAAAAAATCCCTCCTTTTTCATCTGATATCTTTTTTTTTTTAATATGCTTTATATTATTAAAAAAAAAAAAATTGAAATGTTGTATATTACTCATTCTTCTTTATTTTCATTCCAAACTACTAAAGTTGACAGCAAAATTATTCAAAATTATTAAACAAAACAGATAAAATAAAATTATAATGTCAATTTACTATAGGGTAGGTGCTCCAGTAATTGGCATGCTCTAGTAATTGACATCTATCCCGAAATAATTAATACATAAGAAAAATAATAAAGTCATATATTTTACAAATAAGAATTTTAAAATGTTATGTCAAACACTGGAGCATAGGGTGCTAATAACTGGTAAAATAAATAAGTAGTAGTGTCAAACACTGGAACATAGGGTGCCAATTACTAATAAAAGGAAAATCTGGCAGTGTCAATTACTGGAACAATGAGTGGGTGTCAAATAAAAATTTTAAAAATTAATAATTGTTATCAAATGTGTATATTGTAACATATGTTTGGTTCTGAATGTCTTTCATGCCATTATGTATTAACTTAAGATTTCTAAAAATATTTTCTGATGACTAGAACATTAAAAACATCAGAGTTTGCTCTAATAGTGTCAATCACTGGTGCATTCACCCTATATATAACTTTTAAAAAATAGTAAAAACCGAGTAACAGAAGAATTAAGACTACTGAAACTACATAGACCAAGAAGAAATAAATTTCATGAAATCAAACTTATCTGTGAACACTTTTAGTTAATTATAGAAAAAATTAATGTTATTTTTTGATTTTTATATTTAATTTAATTCAACTTCAAACTTAGAGTAACTTATTACTGACGCGTTAGTTAGTTGCAATTCAAAATATGTTGCCTTTACGATAAATTGCCATGAAACCAAAACAAAAGAACCAAACAAGCATTTTGATGGAACACGGGCGCAGAATTCATACCGGAATCCGTTTAAGAAATTTCTCTACCTATAATAACGTTGATTTAAGAAGTAGAAAATTTTCTTACATTAATAGTGGTATGAATTCTGCGCCCGTGTTCCATCCCTGCAAGCATAAACTCACAATAACTATTAAAACCTTTTTTTTTTTTTTTTCTTTTGATAGTTTACAAAATTTCGTATAAATGTACATAATGAGAGATATTTTTAACATATGATTGTACAACTACTATGAAATATTGATAATAGTAGTAGTAAACTAGAGGAAAAAAAAAGTTTGTGCATGTAAGAAAATCGCCCCCCCCCCCCCCCCTCCTGAGGGGGGTACCCCTTGGGGGTGTAAATTTTGAATATGGGTATGTTTCGTAAGAACTCGTAAATACCTTTAAAACGAACGATTGAACCACAGATCTGTGATAATTTAGGACAAAGCTACCTTTTTTTTTTTTTTTTTTTTTTTTCTTTTTTTAGGAAAAAATAAACTTAGAAAAAAATTTCATTTCTTGTGATATTGGCACAAAATCGACTTTCTTTCGGAATTTGGAGTTCGGCATTTGGACAATTCTATCAGACAAAAATCGTCTGCATTTTATCATGGACGATAATTTTAATAAATGAAAATTTAATAAATAATTTGTAGTGTTTGAATTTGTGTAAAATTATTTAGAAAAAGTCTTGTGGTGGCCAAAACGCACTAGTTTCAGATGAAAATAGTCTGCATCTATTATAAAATAATAATAATAATAATAAATAATAATAATTTTAATAAATATTTTTTCTGCTTGAAATTGTATAGGAAAATATAGAAGAAAAATTGTATACTGTATACTAATTTTAATCTGCCATTTAGTATATATCAATAATTATTGTTAGAATAAAATATAAATATTTAGCACAAAACAAGCCCTGTTTGTCAGTGCTGAACAGAACTATACAATAAAATTCTGTCAAAACAAGATTTATTTTAGGGTTTTCTTTTTTACGCTATTGACATTAAGATGCAGACTCGATGCATTTCTCTTTATTCTAAAAATATCATATCATAGCGAGATCCTAAAACTGAATACAATCATTCATTTTACCTATTTATGCATCCAGAAAAAGGTCTGAAAATTCTCTTCATGTATCAAAAATGAAATTCTCTTGTGACATCTTTTTGGCATATGGATGTCATTTATATGATAAAAAGGTGACATTTTAAAAGCTTCCGTTGCATGTAATTTTTTTTTAGATAGTTTTTATCTGATGTATAGCAGAAAAGGATGCTATATGACCTTTGCATTGAGAAAAGTCACGTACTGGCCAAAGTATATATTTTTATTTTTATGAACAAAAGATAATAGCTCATTATTTGTAAAAAACATATGATCAGCTATTGTTACTTAATGAAAATTTATAATTTATATGTAAGTTTTAATTTAGGAACTTTAAATGCTTAACATCATTATTCTATGAAATTCCATTTCTTTTTCTCTTTTTTTTTCTCTTATTTAACCCTTTAAGGTTCACTACTTAATTTATTTTAAAAATTACTAAACTAATTTAAAAAATGGCTTTTAGCCACATAGCTGATCATAAATATTTAAAAAATAAAAAATTAGCATTGTTCCTTTTCGAGAAATTTTCGGTTTGAAACATCTGTAAGCAAACCTTATTAAATTCAAATAATATTTAATTTAATAAATAAATCACTTTATAAGTAAACATTATCGACAACAACAACTCGTAAAAGTTGCATAGATCCCAACATTTCAATCTGTTCCGGAGTATTTTAAGCCTTTGCGGGGCAAGATAATTCTGATCATTTAAATTACACTGCCACCGGAATTTACGAACATAATTATAATAGAAGAAATTTTAAATTTTCATGTTGAAAAAAGGGCGTTTTCTGCTTTGTTATAAATGTAAATTTTTGCTAAAAAATTGACGGGATGAGTTTTTGCACTTGAGAATTAAAATTAGGTGTTCCATGTAGTGGAACACTGAGCGGCAAAGGGTTAAAGAGCCATATAATGCATTTTGGACTTTTTTTAAAGCTGATAGAAGTGTTGCCATTAGCACGATATACCTGTTAAAATTTTTAAAAAATTAAATTGAGTTTCACACCAGAAAATTTTGATAGAAATATTTCATATTTATTTTCCTTTATTAAGTAACGTAAAATTTGTTATAGAAGTTTTCTGGTAAGATGTCTCCTGCCTAAATCGGAGGCGTGACATTTATGTGTACGATAATTATCGTACATATTGCAACGCTGGTTGTTAGTCAAACTTAAACAATGAAACACCAAATATTGCACGTTAGTTTAAATTCCTTAAACTTATTAAAAAGTAATATTTTTTAATGAAACGATTAAATTGTTTTATGAAATTGAGCTGTTTTATTTTGGAATTGTTTATATTGGTGATTTGTTGTGTCACTACCTAATCAAAAAATTTGTTTTAGCGACATTTGCACGTAGCTAACGTAAAATCACTAAAACGTATATTAGAAAGAAAAAAAAAACTAGACATCAGTAAATAATTCGCTTATGAGAATAACAATAAAGAAGAAAAGCCCTTAAATCTTTTAATTTGCACTTGACAGTTTTGAATACAACCTGTGTGAAAAACTCGTTTGAAGTAATTTTTCTTACTCGAAAAATAAGAAGTAAAAAATAGAAGGATGAAGTTCTGAAACAAGAATATTTTTAAAAATTCTGAAAATTAAAGATTTTTTCTTTCTTTATTTATTTTCGCTTCGAGATTCCGGAAGAAAAAAAAAAAAAAAAAAAAAACCAGTGTTTGAAAAATTACGATTTTGGGATGCTGAATTAGAGATTGGTACTAAACAATGACATAAACCAAGAAATTTTGGAGGTTTCTCTAAAGTAAAAAAATAAGCATAGTCTCCAAATACCATAAAAGTGCAGCACATAGTTGCGAGTAGTTCTCGTTAAATTACATAGCTAAGTTTCTTGCATGTACAAACTGGCGCCTCCTTTTTTTTTTTTTTTTTGTCACATATACTCTGTGAGGTCACATGTTATCTAGGGATAGCTACTATTTCGGTCATTCTGTATTACTTTTGAGTTTTCTTTCTTTCTTATTTATTTAATTTTTAATTTAATTTAATTTAATTTTAACAATATGTTGCTCAGCATTAATTCGATCAAATCACTCCAGGGAAGGACATGGAATATTTATATTACCTTCAAATCCAACAAAATTAATAAATAGCTGTAATAAATGCGACAACAAGGAAAGTGAACGTTTTCCTACATCATCGTGATTAAACTTATTAAAAAAAAAAATCTGCAAATAAATGCAAATTCAACAGGCGAGTTTTAGTAACTATAGTCTTGGTTTATGATCCAGTTCTAGGAAATTAAGCGAAAATTTCTCGCAATATGTTGGATTCGTTATCTCCACAATATTCAGAATATTGCTTCACCATTAACAAAAGTATAGACTAGAAATTCTGGATCATTTCGCCTATCCAGGTTATTGTTTACTTTATACATGTAGCTCGTAAATATATATTTCTAGTTTTCGATTTCAGAAAATGACTACTTATTCGCTCTAGACGGAAGCGGTATATATATACATATATACATACATATATCACAAGTCTTGCCGCTTGCCTCCTTCTTTCCATTCTTGGGTTGTTTTTTCCCCTGGATTTCGATTTAGTTTGAGTTTTTCTGTTTGGTTGGGTTGGTTTGTTGTATCGTTTGTTTTGCGAGCTGTTAAGGATTAAATGCATGGAGAAATTGTTCATTCTTATTGGTCATTGTGGTTTTGGCGATCTTGTGTCTGTTGCGTGGCTTCTACTGCACTTAACGGTTCATTTTTGTTCATTACAGGGTTCTCTTTTTTTCATCTTGAAATATTGTCCTAGAGTCAAGCTTCTTTTCATCAGAGTCTAATTACACGGTCCTATTTCAATTTTCAACAGGTATTGTTATACCGTGGATTGGCGTCAGTGCTATTGTTGAACTTGTTAATTGAATCAATTTGGGAAATCTTGTTGCTTTGTTTGGCGTGTGTATGTCTCTTTGGTGAATTGTTTGACTAACTATATTCTTCGTTCTCATTCTTTGCTTCTACTATCAAAATGATTATATATATTTCAGTGCAATCCTTCAGTGAATATAGCCTATGTTAAGATATATTAAAAATATATACGGGTGATCCTAAACTATATGTCAAAAATGTAAGGCAAATAGAGGGAATATAAATAGGCAGATTTCGTATAGGAATGTGTGTGCAGTAATGCCGCCTTGAGCCGGTAGAAAGTGCTGATGACTACGGCGTATAAAAGCACTTCACTAGCTGGATTCATCATTTCCCGCTCGGATCTCGAGCAGCATGCATCGTTTCACCAATGCGGAGCTGGCCGACATTCATTTCATATAGAGGACTGCAGAAGAAAATTGGTTAGCACAAGGAAATGGATAAATCCAGCTAGTGAAGCGCTTTTTTACGCTGCAGTGATCAGCACTCTCTACTGGCTCAAGGCGGCTTTACCGCACACACAATCCTACACGAAATCTGCTTATTTAGGTCCTCTCTATCTGCATTTACATTTTTGACGGATAGTTTAAAACCACCCTGTATATATAATGAATTTATATTTTCTACGCAATTCCATGTTTTTGTAAAATATCCTGCAACTTATTTCACATTTAAAATTAAACAAATTAAACAAATAAACTGTGAAACAAAATTGTTCATACAGGAAATCAAAGCTTTTATCTACGATAATAATAATAATAATAATAATAAAAACACGTTATGTGCGATGAAATACAATAATTTCATATATGGTCTAATCTATATTAAAACTGAGAGATTAATGAATATTTGCCTATTAATAAAAGAACTAATGTACGGTCTTGTAAAACTATAATTGCATGGTTGCAAACTTTAAGGCATTTTTATTACCATTATTTTCAAATAGTTCATTTTACCTTATTTCATTGGAGAATTTAAGTCTTAAAAAAAGGAACAGAAAAAAAAAAAAAAAGAAAAAGGGGGGTTATTAAAATTAGAGTAATAGTTTCCAACGATGCCATATATTCTTAAATTATAAATATCTTAAATATTTAAAATATTTTTGTCTTCTTATAGCCACGTTTCCTTAAGATGATTCGATTTGATTAAAATACTGCATCTAAAAGAACGGGAAATGCGTTTAAGTGAGCGAAAACATTCAAGTCACGAATCAAACATTTCAGAGGAAAAGTGCATTGAATTAAGAAAGTCGGAGAAGTAGAAAATAATCTACTTTATAGTAAATACTTTGAGTCTTTTTCTTACTCGACGTTGATATTTTGCATTAGCTCTCTTTATGCACTGTTTGTAGGAACTCTTTCTTTATTATTATTAGTTTTTTTTTTTTTTTTTTTTTTTTTTTTTTTTAACATTCTGGAATTTTATGCCGAAATTATACTGCATTTCGCAAGCATTTTAGTATAAATATGTTTCTGTCGCATAGCCAAATACTTCCTTTTATGTGCGGTGATAGAGAAATGTAGATCAGTGCTACAATCTCAAATGTTGCCATATCCCTACAGATAACTTAAAATGTCCCTGCATTGATGATTAAAGTCCCTACTATAGTGAGGAGGATGTCCGTAAACTGTACTTCTTCTCCCGAGATATTCTCAGAAGATCCTGAGAATGTCCTGTGGAAAAAGTGCCTCAAAGGTGTAGAAAAATGTAGAATGGGTATTTCTATAAAAGCTATATTCTGTCCCTACATGCTAAAGAGACCTGTTCAAAGACCCTACGCGTAGGAACAAATCCCTATAGTTGGCAATACTGGTGTATATGAGATACATTTTCAAAATGGATTTAGAGATAAAATTGTTGTTTACGTCATTTAAAAATTTAAAACTATTTTTTTAACTTATTTAAACTTAACTATTGGTGATAATGATGCGTGTACAATATTTTCATAAATGAAAATTATGTAATAATGTAAGAATTATTAAAATATAGTATTAAAAATAATGAACATTTCACCATAAATCGTTATTTTTTGTCCTTTTTCTATTGGTTGAGTCAAATTACCTCAGCATGCGTACAACCAAAATAAAACAATTAAGAATTAAAACGCCTTTATTCGAATATAACTAAATCCTAATTAAAATTAAAATTTAGAGAATAGCAAAGAACATCAAATTTAAAAATCGCATTAAGTGTATTTAATATATATATACAGAGGCTGTTCGCACATTTTTTAGACGATTTTGATGGAGTATACTGAAACGATTTCACTCATATTTCGTGTTTTATTTTTTCAGTTTGATAGCCCTTGTTCTTAAGTATCATTCTACATCGTAATTTCTATGATAATAATGCTTTTTATAATATCGGAAGAGGTATCTTTTTCTACTCCTCTTGAAAGGCTTTCCAAAGTCCACAAAGCGTTGTAGGTCGGCGTTTGGATAATACAGATTTTATGAAACGAAAAACACAAAAATCCAACGGTGATACATCAGGAGATTTAGCAGGAATTTCAATGAAGGGTATGGTTTTAATTCCCGTTTTTTATACCATTTTTTTTTTTCTAGAAAAGCAATTGAGGATTGTGATGTGTGGCAGGTTGTTTTGTCTTGATACAGTTGAATGGGTTGATAGCATTGTGGATAAAGATCTGGAATTTCATTTTTAAAAATTGGAATTAAAATATGTTCTTGATAGTATTTAGAATTGATTTTAACATTTTTGACATTTTTGTCACCTTTTTTTTTGCTTTTATCTTGCCTTTGTATGAAAAACCAGCGACAATCATAAATCCTTTAGAAAAACTTTCTTTTGATTCTTTGAACAATGTAGCAAATTTTTTTTCTCCTCTTTTGTGATAATAAATTGATCTTTTTTTTTTTTTATTGCAACCACTTAAATAGACCCAAGATTCATCTATTGTTGCGACATTTTTCCATTTTTCTCCTGATAAATGCTTTTCATAAAGATTTCACTAAAATCTCTCTTCTGAAAGAGCGGAAACGTATCCTTCCATCCACTGCTTTTTGAAAAGCGCCTTTTTGCATATAAACAAAAATTCTAAATATCTGAAGATAAATAAAACTTCCAAAAATTTAACTGTTGTGAAAATAAAATTCTCCGTGCAGACGATTTTTTCTTACGGCGAAATAAAATCGTCTAAAAAAAGGGCAAACAGCCTCTGTATAAGATAAAACTTAAAAATTAGATGAAATAAAATTTTAATTTTTAAATATAAAACTGGAACAGAGTATTTATAAACCCATGCAGCAATGCAGCAAAATGAAATATAAAACTATAATAAATAAGCAAACTAAAGAAAATGAATCCCAAAACACATGAGGGCCTTCTTCAGGGGAGCCCCCCCCCCCCCGTAGGGAATGAAATATGAGAAGTGTCTGACAAAACGTTCGCTATTTAGCGAAAAAAAAAAAAAAAAAAAAAAAAAACTCGTTTCTAGCCCCTGACTTCTCACAGATGGAAGCAAGACCATGCAGCAAACGAAATGAATTAATACAAAGCATAAAAATCAATTAAATTCATAAATAAAATACAAAAGTAAATACATCAATAAAAAATACAAGAATAGAAATAAATACAAGGACAATCTTAAATAGTAGATTGAAGAAGATTGAACCCCCCTCCCCAACAAAAATCAAATCAAGCCCGCTGCGGGAAACAAAGGATTTTTTTTTTTTTTTTTTTTTTTTTTTTTGCAAAAAATGGAAATAGAATAAAATTATTAATTATATACAAAGAAAAGGTTCTAGCCGCCGACTTCTCACAGATGGAAGCAAGACCATGCAGCAAACGAAATGAATTAATACAAAGCATAAGAATCAATTAAATTCATAAATAAAATACAAAAGTAAATACATCAATAAAAAAATACAAGAATAGAAATAAATACAAGGACAATCTTAAATAGTAGATTGTATAAGAAAGTGTTTTTTTTTTTTTTCTCAACAAGCGAAATTTTTTATTTTCGAAGATATATAAAATACCTTTTTCTGCGGCAAGTACGTGTGAAAACTTTTTGACTATAGTGATATGACAAGAGTGTTGTTTTAAAGGAACTTTTCTATTTTTCGATTTTGGAGCAATCAGCCGTATTTGACAGATATATGTAAAGAACAGTGCTGCCATGACTCCTAATGTGATGTGGATTATCGACTTCTATAACCTAACAACTAAAGAAAGTTGGCCTAGTACAGATTATTCTGCGTTTAACCTAACTTTTTCCATGCCGCCGTCATACACGAGAGCATACCGGCATAGTTTACTAATGTCATCGTATATCCCCGATGCTTGTCTTCCAAGAGAGTGCGAATAGAATTTTTCGCCTTCTTCCGTTCTCGATGATCATATGCGGAGAAAGAGCGTCTTATTTCTCGGTAGTAGCATGTGGCCTTGACTAATATAGAAGTGGTTTCCTTATCGCTATTACTCTCTCGATATTTAAATGGATGAAACTTTGCTTTTTTTTCTCGACATTCTGGAGTTCGTTGACCTTCTCGCCTCTGTTTATCTCTGGAATGAAAAATTTGGCCTCCCTCCTTTCTTCATGAGTAAATTCAAGAACATGAAGAGGCTTCTATTGACCGTGCGGCAAGCCTGACTTTCGAGCTTTTACCTCTTCCCCACCATTCTTTATACAATTTAAAGCAGGACATTGCTTCAAAGATTTAGTTTCCTTTCGAGAGTTAGAAATTTGATTTATTCCGCTTGTCGCTTGAGTATTGGTTCCTTCCTGCTTCATGAAAGAAATAAATATCGTTGCGCCTGAATATGCGATCTCATCTCCTGATTGTGAACAATTTCAACTTTATCTAAATTATGGATTTTATAAGTACTATTTTATGGACCCTAATCCCTAATGTTGTGTACACACAATCAAGTTGAAGAGAAACTTTCATTGGAACGGGATAAATATGAGATAAGACTATTTTTTTTTTTTTCTTTTCTTCTTTACTTTTAATTATATTACATTCATTTTATATATTATTTTACATTCATGTTTCAATTATTTAAATACATATTTTTATTATGGGAATGCACGGATATTTGCAAGTAAATAAATATTTTATTAAGATGATAATTTAATTTTGGAATATTTTTAGAATAAATAAATGAAAATAAATTTAGGCAATATATCTGTGCATATTAATCTTTTCAAATTTTGATACAGGTGTTTATGATATATTTTATGCATATATTATTTCTGGAAATATTTTTGAAATAACTAATATTTTATAAGAGTATGGTTTTGGCAAAAAAAAAAAAAAAAAAAAAAAAAAAAAGATATTTCGAATTTAAAAATATTTAATGTTCAATTTTTTATTTCATTTTTCATACATTTTTTCATGACGATATTTGTTTATTTTAATGAATATACAGGTTAATTGTGTCATTTTAAAAATATTTTAAGTGATCAATGAATATATTTCCGATTATTATTTTTTTTCACATTCAGTATGTTAAATTTCATAATAGAGTTATAATTTTTGTTTATCAGCATTTGCATATAATTCGCACCTATCACTTTTTTCTTTTCAAAAAAAAAAAAAAAAAAAAAAAAAAAAAAGGAATTTCGAATTTAAAAATATTTGATTTTCAATTTTTGATTATTATTTCATATTTTTCATTCCGAATTTTTATAAAATAAATTTCATGTGTTACTACTCAGTGTACTAGAGTCATAATTTACTAAAAAAAATATTTTTCATAATTTTGAATGATAAATTAATATTAGATTTTTTTTTTTTTTGTGATGAAAGATGATTGTTATTATCAACTTGTGTATGCACAGTCAGTTATATTATATATTTTATAAGAAATTTTATTTTCAATTTTGAGTTTGAAAATTTTATAATTGCATATTGTTTTTTTTTTTTTTTTTTTTTTTTTGAAATTGTTCTAATAAATAAGAAATATATTTTTTTTAAAAGAGAGGAGATTCTGAATTAATTTTTAAAATAAAAGGGAATTGAAGTTAATATATTATTTAAATTTTCACAATTTATTGTTTTCCTAAAATTTTTGTTAACTAATCTTCATGGAAATCCAATTACTATTGGTCGTGAAACTATGATGTTTAACATTTTTTATATGTTTTTACACTTACAAAATAAATACATGAATAAAATGACATAATTTTATATTTTTCAGTATTTAAACACAATCCCTTCTCGGTATAAAGGTAATTTGTTTTGGTTATAATGAAATGGTGATGTATTTGCATTATAAAAAAAAAAAAAAAAAAGAACAGAGTTATTTGAATTCCATTGGCAGAAGTTAAACATTTATAAATTTATCATAGACATGTTTTATTTTATTTTTAATTAATCTGCTGAAAATATTCTTGTTATCATTGATTAAGGTATTCATTCTCCTTATAAATTCTTAATTTTTAATACATGCACTTCGTTTTTGTTTGTCAAAATTTAATATACAATTTTTTTTTTGTTGTTGTCGAATTGTGTAATGTTTCCGAAGGTAGTAACTTGTACACTGTCTCTCGAGTGCTCTGCAGTGTATCGGTTTTTTTTTTAGTGTTTTGCTGTTCATTGTCTAAACAATTCGGCTGGACCGATATAATTTTTAATTTAAGGACGATGAGTGACGAGACATTATTTTTGTGGAACATTATATTTTTTGACAAATGTTTACAATCCATTTAATTTCAGAGTTTAATTCAA
Organism: Salticus scenicus; assembly: GCA_963930645.1. Classification (NCBI taxonomy): domain Eukaryota; kingdom Metazoa; phylum Arthropoda; class Arachnida; order Araneae; family Salticidae; genus Salticus; species Salticus scenicus. Next base: position 114,392,313 of record OZ005660.1, read on the forward strand.
ATACTTTTGTTAGATAAATTCTTTTTGACGAAAATTCTTTAAATGTAATAATAACAGTAAATTAATTAAGATAACATTAAGACAGGGGTAAATAAATAATATTGAGAACCTTGTCACATTTTTATTGAAATTATGCAGAATATTGATAAAAAATTTTGATTTTTGATTTTTTATATATTTTTTTGATTTCTCAATGCATTTAAAAATATTAATACACATACATTTTCATAAAAGATGGTATACCTAATTAAGATTTTGAATTATTAATTTAATATATGTTTAAATTTAAAACTCACCTTTACATTATAGTTGCCAAACAATTTTTCTTGAAATTATATAATTATAATACAAAAAGATGGTATACCTAATTAAGATTTTGAATTATTAATTTAATATATGTTTAAATTTAAAACTCACCTTTACATTATAGTTGCCAAACAATTTTTCTTGAAATTATATAATTATAATACATTTACAACAAATGCATAGATTTGTGTTTTTACATTTAATTTCCTATTTATACACAACTTCGTAAAGATATACACACATATTCATTAAATGGTTTTGTTACATACAGTGCCAATTTGAAAATTTACTGATGTTTGTTAAAGGGAAAAAAAAAAGATTTAACACAATTTTTAATACACTATTTTTTTGAAAGTGATGGCATGTAAATCTGGTAATCCCAGCCTTGCCATATGGTCACTTTCAGTTATAATGCACGTAGGTGCACTTCACACACACATTGTTCAGCATATAATTTATCATTTTAATTCAAGTGCAGTATTATTTAATAATTTGCAACATTAATAACTAATTGAAAAGAGATATTATTACATGACACTTAATTTTTCTTGATTATGTAACTGTATGTGGTATATAATTTCATAGTGACATAATTTTCTCACACATACATTTTTCTTCTTACACAATTTTTGCTCTTACATACAATTATTTTACATTTTATTTTATTGCCACTTTTTCACTTTCATATGTTATACAATGATATTTATTTTTGTGTTTTTTTATTTTTTTTAAAAATATATGAGATGCACACAAACATAGATAGGAATTTTTATAATCTCTATTATAACCATACCATGGAATTGATTCTTGTCACAAAATACAATGTTTTTAATTATGTTTATTATTATAAATATCTACACATATTTACAATTTTTTTTTTTTTTTGAAATATTTGCATATAAATCTAGCTTATGTGCTAGCCGTGCATTTTGAAATATTTCTCAGTTCATAAAAAACACACACACACACATAATTTTATCGAATATATTAATATTTTTAGAGATATCTGCATGTAAATCTAGCTTATGTGCTAGCCGTGTATTTGAAATATTTCTTTTATTTATCACAATTACACACACACATTGTTTTACATATATACTAGTGTTTATTATTTTGTATATAATAAACCTTAATCTTTAAAATTAAAAAATATATACACAACATTTTCTTATTATTACACATACATACCTTTTTAAATATACAGAGTTATACACATGGTTATTTCAAATATTGGAATTATTTTATTGAATATAAAAACATTGAATTTTTTCTCACTTACTCATTCTAAGTTTCATTACACATGCATACCTTTCAAATATTTCAAATATTGGAATTTTTATTACATATAAGGCATTAACATTTTATTTTTATCACTTGCTCATTATAGTTTGCCTACACATACAATTTTTAAACAAATAGGAATGGACACATGGGCTATATTTTTTTCAAATTTTTCTCGCTATTGTGCATATGTATATAGACTTTTTTTTGTGTTACAATACATTGTATATATTTTCTTATCACATATTTTTACTGATACATATATATAAGCAATATATATGTGTATAGCACATGCTGTGTTATTTTTTTTTATTGCTATAGCTTGCATTTAAAAAAGATATGGGTGCTTTTTCTGATCAGATATTTTATGGCACTAGCTCATGGCTTTATAATTGCCCATTTTATAATTGAGCTGAATTTTTAAAAGATCTTGTTTGAGCATTATGCATGTGATTACATTTATATATATATAAAAAAATATATTTTAAGTATTGCTCAATTATATATATATATATATATATAAAAAGGGCCTTTCTTTTTCTACATGAAGTAGAAATTTATAATTTATGTCGACATTCATTTTTATTTTTCATTAATAAGTGCACTTTAAAACATATAAAGGAAAAAAATTAAGATAAAAAACCTAGGTACCTTACAAAAAAAAAATTAATATGGAATGGAGATGACAAAGGGCAAAGAAATTTCATTATGGTTCAATTTTGTTTGTTTGCATCGGAAATAATGCTAGTTTGTTGTATATTGCATTGAGTGTATATGTATCTTTCACTAAAATATTTTTTATTTTCAGAGGAATTGGATGAAAAGAAAATATATATATATATATAAAAGATAAACAGGTCCCTTTTTCGTTGGTGACATATAGGAACTTGAGTATATTTTAATTTTATTGTTTATCTATTATACAGATAATAAAATTTAGTAATAAAAAAAAAAAAAAAAAAAAAAAAAAAAAGATATTATTTAGGGATATAAAATATAAAAGTAAATATTTATAGCTTCTTATAACACCCTTTGCATTCGATGATATCTAAGAATACTCAGGTGTTTTTTTTTTTTTTTTTCTTGTGAAGTGATGGATTCTTCTTTTCCCAATGGCCGGCCACCATTTTTTTTTTGCAAAAAATGGAAATAGAATAAAATTATTAATTATATACAAAGAAAAGGTTCTAGCCCCCGACTTCTCACAGATGGAAGCAAGACCATGCAGCAAACGAAATGAATTAATACAAAGCATAAAAATCAATTAAATTCATAAATAAAATACGAAAGTAAATACATCAATAAAAAATACAAGAATAGAAATAAATACAAGGGCAATCTTAAATAGTAGATTGAAGAAGATTGAACCCCCTCCCCCCCTCCCCATCAAAAGTCAAATCAAGCCCGCTGCGGGAAACAAAGGATTTCTTTTTTTTTTTTTTTTTTTTTTTTGCAAAAAATGGAAATAGAATAAAATTATTAATTATATACAAAGAAAAGGTTCTAGCCCCCGACTTCTCACAGATGGAAGCAAGACCATGCAGCAAACGAAATGAATTAATACAAAGCATAAAAATCAATTAAATTCATAAATAAAATACAAAAGTAAATACATCAATAAAAAATACAAGAATAGAAATAAATACAAGGGCAATCTTAAATAGTAGATTGAAGAAAATTGAACCCCCTCCCCCCCTCCCCATCAAAAGTCAAATCAAGCCCGCTGCTGGAAACAAAGGATTTCATTTTTTTTTTTTTTTTGCAAAAAATGGAAATAGAATAAAATTATTAATTATATACAAGGAAAGGTTCTAGCCCCCGACTTCTCACAGATGGAAGCAAGACCATGCAGCAAACGAAATGAATTAATACAAAGCATAAAAATCAATTAAATTCATAAATAAAATACAAAAGTAAATACATCAATAAAAAATACAAGAATAGAAATAAATACAAGGGTAATCTTAAATAGTAGATTGAAGAAGATTGAACCCCTCCCCCCCTCCCCATCAAAAGTCAAATCAAGCCCGCTGCGGGAAACAAAGGATTTTTTTTTTTTTTTTTTTTTTTTGCAAAAAATGGAAATAGAATAAAATTATTAATTATATACAAAGAAAAGGTTCTAGCCCCCGACTTCTCACAGATGGAAGCAAGACCATGCAGCAAACGAAATGAATTAATACAAAGCATAAAAATCAATTAAATTCATAAATAAAATACAAAAAAAAAAAAAATACATCAATAAAAAATACAAGAATAGAAATAAATACAAGGGCAATCTTAAATAGTAGATTGAAGAAGATTGAACCCCCTCCCCCCCTCCCCATCAAAAGTCAAATCAAGCCCGCTGCGGGAAACAAAGGATTTCTTTTTTTTTTTTTTTTTTTTTTTTTGCAAAAAATGGAAATAGAATAAAATTATTAATTTTATACAAAGAAAAGGTTCTAGCCCCCGACTTCTCACAGATGGAAGCAAGACCATGCAGCAAACGAAATGAATTAATACAAAGCATAAAAATCAATTAAATTCATAAATAAAATACAAAAAAAAAAAAAAATACATCAATAAAAAATACAAGAATAGAAATAAATACAAGGGCAATCTTAAATAGTAGATTGAAGAAGATTGAACCCCCTCCCCCCCTCCCCCCCTCCCCATCAAAAGTCAAATCAAGCCCGCTGCGGGAAACAAAGGATTTCTTTTTTTTTTTTTTTTTTTTTTTTTTTTTTGCAAAAAATGGAAATAGAATAAAATTATTAATTATATACAAAGAAAATGTTCTAGCCCCCGACTTCTCACAGATGGAAGCAAGACCATGCAGCAAACGAAATGAATTAATACAAAGCATAAAAATCAATTAAATTCATAAATAAAATACAAAAGTAAATACATCAATAAAAAATACAAGAATAGAAATAAATACAAGGGCAATCTTAAATAGTAGATTGAAGAAAATTGAACCCCCTCCCCCCCTCCCCATCAAAAGTCAAATCAAGCCCGCTGCGGGAAACAAAGGATTTCTTTTTTTTTTTTTTTTTTTTTTGCAAAAAATGGAAATAGAATAAAATTATTAATTATATACAAAGAAAAGGTTCTAGCCCCCGACTTCTTACAGATGGAAGCAAGACCATGCAGCAAACGAAATGAATTAATACAAAGCATAAAAATCAATTAAATTCATAAATAAAATACGAAAGTAAATACATCAATAAAAAATACAAGAATAGAAATAAATACAAGGGCAATCTTAAATAGTAGATTGAAGAAGATTGAACCCCCTCCCCCCCTCCCCATCAAAAGTCAAATCAAGCCCGCTGCGGGAAACAAAGGATTTCTTTTTTTTTTTTTTTTTTGCAAAAAATGGAAATAGAATAAAATTATTAATTATATACAAAGAAAAGGTTCTAGCCCCCGACTTCTCACAGATGGAAGCAAGACCATGCAGCAAACGAAATGAATTAATACAAAGCATAAAAATCAATTAAATTCATAAATAAAATACAAAAGTAAATACATCAATATAAAATACAAGAATAGAAATAAATACAAGGGCAATCTTAAATAGTAGATTGAAGAAAATTGAACCCCCTCCCCCCCTCCCCATCAAAAGTCAAATCAAGCCCGCTGCGGGAAACAAAGGATTTCATTTTTTTTTTTTTTTTTTTTTTTTTTTTTGCAAAAAATGGAAATAGAATAAAATTATTAATTATATACAAAGAAAAGGTTCTAGCCCCCGACTTCTCACAGATGGAAGCAAGACCATGCAGCAAACGAAATGAATTAATACAAAGCATAAAAATCAATTAAATTCATAAATAAAATACAAAAAAAAAAAAAAAAAATACATCAATAAAAAATACAAGAATAGAAATAAATACAAGGGCAATCTTAAATAGTAGATTGAAGAAGATTGAACCCCCTCCCCCCCCCTCCCCATCAAAAGTCAAATCAAGCCCGCTGCGGGAAACAAAGGATTTCTTTTTTTTTTTTTTTGCAAAAAATGGAAATAGAATAAAATTATTAATTATATACAAAGAAAAGATTCTAGCCCCCGACTTCTCACAGATGGAAGCAAGACCATGCAGCAAACGAAATGAATTAATACAAAGCATAAAAATCAATTAAATTCATAAATAAAATACAAAAGTAAATACATCAATAAAAAATACAAGAATAGAAATAAATACAAGGGCAATCTTAAATAGTAGATTGAAGAAAATTGAACCCCCTCCCCCCCTCCCCATCAAAAGTCAAATCAAGCCCGCTGCGGGAAACAAAAGATTTCATTTTTTTTTTTTTTTTTTTTTTTTTTTTTTTTTTTTGAAAAAAATGGAAATAGAATAAAATTATTAATTATATACAAGGAAAGGTTCTAGCCCCCGACTTCTCACAGATGGAAGCAAGACCATGCAGCAAACGAAATGAATTAATACAAAGCATAAAAATCAATTAAATTCATAAATAAAATACAAAAGTAAATACATCAATAAAAAATACAAGAATAGAAATAAATACAAGGGTAATCTTAAATAGTAGATTGAAGAAGATTGAACCCCTCCCCCCCTCCCCATCAAAAGTCAAATCAAGCCCGCTGCGGGAAACAAAGGATTTCTTTTTCTTTTTTTTTTTTTTTTTTTTTTTGCAAAAAATGGAAATAGAATAAAATTATTAATTATATACAAAGAAAAGGTTCTAGCCCCCGACTTCTCACAGATGGAAGCAAGACCATGCAGCAAACGAAATGAATTAATACAAAGCATAAAAATCAATTAAATTCATAAATAAAATACAAAAGTAAATACATCAATAAAAAATACAAGAATAGAAATAAATACAAGGGTAATCTTAAATAGTAGATTGAAGAAGATTGAACCCCTCCCCCCCTCCCCATCAAAAGTCAAATCAAGCCCGCTGCGGGAAACAAAGGATTTCTTTTTCTTTTTTTTTTTTTTTTTTTTTTTGCAAAAAATGGAAATAGAATAAAATTATTAATTATATACAAAGAAAAGGTTCTAGCCCCCGACTTCTCACAGATGGAAGCAAGACCATGCAGCAAACGAAATGAATTAATACAAAGCATAAAAATCAATTAAATTCATAAATAAAATACAAAAGTAAATACATCAATAAAAAATACAAGAATAGAAATAAATACAAGGGTAATCTTAAATAGTAGATTGAAGAAGATTGAACCCCTCCCCCCCTCCCCATCAAAAGTCAAATCAAGCCCGCTGCGGGAAACAAAGGATTTCTTTTTCTTTTTTTTTTTTTTTTTTTGCAAAAAATGGAAATAGAATAAAATTATTAATTATATACAAAGAAAAGGTTCTAGCCCCCGACTTCTCACAGATGGAAGCAAGACCATGCAGCAAACGAAATGAATTAATACAAAGCATAAAAATCAATTAAATTCATAAATAAAATACAAAAGTAAATACATCAATAAAAAATACAAGAATAGAAATAAATACAAGGGTAATCTTAAATAGTAGATTGAAGAAGATTGAACCCCTCCCCCCCTCCCCATCAAAAGTCAAATCAAGCCCGCTGCGGGAAACAAAGGATTTCTTTTTCTTTTTTTTTTTTTTTTTTTTTTTGCAAAAAATGGAAATAGAATAAAATTATTAATTATATACAAAGAAAAGGTTCTAGCCCCCGACTTCTCACAGATGGAAGCAAGACCATGCAGCAAACGAAATGAATTAATACAAAGCATAAAAATCAATTAAATTCATAAATAAAATACAAAAAAAAAAAAAAATACATCAATAAAAAATACAAGAATAGAAATAAATACAAGGGCAATCTTAAATAGTAGATTGAAGAAGATTGAACCCCCTCCCCCCCCCCCCTCCCCATCAAAAGTCAAATCAAGCCCGCTGCGGGAAACAAAGGATTTCTTTTTTTTTTTTTTTTTTTTTTTTGCAAAAAATGGAAATAGAATAAAATTATTAATTATATACAAAGAAAAGATTCTAGCCCCCGACTTCTCACAGATGGAAGCAAGACCATGCAGCAAACGAAATGAATTAATACAAAGCATAAAAATCAATTAAATTCATAAATAAAATACAAAAGTAAATACATCAATAAAAAATACAAGAATAGAAATAAATACAAGGGCAATCTTAAATAGTAGATTGAAGAAAATTGAACCCCCTCCCCCCCTCCCCATCAAAAGTCAAATCAAGCCCGCTGCGGGAAACAAAAGATTTCATTTTTTTTTTTTTTTTTTTTTTTTTTTGAAAAAAATGGAAATAGAATAAAATTATTAATTATATACAAGGAAAGGTTCTAGCCCCCGACTTCTCACAGATGGAAGCAAGACCATGCAGCAAACGAAATGAATTAATACAAAGCATAAAAATCAATTAAATTCATAAATAAAATACAAAAGTAAATACATCAATAAAAAATACAAGAATAGAAATAAATACAAGGGTAATCTTAAATAGTAGATTGAAGAAGATTGAACCCCTCCCCCCCTCCCCATCAAAAGTCAAATCAAGCCCGCTGCGGGAAACAAAGGATTTCTTTTTCTTTTTTTTTTTTTTTTTTTTTTTTTGCAAAAAATGGAAATAGAATAAAATTATTAATTATATACAAAGAAAAGGTTCTAGCCCCCGACTTCTCACAGATGGAAGCAAGACCATGCAGCAAACGAAATGAATTAATACAAAGCATAAAAATCAATTAAATTCATAAATAAAATACAAAAAAAAAAAAAAAAAAATACATCAATAAAAAATACAAGAATAGAAATAAATACAAGGGCAATCTTAAATAGTAGATTGAAGAAGATTGAACCCCCTCCCCCCCTCCCCCCCTCCCCATCAAAAGTCAAATCAAGCCCGCTGCGGGAAACAAAGGATTTCTTTTTTTTTTTTTTTTTTTTTTGCAAAAAATGGAAATAGAATAAAATTATTAATTATATACAAAGAAAAGGTTCTAGCCCCCGACTTCTCACAGATGGAAGCAAGACCATGCAGCAAACGAAATGAATTAATACAAAGCATAAAAATCAATTAAATTCATAAATAAAATACGAAAGTAAATACATCAATAAAAAATACAAGAATAGAAATAAATACAAGGGCAATCTTAAATAGTAGATTGAAGAAGATTGAACCCCCTCCCCCCCTCCCCATCAAAAGTCAAATCAAGCCCGCTGCGGGAAACAAAGGATTTCTTTTTTTTTTTTTTTTTTTTTTTTGCAAAAAATGGAAATAGAATAAAATTATTAATTATATACAAAGAAAAGGTTCTAGCCCCCGACTTCTCACAGATGGAAGCAAGACCATGCAGCAAACGAAATGAATTAATACAAAGCATAAAAATCAATTAAATTCATAAATAAAA